>CATQJA010002609.1:0-547119 GCA_958295435.1 Mesorhabditis spiculigera | reverse complement strand
CACGAATATCTATCGATTCACCGAGATCAGCATTTTCAGTTTTCTGGGGGGGCTGAAAAGAAAACATATTTTTGGGCTGAAATAAAGGCATCAAATCGCGTCTGCAGAACCTACGTAATACGACGGATACCGATCTATCGTCGTGCGTGATGGAAACCGGCCTGAACCATTTCAAAATTAAGACTTTGGAAGTGAATGAAACTTACTCCAAGTGGCCGCTAGCACGCCACAAACAATTAGCCCCGCAGCGATCGCCAAAAATGTTACTGAAAAAGGTGTTTGAAGAAAGTTTTTACAAGAAGAATGGTGCCGGAGGAGTAGTGACGATGGAATGAGAATTTGGTTTTTACAATCTTACATAACGGCCAGTCTCTATCGATCGGCTTCTTCCAATTTATTGTAGTGATCGGCTGATGATGTGTCAACTGGATAACCAGACTGATAGCGGGATTTCCGAAGGCATCTAGAAGTGCTACCTTCTAGCAAAAAAACTTCTAATTCCTACAGCTTCTTTAGCTTATTAAATTGTTACCCGATTCCTAGTCGACGGTATCCGGTTCCATGGTATGGAGTCGTTGCTGAAAATTCTGGAAATTTTTAGCAGATCTCTAGAATTCTCTTTCTTTTTAATCTGAGCTTTTGCAGCTGAGCTAGGACTTTTCAATGCAAACAAACTGATCCCTAAACAGCTGAAAAATACAAACCTTCAGCTGCATTGGAAAAATTGATCCAGTCAGAGGAAGGAAAAAGAGGATCGAATGGTTTTCTGTTTCCCATATTGCAAGCTAGTCTATTCGAATGATATCTTTTTGATGGCCGTTTGTCATAGCCGGATCCGAAAAGGGACGGAAAAGTGGGGAAAAGCTCAAAACCCAAGAAAAAGTGCCTTTCCAACCTCTAGATCTCAAAATTCCGAATAAAACCCGCCCGAATAAGTTATAGAGTCGTTTAATTATACTTATATTATTATTATAATTAGGCAAGTTTTTTATTTTAACTACATAAGTTTCCTTAAAGCACCGACACTGGATAGCTCATCTTGAGAAAATTCCCACTCAAAATCGACGACATAGGGCGCAAAATAGGGGCGATTTTGTTGCATATGGGCAGGTAGGAAATTTATGGGAACTAGCCAGCATATCAATGCGTAAGCCGAAAAAAAGCGAGGGGGTTGATAAGGTAGCAACATTTTTTCTAGGGGCTGTCCATAGAAAAAAGCTGGAATACAAAAATTTCAGCGCTAAAAAGCCCTCAAAGATTACAAACCTTTCAAGTATATTAAAAAGTAACTACACGATTATACCTTGAAAAGAGCAGGCTAGCAGCAATTTTTGCGGATTTTCGAGCACATTTTAAAAAGCGAAAAGCCCTGACAGAAATAAAACGCATTCTAAAAAATTATATGAATTATAAATAGCTTTTTGAAGAAATCATGAAAAATGTGTTCACTTGGCCGCTAGCCCTTATCAAAATGGCCTCGACTCAAGTGGTCAGCATCTCGTGCTCCGGCCCTTACGCTCAAAACGTAAAAGCCAAAGGGCCCTCGATCGATCTGCTTGGGGATCAAGGGAAATGGGGAGGAGGCCCATGTGTGTGAGAATGGGGAGGAAGATGCTAGTGTGCCGCCTCTCTCTCTCTCTCTCTCTCTCTCGTTCTCGACCAGCTGAGATGACCAGTTTATACGAAATGCTCCTCCTGCCAGTCGCTGACCCCTAAGCTAGACTGGCTCCCAGAAGGATCGTGTTACCCCTCTGGGGCCAGATTTACCAAAGGAAATGAGGCAGCGCGGCGTATTAGTATGTGGTAGTATTTCGGAAGGGAGGTTGGCATCATTTTGAGCTTTTGGTAAAATCGAGAAAATTAGCCTATCATTCTTGTCATAGCCCATTTTCGTCTTTACGTGTCGTAAAGGGTGTATTTGCATTCTCCGTAAAAGCGCCGATTTCCTCAACATGCTCTGCAAGCCCTGGCCTAAAGCAGTCAAAGTAGAACCAATTAGGTTAGGAAATATTTTACCACATTTTGATCTTTTTAATGCCCCAAAAATATTCCTATTGATCGTATAACAATCGTTATTCGTTACTTTTAGAAGGTGGCTTTTACCCTTTCGGGAATTATTGTTTTTCTAAAAAGCATCAAGTTTCCTCAAGAATAAAATATACGAAAATCAAGTGGCGTTTCGTCTGTTTCAAATGGCTTTAAAACTCTTTTGAGTACGTCAATTACAACGATTTTTCAAGGGTTTTCGCCATTTTCCGGATGCGTCCTTTAATCGTTGACGTTTCCGGTTTTCTAAAATGCGCCCCAAATTTCTTAAAATCTAAACAAGGCACATTTTAAGGTAAGAGATACATTTTCTGATTTTTAAACTCAGTACTTTTTGAGAAATTTTTTAACGAGCTGTCACTTTTTGGAAAGCTTCTTTTCGATTGTTTTGCGTGATATCCTTATCCTGCACCCTTCAAAAATTCCAGAACTTTATTATGTACAGTGAAACACGCAAGTAAGAGGGGGACAGCAAAAATAGAGGGGGAGGGGGGATTCCAATCGAATTAAAGATAATAGGAAGACACTCAAAGACAGGAAAGAGGTCAAGGTACACAGACTATGCTTTAAAAACGACTACAAACTAGCATTTTACACCTTTTAAAGAATAAAAATCGTAGAAAGAAGTACGGGGAGAAGAAGAAGCCGGAATTGGTAAAGCTCTGTGCGGAACCCTTGGGCGAAAAAATGTATAAAATGGAAAAATTGGAAAAACTAGGGTAAAGTGCGGGCTAAATAAGGCAGATTTTGGGGGAGAAGCACCGGGATTTCAAGGTTTTGGAGGGGTAAAAAAAAATACAGATTTTATAAAAAGTAGAATTTGTAAAATTCAAAGTACGGTTGCAATTCGCAACATCTCCAGCGGGGGCCCGTTTATTGGCGAGTGGGTTAGGGTTTTTGTAGTTTAGAGGCTACCGTAGACGGGGGCCACTTTTTGACCGCGCTTTTTCACAAATCCGGAGAAGGTGTGCTTGCCGAGGATGTGCTGGATCTCCACGTGGGTTCGGTCCTGGAACAATGAGTTTTTTGAGCGATTTAGCTCCGATTTTTAAAAATTCTAATTGGCCCATTTTTACTTTTTTAAATATTTGCCAATATAATTGTTGAATCAATTCTGAAATGCTTTATTATTTTCGCATTTTCCAACATTTTATGGACTGTTCGGGATCCCCCAGAATTCTAAGAATTTGACAAAAACAAAAATCCCTGCTAGCCTGTCCAAAGCAGACGAAATCAGCGGATCTTTTGCTAAAAAACCTTTACTAGTTTGTTCTAAAACTCTAGTTCTAACCACTGGCCACTCCCAAAGGATTTCTGCTAGCATGCCATGCGAAAATAATGTTCTGAAGTTCAAAAATTTTGTTTGCCAATGTTTTGGGTCAGAAAGCCGTTTTAACGTATGCTTACGTAATAACTTAGGGAAAATCAAAAATTACCTTCGTCTCCGGCAGATACAAAAACAGTATCACGGCCAATATTAAGGCTGGGGCCGAGGAGAGGACGAACATCGACCATGTGCCGATTAAAAGTTCTAACCGCAAGAAGAAGAACGTTGCGAGGGCTGAAAAAAATGGGATAGGATGCATTAGGAGTAAACACAACAATTAAAAATTTATGGATAACTCGAAAACTTACCAGTCGACATTAAGAGCAATCCTGTAGATAAGCTCTGCATGACCGTCATGTAGTGAGGGTGGACAAGCTCCGAGGTGAGGAACCAAGCTGGGGCACCGGCTCCGAGTCCTAAAAGAGGTTTTATTGCACCTTATCAAGCTAATATAAATTATTGGACGAGAAGGACAAGTAAATTGAAATTAGTAAATTAATTTTAGCTTAGACGCAGGCGTAGCTAGGCTTAGGTTAAGCGGCTTTGCCTAGCTTTCTGTTACATTACATACCTATAAACAACTTCGTCGCGGCGAAGCCGAGCGTCACCACCAAGGAATTCGTGCAGAAAATCACTGCCACGGCGTTGGAAATGGCCGAGCCGACGAGGCCGAAAAGTATTAACGGTCTTCTACCGTAGCGGTCGATCTGAAAATATGGATTTTAATAGGTAGCCGGGACGCAGAAATTGTAATTTATCGATTTTCTGAGAAAAACATACCAAAAACGTTCCTGCTATACTGCCAATAACCAGGATTCCACCGAGAATCACTGATATCCGGTCGGCAGAGTCGTCGATGAGATCGCCGTCTTCGGTACCGTTCGTCATTGGGGCTTTCTGGAAAGAGCAGCTTTGATGAGAGAGAGAGAGCGAGAGAGCGAGAGAAAGATACTTCTTCTACTCACATGCAAAATCTGCGCCGAAAATGTGTCTATCAAGTCGTCAGCCGTAAAGGAGTAGCTCATAGCGGCACAGGCTCCAACGAAGAAGCCCTTCCACGTGGCCCATGGGATACCCTCCGGCCTGAAAATAATTCGTACAATTCCAGAAATCGAAAAATTAGCTCACTTCTGGTCATAGGAGTGCTTCGTGGCCTCGGCCGTCTCGTTCTCGACCTCTTTCAGATTTCCCTCTTTTCCGTGGTAGAAGCGGAGGGATGAGAGGACTATATAGGTATCGTTCTCCGGAACTTGAGCTATGGCTTACCACTCGAGATATCCGCCCCATCCTTCAACAGCTGCATCGGCGTCTTTGGCGTGAAAGACAGCACGATGACGTAGAGGAGAGTGGGGAGGAGGGCGGAGATCTGAAATTTTTTAGATAATTTTTTAGACAGTTCGCAAATCAGTATACAAAAATGTTCATTTACCATTCACGGAAACTATTACGCTTGACTTCCTAGCCCCTTTAAGAGTGTAATTCCAAGCTACCGTACCTGCATTACAGTATACCGCCACTCTCCAAGCGGGATGATGGCTTCGGAGCCGATCAGGAGTCCCAACAGTGTGCCGAGCGCTTGGGCGACTTGCTGAAAAACTTGGGTTGCACTTTGTATTTGTAGAATTTTGCCTTCACTTAACCCTTTAAAATCTCCAGGCCACAAATTACACCAAAGGACGCTTGAATAAAGTATGAAGTGTTACCTGGAAGGTATTCAGGAACCCTCGATCCTTCATCGGGCTCACTTCCACGATATAGAGCGGAAGGAGGGAGAGCGAGGTACCGGATTGGCATCCGATCAAAAAGCGGCCAAACACGAGAATCGAGTCGAACATGAATCCGCCTGAAAAGGTGAGAAATTTTTTGGGCTACTGTAAATTCAATGGGTTATGGGTGTGTCAGCTGGAATTGTGGTATTAAATATAAGGTTTCACGATTTGGTTTAACTCATATTAGTGCAGCATTAAACGGCCAATTTGTGGTTATTGAACGTAATTAGTATCGCTTGGATGTCGTAAGTTTTTCTCTACTTCACACAAGTCTTCACACTATCTTACCCATGCCGTGCGGCAACTGCATCGCAAACGAGGTTATCGCTTCTAAAGGGCGATTTAGGGAGATTAAAATATTTGTAATCCACCACTGTAATATACTTTAAGGCCTTCAAATTACGGTACCCAGGTCACCACTTCGAAAACATACCACTATGCACCGCATAAGCCGCGAAGAAGTGCACCAAGCATCCAGCGATTGCGCAGAAGCTCATGCTGATCATCGTCAGCTTGACGCCAATGTGCTCGACGATGAAGGGGACCTTAAAGGAGTTTTTTATTTTGTTAGGATTTTTCAAGTATCTCTGATAGCTTGTCTTTTAGGTTTTCCTAAAAAACGTTTGCGATATTGCCTTTTTATCTCTTGCCCGGTTTTTTGGCGAATATCTGCTGCTGGCTTTCTCAGGCTTTGCCCGGTGTCCTAATGAATCTTTGCTAGCTGGCTTGTTTAGGGCTTGCACGGCTTTCCATAAAAACCACTGCTAGTTTGCCGTTTTAGATTTTCCCGGCTTCCTAAAGAGTCTTTGCAGCCTTGTCTTTTCAGGTGCTGCCCGATTTACTAAAGAGCCTCTGCTAGCTTGCCTTTTAGGCTTGGCCTGGTTATGCAAGGATCTCTGCTAGCTTGTTTTGCTTTAGACTTTGCCCGATTTCGTAGAAAATTTGCTTTTGTAGATTTTCCCAGTTTCCTAAAGAACCACTGCTAGTTTGTCTTTCCAGTTTTTTTCCAGCTTCCTCACGGATTTCTGCTAGTTTGCCTCTTGACTTGGTGATTTTAAAACCTTAAGGTCCCATTTTTTTCGAAGATACTTAACGAATACTTTATTTTCTTTTGCTCGGCCAGATTTTTTAGCAAAAACGTTTTTTGGAACGTCGGGAATCTAAACAAGCTATGGTTGCTCGCTGTGCAGGACCTCGATCGTTTTATCTTTTTACACCCCCGACTAGCGTGCCGTTCCCTATTTTGCGCGCCCAGTCACTATCGGATTTGCCGAATTCGGTTGGTGGACTGTCCCAATTTTTTTTTTTTGGTGTATTGCAGGATGTTCTCTGACTCACTCACCGCGAGGAACCCGACGAGGGTTCCCGGGTAGAAACTGGAGACAATCGTGCTCCATCGCTCTGACCACTCCGCGTTGGGGAGGCGGCAACTGGAACGTAACGGGTTTATTAAAATTAGCGAAAGCAAAGGATCTCTGCCAGTTTCTTATTTTATTTCTAAGTCGTCAAAAAGCACGGGAAATTCCTCAAAACTCCAAAAATTGAAGTCTAATTTTGGAAGGATCCAGGGGGCAGCCCGCACTTTCAAATAATCTTTGCTAGCCTGCCCTTGCCAGGAAAGGCATTTTCGAGAGTGAGTGAGAGCGGGAGAGAGAGCGGGAGAGAGAGTGAGAGACAGAGGTAGAGAGAGCGAGAGAGGAGAGAGGGGGAGAGAGAGTGAAAGAGCGCGAGAGAGACAGCTAGCGAAAAATACCCCATTAATGTCCACCTACCGCACGTCATCCTTAGCGCAGTTGTGTTGCAGTCGGTAGCCCTGGTTGGCGAGGTCGTAGAAGGTTTTCACAGAGGTGTTTACATAGGTGATCTGGAAGTTGCAACTATTTTATTGAGCTTCTCAATAGGTTTTTTCGATTTTTGACGCCTAGGTACACCCTTTGTACTCTTTTCGTGGATCACTAGAAAATTCGAGCAATTTTTGACCGGTACGCTCCCGACGGTCGAGCCGTTCCGGGCGTTTGGGTCGGAAAATTGGGCGCGCGACAAAATTGCTCGTTGTACCGGTGGGTGCAAGGGGATAAAAAGTGCCCTGGTTACAGTAATCAAATAAGAGATATTGTAGTCATTTAAAAGAACCGGCAAGGCATAGTTAGCCATTTTTAGTTATGGATTAAAAGCATGGTGCCCGCGATATGCAACGTCGCTCCTTATCTCGCTTAATTTCACGCGTTGCGTGTCGCGCTAAAATCCACGACCAAAAAAACAGAAATATTTTCCTTGCAAATCCCTTTAAAACGTCTAGAATTTTGGAAAAATGCTCTGAAAATCGCAATCATGTGATCTTTTGGGTCTACGCAGTCTAAGCGACAAATGGCCGCTGCTAATTTGCCCCAAAAACAAAAAATTAATCTACTTGAAACGCGAACTGCCAGTTGGAGCAGAAGGAGATGACGATGGCGAGGAGCAGAAGCCGGGTACTTGAAACCATCCAATACAAATACGGAGGGTGGAGAGCGGTTTGTGGAGAAGGGAAAGGTCCTGGAGCGATCGAGAGCGTCGATGGAGTGTAGCGGAAGGCTGGTAGGTGAGCTCCTGAAAAAGAAGCTCCTATAAACTGCTTGAACGCCTTAAAATCGCCGAAAACATAGTAGAAAGCATCGATTAAGAAAAGTTAAAATCCAAGAAAGCTTAGAAAATAGAAAATATTTATCGTTCTTCCGCTCCTTGGCTGTTCTCTCTCTCATTCGCTTTCTCTCTCTTCTCTCTCTCTCTCTCTCTCTCTCTCTCTCTCTCTCTCTCTCTTCTCTCTCTCCGTCTCTCTCTCTCTCTGCCACTGCCCTAAAATATACGCCGTTCAATCAACCGTTAAATTGGGAAAAGTTTGAAAGTAGCTCGAAAAATATTACTTGCATCCGATTACGGTAAATAAAAAATGAGCCCATTTCCGGAAGCCGTTATTTCTTGACTAGCACCCGAGCTTCAACCCGAAAACAGCGGGAGTCCGGTTCTTACCTGCCGGCACCTTTTTCTGATGAAAACGGGGAGAAACTGCAAAAATTGAGGGAAATGAGATGATTTTGGATGAGAAATGGAGAGGAGTGGATGGTGAGGTGGTTGATCAGGCTGCACCCACCACCAACCAGACCCCAATGAGACAGTTTTTGGGAATTGATGATGGCACAACGGGCGGGGGAGGGAATCGAAGAAGGGAAGGAGAAGTGTGGGTGATGGTCAAGTGCAAGTTGAGTCGTCAATATCGAGTTTAGAGTTTAGTTTAATGAAACATCCTTTTTTTCTAGACCTTTAAAAAGCAAGCGCAAGGTATGACCTTGGATTTTCGGCTAATAGCTAAGCCAAGCTTTCAGCTAATTTTTATAGTACCGTGGAACGCGACGCAGCGCTGCGTCACGTCTTTGCGTTGAGGAATGGTTTATACAGTGCAGGACAGTACTGGTTGCACCGTAAATTTGGTCTATGATCCACTTCTTAAACACGGTATAAAAAGTCTTGCCCAATTAACGAAACACGACGCGGTTTGGACCCACGTGTTACGTGTCGCGGCAAGCCAAAATAGATAGCAACCCGTAGCTAGAAAATTCCATAATAATCACATGCAAAACTTGAAAACCTGCTCAAATTTTTGGCAAAAACGGGAAGGTAGCGTTTCGTTGCTGCCCTCACCAAAAATTTCAAGGAATGATTCAGTTTTACACCCGTTTCTTGGCTATTGATAGCTACTCGGCTTTTCACAGAAGAACATCAATGAAACACTTGCAGAAGTCTTTCAATAAGAAATCGATTTTACGGTGCTGCACTCCTGGGAAAGCGGGGGGTCAGGGACTGATCGAATGAGGATTGAACCTAGTTTTTGAGAAATGAATATCGGTGAACTTAGCACCTAATACGGCATGTACGTAAAAAATGTACGGAAGACCTTTTTCACCTAGAGATTACACTATACGCAGTGTCTTACACATTTTATCGCTTTTGAGCGCCGGATATTCGCTAAATCCTTGAAAGTTCGATAGATGTTGTGTTCGATGGATGCTCGAGTTGTGAAAATAATTCCAGAACGAGCTCATATACCTCCCTAGTAATTTAAACCGAAGTTAAGTTTCCTATGCATTTCTCAAAAATCAGAAACTGAAAAAATCAGACCAGCCAGCCGTTGCCTTAAACAGCTGTTCTGTTAGGAGGTCGTGTTGAAATTTTGCCGAGAAGGTTATTTTTATCAAATTAGTCACAGCCGAGGAAGGCCCGCAAAAACAGATAAATTGTTGAAATTGCGGGGTGATGACGTTAACGTGGGAAAGACATATTGGGAGGTCAGTTTAATTGGATTAGATCTTGAGAGGTCAAAGTGGACTTTGGAAGACGGAATCTTGCGTCAAAACTCATGGAAAATCAGGCAGGCTAGCAGAGATTCTTTGGGAAATAATATAGCAGACGTAAAAAGCACTTTCATATACCGTAGTCCTTTTGCTAGGGCATAAAATCGCGTAAAGAAGATTTTAGCAAGAAAAAACGCCTAAAACAAGATGAGCCCCGTAAAATCCTGAAAAAGTCGTAACTTTAAAAATTTCTAAATCCAAATTTTGCTCAAAAAAGTTATGAAAATGAAGTTTTTTAAGCCAGGACGTTCCTCTGATCGATACGATACATCTAAGGATTCTTAAGAGCCGAAAAGCCGCCAGAAAAAGCCGTTAATCAGGTCAACAGCGTGGTCATGGTGGTGTTCACATGCGCACCGGCCGCTGATTGCTGATGTGAGATGAATCTGTTTGACGCAATTGACCGTGTCTTTCTGGCTCTTTCTCTCTTTCTCTCTCTAACTCTCGCTCTCTCTCGGCTTCTCCGTTACGCTCCTCCTAACACCCGAATGCTGGTGCCGCCCTTAACATGGTGAAAACGATTGGGCGAACCCGAGTGGGTGGGTGCGGCTCATGCCTTTTCCGGACGGGAAAAGATGAAAAAGACAAGGCCTTTTTGACATCCGGAATCCGGATATTGCCAAAAAGGTCATGGAAATTGCATGTGCTCGGTCAGGGAAGTGGAACTCACACCCGGAAGGAGGAGAGTCGGGTAATTCGATTGAACACAGGTGGTTTTTCGGGTTTCAGGGGGTTAAGAAGCGACGGAATCGACCCTGCATAGTGGCTAGGGCTAGACAAAATATGCGACAAATCTCTCGAAGCTGTAGTTTTAGGGTATCTGGTTTAGGGATTTTTCTAAAACCTTTCTTGCTGCCGCCTGAATCTGTCGATACTTAGTAGCCGGAAGGGGTTGGTTTCTGAATTTTAGGCTCTTTAAGACGACTTCATTAACCTATTAAAAAGAAACAATGCGCATTAATAGACCACCATAAAATCCTAAATTCCCATCCAAAAAGATGGCTTTTAAGGGCAACCAAAATGAGACGAAGATCCCCCATTCCTTTCCAGGATTTTTCGGACATTGTCGTCAAAAACAATCCTAGCCACAACAACGACCCGGCCAAAATATAATAGAAAAATATTTAGGTGTTTTTAAAAAAGATTCTGGTTTTTAGAAGCTTATCCGAAAGAGACTAAGGTTCGGAAATTAATCGCTTTTTAGCAAGGAAAAGCTCTGAAAGCATCCCTATCCACCAAAAATTCATAAAAATTCGAAAACTGCGAGATTTTCGAGATTTTTGAACAGATTTCAAAGCTCAGTAAGTTCCTTTAAACAGGATACCGAGTTGATTTATGGGGGCGTACGGAAGTGACAAATGACAAATGGGTTTGACGGGGGTTCGATTTATACCTTCCGAAAATGCACCCGGGCGGTATGGGGCGAATTGGTTAGTCGAGGCTCGATCAGTTATAATTCGGGTCGGACGGCTAGAGAGCGCAAGAGAGAGAGGGAGGGTGAGAGAGAGATAATGAGAGAGAGATAGAGAGAATGAGAGAGATTCTGAACGAATCCCCTTGGAATTCACAACCAAAGGCTTCTACCACGAAAAATACGGTGCTTTACTGGGGGCGAGGCATAGCCCTGACGGTAGCTGTTGGCTGAACTCGGTCGTGCTCCTTCTCTCTATCTCCTTCTCTTTCTCTATCTCTCTCTCAGCCATCCGCCCTCTGAAATCATTGCTGGTCGCGCAAAGTTGGCCGATCGCACCCCCCGGAAAACCCGTGTTATTTTTGGACGGCCAAGACAGACCCGGTGAACTCGGTGAGCAGGACTAGATTCTTGGACTTTCGAGCGGTTTTCCCACGTCATGGGGAAGTATAAAACGGGAAGCAGCTAAAGCATACTGAAAGGATATATCGGCTTCCGGCTTTGTATCTCATTCTCTCCCTCTCTCTCCCTCTCTCTCTCTCTTTCTCTCTCTCTCTCTCTCTCTCTCTCTCTTTGTCTTCATTTCACAAGGCGTTAGATTACGGTAGGCCTGTCTATGCATGGTGATACATTTAGAATTTTTAAAGCTGGTTTTTTACATTTTTTATGAAAAGTTACAAAAATAGCATCGAATCCCCTACCCCCATTAAAGTGCCCTATAAATACGCTAGCAACCCTGAAAACAATCTGAAACAATCGATTTCCTCAGCTATCGCTACCTCCGAATCTTTCAAATCCGCGAAAACGGGCACCCGCGCGCGCGACTCCGGCAAACAACTAAGGACGGTTGAGAGAGAATGAGAGAGAGAGAGAGAGAGAGAGAGAGAGAGAGAGAGAGAGAGAGAGAGAGAGGGGAGAAAGCGAGGCAATAGCGAGCGATCCTGTTTTTATTGGGGGCGAAACAAAGCAGTTCGATTCGTGTCTGCCAATGAGCCCCCTTCCCTTCCATCTCAACACCTCCTCCTCCTCCCCTCAACTCAGCCAAATCATTTTTACTTCTTGAAAGGGGTGGCAATTGTTCCGCGAGGCGTCATTGCTCTCACCTCGACCACCGACCCCGGCTAGAAAAACTGAAACGCCCCGAGGTGTGAGCTGGCAGAGATTTTTGGGGAATCTTTTCGGCACCGACGATGAACTCAAATAGCACTGATCAATTTGAGAGCTCAGCTATCAAACCCGAGCTAGCAGATGGCAGTGAAACAGGGTAAATGAAACATCTGAGTTCGTTTGGGACTCTTTGGCGCATGTTTTATCGATTCCGTTCTTTGGCCATTTGGGATCCATGCTCAAAATTAGCTAAAAATATATATCTTTGGAAATAAAGCGCGGGTTTCGGAATATGATACTTTGGAGGCAAGCTAGCAGAGTTTCTTGGCGCTTTGGCTTGCTGTATCTAGCGTTGATGAAAAAGCTAATTATGCTAGTGAACGCAAAAAAAGCTACATTTACGGAACGCCGAAATTTTTATTATATTAGATTGAAATTAAGATATTTGGAGGTTGACTAGCTTTAAAAATGGTTCAAGGTGATAAGCTAGCAGAGAACATTTACGAGCCACAATTGAAGAATAGACCAAATAACGTTTCCCTCCAGACTTGTCAAAGCAAGCCAGCAGCCTTTCTTTGAGCTTATTGTTATTAGCTCTTTTCTACTTTTTTGCTTCAGTTTTTTGCCAAGAAGTTAGACAATTCTAGGATGCAACTGAAAATTCAAAAGTAGCCAGAATGGCAAAAAGGCAGTTGCGATTCGTACTACTCGGACATACGTAAAAACGTGCGGGGGCCGGGCCATAAATATCTGGACGGTTTGCGGGCGCGGCCGTAAATGGAACGGTGGTGGTGATGATGCCGTTCTGTGGGTCCACCCGACCGAATTCATCCATCTGCGCGCATCAAATTTTGGACCCTGGGAGCAATTTGCATGCGGCGGGGGCTACGTTTCTACTGCGCCGATCGTCGTAAAAATTTACTGTTTGGCTTTGCGGGGGAAAACGCCCACGGTCCGGTTGGTCAAAGTTTTTCAGCATTCCGAGGAGAGCAACGAAACAGAGGTCTTAAAGGGATTGTGAAGAGACGAGCTATTTTTAAAAACATACAAGGGTTTATAACACCAAAACTAGCGTTAAAAATAGCTAAAAAAGGCGCCGCAAGCAAAAAATTTTTTGAAAAAACAAAAATATTTAGGAAACGATAGGCCAGCTAGCAGAGATTCTTTAGGAAGCAGCAGGACAGCTGAGATTCTTTGGAAAAGGCAAGGTAGCGGAGATCCTTGGAGAAAGCGCATGTCAGCCGAAGTTTTTAACAAAAAGACAACCTAGCAGAGATTTTTTGGGCAAGAGCTGACCAGCAGATTTTTTTCGTAAGGGTAAGCCAGTAGATATACTTCAGAAAAGGGCAAGCTAGCAGATATTCCTGGAGAGATGCTTCCGGAAGGGCATGCTAGCAGAGATTTTCTCGGAAAGGGCAGACTAGCCGAGATTATTTAGGAAAGAACTATCTTTGAAAAAGGTAGGCCAGCAGAGCTTATTTTGGAAAGAGAACTTTAGCAAAAATTTTAGCCTAAGCGCAACATAGCGGAGATTCCTAGCTACACTCTTCTTTCTCCCTTTAAAATCGATTTTCCTAAGCTACCGTAATCCCCACAGTTCACCGCGATGATGCTTTGATCCCTGCGGTTTGCTCGTGATTGATGGCGCATCAAATTGCACCGCAGAGTGTTCGGCGAGAAGGTTTTGGGAGGATAAGCACAAGTTCTAGCAGCAAATTCCAAAAAGGCGTGGCGATAAAAAAATGAAAAATGCGCTGTTCGTAAAGTGTAGTGGAGTGGAATTCGGAACACCAAATTTTTTTATTTTTCGATTTGCTAGCCAACTCTATCCCAGTATTATAGCAGTGCTATCTTTGCAGTCCTATTTGCAGCCAACGAGGCAGCGTCCCGGCTTTCTAGTGTCTTTAAAAATACGGTCAGACGAGTGTAGAAAACGGAAAGACTCGGAAAATCTAGCGCCGTAGATGACTGAAGCTACGCGCTGGGGTTTGATGACAGTGTTAGTGCTTGAAGGTAGAGCGAAGCGTAGAGAGCGAGAGAGAGAGAGAGAGAGAGAGAGAGAGAGAGAGAGAGAGAGAGAGAGAAAGTGCCTAACTTCCGCTGATAGACAATCACACCCCGGGGTGAATGAACCGCCACGGACTGCTGTGGCGAGAAATCTGACACTTTGCCTAACTGGACCGGTGATTCGACGACGCGAGACACCTCTTTGCACTGCACCCAACTCGGTCACCCATCATTTTCCTATTTGGGAAGATAGCCCTAGGAAATTTTCCGATCATAAAAAGTTTTCCGTGAGGTTGCAAAATGGGAAGCAGGGCAGGCATGTGAATGAAACGTGATCGGCAGTTGCCCTTGCAAGGTTGGAAAATTTTGCCGGTTACGGTAACTGCATCAATAAATAAAATTTTCCGAGCAAAAACCGTGGCTTCTAGATGGAAAATGAGCGAACGAAAATCGGAGAGCGAGAGAAAAAGAGAGCGGAAGAAAGAAAAAGAGAAATGGCGAGAGAGAGATAGAGTGAGAGAGAGAGGGAGAGAGCGAGCGATAGAGGGAGAGAGCCATTAAATTGTCAAAATGCTTTTTAAAATTTTAAAAATAAATGCGAATTAGCGCGTGAATTAAAAAATTAGAGAAAGGACAGAAAATACGCTACCGTATTCCCGACTAGTTTTGTGCCTCTCCTTTCCCCGTTTCGAGTGATTATCCTTTTATAAGTGAGGCGTAAAATTTTGTGGCAAATATGTTGTTTTTATGGTGTCAATCTCAATACCTCTAAAATAAAGCCAAGGCTTTATGAGAGTCGAGAAGTGACCGACCCACTGCTGATCGGCACCTCGTAAATCAAAACGTTTATGCTAGGGGTAGCGCGGGGTAGGGGGCACGGGGACCGTGAAAATTGCCCTGACGATTATGAATTTACCCGTGGAACCATCAGCCCCACAGGATTTGCCCGGCAATTTTTGAGGACAAAACGCTTCGGGAAGCGGTGGCGAGCAGGCGGAGGCTCCGTGAATTTTCCCGGATCACCGAGTGCGCACCACTACCATCACCAGTGTTCAAGGCCAAAAACGGAAGCCAGGGGTGGAAAACATATTTTTCGAAGTTTAAAAAAGGAGTGACGATTGACGACGATGACGACGATGCGGAAATCAAAAAATCCATAAAGCCGACTCCCACTATCCGAGCAAGTCAGCCGGCAGTATTTATACACCCAAATCCAGATAAAATTGTTTGACCCTCGAAGTAGGGTGCCTAATGCTGGATGCCACTTGGAAATGCCCCATTAATTTGGCTTAGTTGTATTTGTTGCTTTTTAGCGAAATCCGGTCCCAAATTGCGTAAAAACTCGGGACGAGTCTTTTTGCCAAAAGTTACAGCGGAGCCAATAATCGTCCCATTCGGGTTCCATCACGTCATTTTTTCACAACCTCCAACCAACATCCGCGTGTTCGGAATTTTTTGGTTCTATTTTTTAACGAGCCCCTCGTAGCCATGCACCCAAAATCCTGTTTTACGACAAAAGAGCGGAGTTTAGCAAACGAGCGAACGATAAAACAGCCGCCTGGTCAGCTAGGGATCAACATTTTCGTTTGAGTTTTATATTGCAAAAGCGTTAATTTTGCTTCTAAAAAATGATAAGGTCATAACTTGATATCCGAATCTTTTTGGATACAACGAAAAAAAAACCCCGTCACATCCAGCCTAAAAAAAGCTCCCTGCAAAATCCAATTAGCTGGTTTTATTGGGTTGGTTCCGTTTTTGGAAGCGGCGCCAAGTGATGGTGGGAAGTGAAGAACTACTTCGGTGGTTTTCGTTATTGGGGGGGGGGCGGGGCTTATGAGGTAAGAAAACGACTTTGAAGCTTTAAAAAATGTTTGTCGAAAATCTACCATTTTCCGCCAAAAAAATAAGATAACCTGTAATTTTTTTACAATATTTACGAGGTTAGAGGGTAGAAAAAGTTGTGATGTCCAATAAAGAAAAAAGTTGTTTGCCCTTGATAAACTCTCACCCCCGACCTGGTACTGCGAAAGAACCGTCTGTCATTTTTTAACCTTCTGGTGCATAAAATTTTTCATCGTTACGGAATGTAGCTTAATGAAATGCTGAAGAAGCTAACTACAAGGTTAAAAGCAAAGGAGCAAAAGCTTTCCAAAAGAGCAAAGGTCAAATACAGAAATGCACGTTGCTCGTCAAAAGTGATTTCCTGGAAAATTGCGAGCCTCGGTAGCAAAATATTGGGGACGTGGAAGCATGGATCCGCGGGGTTACATTCCCAGCGGGTCACCCACCGTTCTCTATTATTGACAGTGAAGCTCGGATGCAAAAAAAAACGGTACCGGATGAAATTTCTGATGGTACGACTTCAAATTGAAATCGGGAGTCGTGGGAGTATATTAAAAATTGGGGGAGCAAAGTCCGTTCCAAAGGTTTTGAACGACTTTTATAAAAATTGTAAAGCTCTTCAAAATCGTTTTAAAGTGATCGGATCACAGAAATTCTATAGAGTATACGGTAGGCCAACTAGCAGAGAGATTCTAGGAAGTTAAACAGGAAGAATCAGGGCTTAAACAGCAGAAGATTACAAACTTCAGTCAATCTAGTCGAGTCGCTTTCGGAGGCTTACTTCCCGAGCTTAAAGTTAGGATTAGCTGAAACCACAAAAATATTAAATAGCAAAAACTAGGCGCGCCGCCTCAAAAAACTGGCAGAGAACATTGAGGAAAGTTATATAAACGTGATATCCCAAAGCCGAAACCCGAGTTTTCAGATGCCCTTTAGGATTATAATATTTCAAAGCACCAGTTTCCATCAGTCACTTGACAACGCTATTTTGTAAATATTCGAAAACAGGTTTCACTTGCATTTCGAAAAATGATCGTTTCTCTCTAGTCGTTCGCTCAAATATTGTAAACCCCCAGATTTTCTTCACGAGGGTCAAAAGTTCAAACTCGTCTCGAACTGCGTCATTGATTCTCAGAAACCTCTAAAAACCATCCACTATTGAATAGGGCAGCCGATCAAAAATCGGCCAAATCTGGGCGATAGGAGAGAGAGCAAGAGAGAGAAAGAGAGAGAGAGAGAGAGAGAGAGAGAGAGAGAGAGAGAGCAAGAGAGAGATCATCAAAACTATTGTCGGGGAGTCGATTTGTGAATTTTGTCGAAATTTCCGAGTCACACGCGCGCGCGATCTGTGCGCTGATGCGCGAAGCCCCCATCGGTCGTGCCCTCCGCTCTTTTCAACAATCATTTTAGGGTAGAATCGGGAGTTTTGGTGAATGGGAGTACTTACGTAACAATTTTGTGAACATCACTAAGGGATAAGGGTCAATGATCATGAATTATAGCACCGCACAAATAAAATCGCGTTGATTTCAGATTACTGATTATCACGGAGAGAGAGAGAGAGAGAGGGGGGGAGAGAGGGAGAGAGAACAAAACTTTTTGTTCGAATGGAAGCAGAAGGTAGCAACACAATGCTTACTGATAATGAAAAACAAAGAGAGAATATGAAGACTAGATTCAGGTTGTACCTCAACAAAATGCAAAGAAAATTTAATACGAAAATACTCAACATTTACGATGAATCGAGCTGTTAAAAAATAAAATTCTACATGCTAAATTGCTCCTAGGAGCTAAATTCAGTTTCCCAAATTGTACCTTACAAATGCGGTAAAATCAAGAGTTTACCGTATTTAAAAAAACAAAACAGCACATACTTTCTATAAAACCTACAGAAAAGAAATTAGACAACTCCATCACTAACCCAAGTTTCATAAAGAAACCACGAAAACAAAATGTTTCCCAGAAACCCTCAAATCCAATTATGCAATCTCGACATTCGACCAACAGTCCAAAATCCAACCCCCAAAAAAAACGGTAGCCATCAGTCTCACGTTGTTTTCGTCTGGAGCCGCCAGCCCTGCGTGAAATTTGCGTACAAACAGCAAGGGATGGCGGGGGCAAGACGGCGAGAGATAACGCGAATCAGTGGTCCCCGGCTTCGATTTTGTCGGAAAATGGCCACACGCAAGCGAGAGAGGGAGAGACAGTGCTTGAGACGGTCAATGATCTGGTCGGTGGTTGGAAAACGCGTCGTTTTCCACTTGTTGCCACCCTAAATAGACCAAAACAAATACCTTTTTTTAGGGCGCGACGATTACCCTTTGAACGCCTAGAGTAGGAGCCAGGAGTACGGGAACCTTGGCGGACTCGGTGACGATTTGATGAGCCCATTGTTCACCAAAATTAGAAGTGTGCTTGAGAGGTTAAGGATCATATTTTTACACTTTCTAAGGTTTTAAATTTATTTAAATTAAGAACTATTTTTCATGACATGCGTAATTGGTTGATTCTTATAAGGTCGAGGACCCGAGATCGGCTTTTGCCTGCATAGGTAAGGCAAGAATTGGCCACCGCGGCACGCAACACAGCACACGACGCGGCGTGCGATATGGCACGCGACATGGCAACGATATGGCACGAAACACGACACGCACCACGACGCACCATTTTACCGTGAATACGGCAGGAAAGACACCAAGCACCGCGGCGCGCAGCACTGCGCAGCAATCGACGCGGCAGGTCACGAACTCCCTTACGTAACGCAGAGGCGCAAGTCGAGCGTTGCGTGTCACGTCTGGCAAAAGCTTTCGGACACAGGGCCTCTTGATGGCGTTACAAAAGAGGATGGGCTCGTGCTCCCAGCAGCTTTGATTTTTACGTAAAGGGATCGGCAAACGTCACAATAATCCGAGTGAATCGCGCGCAGCGGGTAATATTCTCCTATTCCCCATTTTTAGCGAAAATTGCTTTCATACTGTACTTTCCGGCTCAGAAATGTACAGCGTTCCTCAGCGTGCACCTCTGCTTTCCCGAGTTCATCCAAAACCGATCGGGGTTCACCCATCCCGTACCTAATTTGTTGGTATTTTGTCTGGCAGTCCGCCGAACCGGACGCGGCAAAAAATTCCACAATGTTCCGAAAAACAGGCGTGCACCCCAAACAGGGATTCCCGGATGCCCTCGACAACTACGGGGGACATTTTAAAATTTACTGCAGTTAGGGCATTTGGTAAAATTAAAAAGCTCAGACATTAATTAAGCAATGTAAACTACAAAACTCCAACTCAAGCATAAAGGAGAGCGAAAAGTAGCAATATGGTCAAGACAAGCCGCTCGTGTCTATAATGATGCGCGTGCTGTGCTTAATTTCCGGGGCATTGTGCCCTCCGGCTATTGATAACGAGACGCCGGGCTTTGTGTTATCATTTGCTTAGAGATGGAAGCTTCTACGTCATAAGGTCATCGCGACCTTTAGAGGTTCCCGACTCGAGGTAACCTACTTAAGGCATTAAATTATGATATAAAAACGTTGCGTAATTTTTGAAAACTTCTGTAAGCTAAGAAAACCACACACCACAAATTCTGGATTTTTTCCGAATTCTAAAAACATACCTAAAAATTCTATTTTGAGAAGATTATAAAGTTCAAAATCAGGAACAAGCTTAATACCAAAAGCCAAGCCTGATGCCTATTTAATCCGACACCCATATTTTATCACACTTAACTCACGCTTCATCTTGACACAAATCAGACGCCGACTTGCCCGGGCCATTTCCTGTGCTCTCTGATTTCGCAATCAGTCATCTGAAGTCTGTGTGCGCGCGTGGGCTTGTAGTTTGTACCGCTATGAAACTAGCAGTAAGCTGAAGGAAATTACCGGCGGCCGAAAATTGAAGAAGTTATCGTAAAAAGTAATTTAGCGACAAGAAAAAATTACTTCCCTTGGCGTCGAAAGCTTTTCTTTTCCCCAAAAATCATCGCTAGCTTGCCCTGATTTTAAGGCATTACTGCTAGAATAGCAGTTTTCCACACTGCTAGCTGCTTGCTTGCCTTGCTCAGATCGAAAACGCGCTAGCTTCCCTTAGTTTATTAGAGCCCTCTACAAGCTAGGGTGCTAACACACTCTAGGGCTCGCCCCGGTCTTCATCCCTCTCTCTCTTTCTCTCTCTCTCCCTCTCTCTCTCTCTCTCTCTTTCTCTATCCCTCTCTAGCTCTGCCCCCTCACTCCTTCACTTCCCAGCAATTTTTCTGAAGATATGGTTTCATCTCCATAAAGGATCATTGCTTTTTCTAAAGGCTCTCGGCTCTTCTGATTTTTCCTCCAGTATTCCTGCCATATTGCCTTGGCTGCAAGCTCATTACATTGAACCCAAATTCCCGAACGCCATAAAGTTTTTGTAAACCCGACCACCTACATCCCAGAAGCCAGAAAAAGCCATTTCCACCAGTTTCACCCACACACCGTTGGACTCAAAGCGCAATATTCGAGACCCCGCGGCACCTGACACGATTTCCGGATTTTCCTGGGGGAGGTTGAACTGGATTTTGTTGAATTCGAGGGTCCTGAGGAGTGCGCGAAACTGGGCCCGATATGGATCTCCCGGTAGTCCTCCTCCGACTCTTTGGGCTACCCACCCCAAGCCGGTGGTCTTGAAGCCGGGGCAATCCGGAATATGCGGTATCTCGGCCCGCAGATCTCATCAACATTGCCCCTTTCATGTCCCTCCATCTGAAAACTCCATTTTTCCACGGCGCAGCCTGGCCGCCTGACCATAATTGGTGGAGTTTCTGGGTCGCTGAGTCAGCGGAATGTTGGAAAGATTAAGATTCGGAGAAGCGCACTTTCAAGTCATTTCTTACGTAGAAAAGTGAGAGAGAGAGGGAGGGAAGGAGAAAGAAAGAGAGCGAGAGAGAGAGAGAGAGGATGCTGAGTTAGGCTCCGACTTATTGTTAGAAAACACGTCCCACTTGCCTAGGTTTTTTAAAAGGGCTAGGAACCTTCAGGATTTACCCGTTCTTCCAATGGGATGTCGACAGCTACGCTACGCTCCAAGCCAAACACGGAGATATCGGTTCTTGCTTTCAGTACCTTTCATCAGGCTATAAAAATTCATGCGCGACTATCCGTCATTTCGCGTCTCACGTAGCTGTCGAGGCCTAGCCGAGAAATAGGTAGATTTTAGTAGTTTCTGGCCCTTTGGAGCATTGCAGGCGTTCAGTAAAACTTGCCGTACACAAGTTTTCTCTGTGTTTTTTTGCGTTTTTTGATGTTAGGGGACCAAGCCTTGAGAAGAGCGCCGAATAGAACGTACGGTTGGATGGCCCGGAACTGGAGAATTACATGTCGTATATGCCATTTGAGAAAAGAAACCGAAGCATTCAGCTTTGCCGATTTTGTCTCACAACTTTCCCTCAAAACTCCGAACTTACGCAACTCTCCCTGCCTGATCCCCCGATCCCCCGATTCTAATAGACCGTAGCCGTGCCGTGAGTCCAGATTTTTGAGGCAAAACGAGGCTGAAAAATGCGCATTCCGCCTGCAATATCTGTGTAGCCATCGGGGCGATGCGAGTCGGCGCGCCACGGCAGGAAGTGGGATATATGTCGGCCGCGGCGAAAAGAAGAGACAGAAAGTTCTCCAAGCCAGGCTGGCAGACACGAGAAGCCCTACGCTGGGTGGCCCAGCGGAAACAGGAAACAATCCCGGAATGTCGATTCTCACGGCTCGGGCTCAGGCTCATGCTCCGGTACGCAGCTATCTGGGGCTTGCATCTGCGGCATGCCCGGACCGCCGACGACGACATGCTCCTATGGACGCTAGAAAAATCATAAAAAAGGGTTGTTTTTAGTTTTATAGCGACTGAAACAAAGAGGTTTTCAGGAGCAGGAAATCAAAATTCTGTTTCCTGAAAGGTTACGGATGAATACGAATACGAGAGCGCGAAAGAGAACAAAAGCGAGAGCGAGAAAGAGCGAGAGCGAGCGAGAGAGAGCTGCATAGTTAGACGGCGTTGGGAGGTCACAACAGTTCACTGAGGAAGTACGGTGTGACGTCGAGAGTTGTCTGTCATACTGTGACGACACAAAGACGATGGAACTCATGGCGCGATGAAAGTCACGAAAAGGGTCAGAAGCCGTTTTGACGTCTGAACCCTGTTTTCTCTGCATCTATCTATCTCTCGCTCTCGTTTCTCTCTCTCTTCTCTCTCTCTATCTCTCTCTCTTTCTCTGGCTTTCCCCTCTGTATGTATGTATCTCTTTCGGAATGGAGGTAGTGCATACGGTACCCGATGATAATGGTTACCCAAACACCCAAATAGCCAAATAGTGTGCACTTGCCTCTCGCTCGCTCGCTCTCTCTCTCTCTCTCTCGCTCTCGCTCTCTCTCTCCCTCTCTTTCTCTCTCTCCCGAAAAATTCCTTTGCAAGTCGGCTTCCTTTAGAGTGCATTTTGGGGGTAGACGTACGGTCCCATCGACCTCCCCCGTAGGCGTGTCTGTCTGTCTGTTCGTATCCTTCCTCAGGGGGTGGAGTCATAGCCCTCGTCCATCCTCCTTCCTTCCCCTTCAATTCGAGCACTCGCTCGATGTGGGCCTGGTTGACCCGTTTCTTCGTCCTTTACTGCATCTACACGCCGGCCCTCTTCTTCAGCGTGCCCCTCTCGGCATTCGTCTGGTTCATTCGCCGCGAGTTCGTCAAGGAGTCCTCCGTCGCCGGCGGTCCATCGGTATGTTGGGTGCTTTAAAATTATACAAGCTTGATTTGTAGTTATTGACTTAAAGTCTCCTAAATTTCGATCAACTCCTAGAAGACGTGGCGCGCTAACCCCCATTTTTCCTCCTTTTCTAAGGCATTGGAATTTCCCCAAACTTTTCGAAGATGTGGCAGGCTGGAAGCTTATTGTTTTCTCTTTTCCGAGGCATTTGGATTCCCTTGGACTCCTAGAAGACGTGCGGAGCGGAATTTCTCCTTTTTTTTACTTGTCGAACCCACCTGAACGCCTAGCAGACGTCGGAGCTTAATCTTTGTTTCCCCTCGTTTCCAAGCCCTCCTGAATTCATTCGAACCCCGCGAAGACATGAATCAGAATTTTGCGTCCATCCTCTTTTCCTTTCCAGCTCGCCGACGGGCCCCTCGAAGAACCGACGAACAACAACACCACCAAGTCGTACGCCAAGGAGCGGTGCTTGGAGGACCAACAGTTGAAGCAGCGCTCGGCCAACCACGCCTAGATCGAATCGTGAGTTTTCCTTTTCCTTTTCCGAGCTTTTAAAGCAATTGAAGCTAGCTTAAGCTTCACTTCCGTTCGTAGAAAACATCTGAGTTTTTTGAAAACTGTCTTCAAGCCTAAACGAGCCACTCTTTCGAACTTCTTCGACTTCTCCGACCTGCCCGATCTAGTTTCTTAGGTTCCTAACTCACCCTTGAAGTCAGCCTACCCAAACTTGAGCATTTCTTTCAGCTTTTTGCATTTCATAACCTCCCTCAATCAATAAAACGCCCAACCGATAAAACTACCAGATAAATCGAGCTTGAGCTTTCCCTCATCCTCCGTCTCCAATTCATGTTTTCCCTTTTCCCCTTTATCCAGAATCGACAGTTTGTTGCCTCATTGCCCTCGAGCTCAATTGACCCCGATCTCGGCGCTCGATTTCGCTCGGGAGTCCCGGATTTTTCGTACAAAAAATCGGCAAAATTGAGGGCTAGATGTTGCGAGTGGAGAGAAAGAGAGAGAGAGAGAGAGAGAGAGAGAGAGAGAGAGAGAGATAGAGTGGACGGGGAAAGTGGAATTTCGACTTAGCAAACTGTGCCAAATAATTTCGTTATTTCTGTAAAATGCTTTGAAACTTCTCTTTTATTCCCTAACCCAGTTCTTTTTACTACCAACGCACGACAGATCAACCCCGCCCTATACCATTTTCTTCCCATAAAATGGACCGAAATCCCATCCCCTCGTAATTCTGTATCAGATCGTACATAGGTTCCGAACGTACGCGCCCATTTCTTGGCTTTCCCGTTTCCCAGCCATCCATCCAGTGCCAACTTTGCAGAAGATGCTCGTCGTCATCATTCACCCGGAGCAATGGAACGGCGGATCGGATCGGTGTACGGTGGCTATGATACGGTAGGTTATACAATTTTGCTTTTTACATTCCGAAATATTACCTTGGTATACGGTATTTATTAGCAACATACCTTTGGAAACGATGTTAAATTTTATCATCAACTTAAATTCTATCTACCAAAGACAAGCGGGCTGCAAAACTCTTAAAAAACCTAAAAATTAATCTTTAACTTTATTTCCGCGGCCATTTTGAGATTGATATTAAACAACTTGTAAAAACCATACCAAGCTACGGTATGTAATCTTTCGAAAATCCTTCCAAATTTTAAATTTTTGTGGTTGGACCGTACTATCCTGGGCTTGAATTCGCGCAATTCATTTTCACATGCCGTCGACAGGCGTAGTCCCGCGTAGCTTTACCCTAAAACCAGCTCAAGCGTCTGTTTTTGCGTGCCGTCGAGCGTGGAAGCCGATGGCAGGATTTGGGCGGTGGATATCGGGGCTCGGCATCTTCAGACCGAGGATGGGCACAGGCTCCAGACGAAGCCCCCCAACGTCCGGTTCTTCCTCCCTCCAGATGCCTATCGCGCACCTTTAGAGAGCTTCGGCTTGACCGGGGAGAGGAGAAGCCCCCGGCCGAAAATTTATGGGTCTAAAGATATAACCAGGGGTGGGGGAACTTGACTGCTGACAGCTGGGGGCTTTGGACAGGGTTCTGGAGATACTGTGGTCTTAAAAACAGGAAAACAGAAAGATATACCCTTCAAAAAAGCTATTAACAGAGCTATACGTTGCTATCTCTTTAAAAAAGGCAACAACATATGAGAACTTGTAGACGGCGTTGGGGTGTAAGATTTCCATGAAAGTGTATTGGTCAAAATGAGCTATAAATATTAAAAAAACTAGGGATCGCTGCTCCTTTTCAAAAAAAACTTTCAAAAACTTTCAAAAACGTCCAAAATCTGGCCCAATTTGGATGGGGGCCGACCCGAATGCGCCCGAACACTGATAGTCACCCCGGTGAGACTCCCACCCACGGCCGCCATAGCTCAGTTGGTTAGAGCGTGGGTCTAATAAGCCCAAGGTCGCAGGTTCGACCCCTGCTGGCGGCAAACTTTTTGCTTTTTGCGGTTTGATGACGAATCGATCTTTCAAACGTATCCTAATCACAATTTTTACCTTTTTTTCAGCTACTTCGTCAATGCTGGACACCGCGTCGTGTGGCTGACCACGATGATTGACGAATATTGGCGGAACCATCAGTGGGAAGGAGTTGGTGTGTTTTGAAAGCAATCAAATAATTTTTGGGGTGCTCCGTAACCTTGTAATTCCAGAAGTTCGCGACATCGGTCTAAAGCTTCACCCCGGAGACTGGTTCTCACAAAATGTCGCTCTCGGCTGGTATCTGTCTTTTTCCGACCTGAACCCGGACCTCGTCGTCATCGACCACAGTGCCAGGTAAAAATTAGAGAGATTTTAGGAGTCCGTACGATCGTATCGGATCGTATCGTACTGTAGCCATTTTTTGTTGTTTTTATACCTTTTTATACCTTTTATACTATTACATTTTCAGTTGCGTCCCTTTACTCAAGTGGCGTTTCCCGAGCGTGAAAATGTTGTTCTACTGTCACTTCCCGCAACAGCTGGTCACCCCTTCCAGGCTTTTCCTGTATCGCTGGTAAGTTCATTCAATTTTTAAAACCATTCTTTATCGTAAAAAACGCAACGCCCAAAAACCAGGCTTTTCCAGGTATTCCCGTATGATCGGCGTCGCCGAGGAGTACCTCTTCGAGAAGACCGACATCATCATGGTCAACAGCCATTTTACCGGTGGGTCGGGAAGCTTAAGCTACTCGAAGCCCTAGATAAGCCTGAGTTAACCCGAATCTAAGTCTAAGCTAAACTAAGCTAAGCCCAATTGACCTCCATTCTGTTTTTCAGCAAACCAATTCCGACGCGTCATGCCGACGATCCCGGACCACAAGATTCAGGTCGTCTACCCACCCTGCGACGTCGACGCTATTGTCAGCCAGGTAGGTCCGAGCTCCAAAAACTTAGCTTCAAAAACCCAGGCTTAAGATAACTTAACCTCTAGTTCCGGTAAAGCTGGCAGAAATGCTTTGCGAACGTAGAAAATCCAAAAATCGTCGGTTTTCAGGCGGCCACAGCCATCAGCAGAAAGAACCGCGCCCCAAACGACCGCTACATCTTCATGTCGATGAACAGATTCTGGCCCGAGAAACGGCTGGATATTATAGTCGAGGCGGCAGGTAGATGAGCTTCAAGTTATCTAAAAAAATTCATAAAGAGCTTTGCTGAATTGCTGGAAATTAATGAGGTATCGTTCATTACGTTAATTTTAAGGTATCCTGAAGCGCCGCGGCTACAAATTCCTTGTTCAACTCGCCGGCTCGGTGATGCCGCACATCCCGGAGAGCAAGATTTACTACGACGATTTGCGAAAGATGACCAGCGTAAGTCGAAGAATGATCCATTTTCGAGAGAGAGAGAGAGAGAGCCAGTGAGAGAGAGAGAAAGAACGAAAGAGTGGGAGAGAGAAAGAGCGGCTAACATTTCGTCTTCAATCACACTCTTACAGGAACTGAACGTGGAAGACGTCGTCGAGTTCGTCCCATCCCCGTCCGAGCTGCGCAAGTTCGAGCTGTACAGGTGGGCTAATTCGCGACAAGAGAAGGAGAGAGAGAAAGGGAGAGAGAGAGAGAGAGAGACAGAGAGCGAGCGTGAGATAAATAGATCGTACAGTACAGTTATCTAATTTTAACTTTATAAAGCTTAAATTTCAAGAACCTGCGACTCTGCTCTCTACACGCCTCCCAACGAGCACTTTGGCATCGTGCCAATAGAGGCTCTGGAACAGAGACGGCCAGTGATCGTCTGCGACAGCGGCGGCCCTGCCGAGACGGTCATCGAGGACGTTACTGGCAACAAGGTGAGAGTGAGCGAGAGTGAGAGGGGGGGAGAGATAAACAGCTCAAACAGCTAATTTCGCAATTCCAGATTGCGAGCCCGAACCCGGAACTTCTCGCCGACGCGATGGAGAAGCACATGAAGCGCGTGGAGTGGCCAGCCCTAGATACCGACGATGGCTATCGAATTCAGGTGAGAATCAGGCCTTAAAACCCTATTTTCTGATTAATTAAATCTAACGACTATTTTTAGCGCGCCCGCTTCGACCGCGAATTCTCCTACCAGGGCTTCTGCGACCATATCGAGTCGGCGCTGAAGGAGATGTTCCCCGGAAAGATCGAGGTTCCCAAGATCGACCGGATGCGGACCCTTGCCTGAAAAATGAGCTTCGTAAGTTGTTAACAAACGTTAGAGGCGTAGAGGAAAACGTAGGACTCTAAAAAATAACGCAAAATATCTTAACTGATAATCTTAAAAGTAAATACTTTCTAAATCGAGAAACTCATTGTTTTTAGTTTGTTTTAGTAGATTTTCCTAGTGAGTACGCGTTTTACTACGAACGCGCAAGGCTTTAACAATTTTTCCAAAAATAAACTGACCCTGAAGTAGTTTATTTTGTCTCCAAAAAAAAAATAGGTTTTCAGATCTTCCCCCTCTTCTTCCCATCAACTACGCTACTTTCCCGTTTACGGGTAGCCCAGCGGCGAGTCAGCCGATCAACCGCCAGGCCAACCCCTCGACGATCCTCCACTTTCCAACCCTTCCGCCAACTTTAAATTGTGCCCCACCCATCGTAGCCCAACAACCCCCAATCTACCCGTTTCGATAGCATTTCCGGGGCGCATCCTCCATGAAAACTCGATCATCTTCAAACCACAACCTGTGGTCGATGTGCCCCGAGCCCGTGTAGGAAATTTTTCGCCGTTTTTGTGCTTTTATATTGATTTTCTAAGCTTTCCTAATGGTCACAAGGTTTTGTAAATTGTTTCCGCAATTGTTTCGACTTTTATGCGAACTTTTTTGGTGTGCTTGTCTTCAAAGAAATCGCAATAAATCGTGCAACGTAGTGGTTGGTACGCGGGCATACTATCGACAGGGCCAGGCATGCGCCAAGCTGAACGCATTATTTTCTCGGCGGTCACGAAAATAAGCTCGTAAGCCAATTTTGGGGCTTGAATGTTATATTTTTAACTAAATTCAGCAAGAGACGTTTCGAACTACAGGTACGATGTATTTTCTAACACGATAAGATTTTTGAGAGCTTTGTAGGTACAGAATGTTCAAGAAAATCTGGTTTTCAAGGCGATAAAGCGCAAAAAATTATTTTGTTGACTAAAAATAAAAAATAGCATTGTAACTTCAAAGTCCTTTTCAATTTTCTTCTAATGCCGTTTTCGTCTTCTAAATTAAATAAATTTAGCTTCAATATCGTCTGTGAATGGAGGCAACCACTTCAAAAATACCGGCATACCCAGAACAACTGCTACTCAAGACAAGGAATCGATTGAATACGGTAAACTCTATGATAAAAACGGTATTAAACTGTTTTAGGCTCATGCGGCACTTCGAAGTAAAGGATCGCTGAAAGTTGAAGAACTTTTGAAGGAATTCCCGGACCGCGAATTCTACTTTGAACTGGTTAGCGCTTTGAAAATGTACGTATGAGATTTTTAGGGCTCCCCCATTGAATTCCTACGCAAATTCCTGCTGCAAAATGGCCACGTTTTCGCGTTGAATCGAAGAACCGATAGGGTTTGATAGCTTGCTAATTTTTTACCAGCTTTTAGGCGAAAAACCGGCGAAACGAATACAGGGACAAGCTGTTTGAGGTTGTCGGCAAGCTCCTCGAGCGAGTAGAAGTCGAAACATCCGAATTTCTTGAGTGGTACGTTTTTAAGAGTTTTTGGAATGGTTTTTTAATTCAGGTTGCCTACATCGGAAGACAGCACAGATTCGCTAGAGCTAAATTGCTATGAAGACGAGGAGCCGGGATATAAAGCCAAGATTTTGCTCCACAGACACCGCGAGATATTTGTGGAACGAGGTTAGTATCATAATACAAAAATTGTAGAGTTTTTAGAAGGCCGCCTCGGTCTACATGAAGATACACTCGCCAACTCGCCAGCTTTGTTCGATTCAACGCTTTTTCCTGAGCTGCAGCCTGACCAAGCCGGAAAACAGATTGTCCGGGATCACAGCCAGCTCTATCGACTCCGCGCCCAGATTATCGACGGGAGCTTCACGTTTTTGAAGGTATAATGTTATCCAAAACTACTGAAAAATCTGTTTAGGCCATCATTCTGGAGCCCCCGTTCGCCGGCAGCAAAATCTCGATAATGCCGCACCATCTGGAGAACGAGGAGCGCCGAATGTGCGACATGTATCCGATTGGGAGTTTGGTAAGTAGAAAAAGAAGATTTTTCATGCTGTTTAGACCGAAATCACTTGCATCACCACCCACAACGCGGCTTGTCAGTTTTTGGCGACGAAGGTAGAGCCGATCTGCAGCGCGCGAAATAATAATGTGTTTTGTTTAACGCCGGAACACGGTGGGTTGCATTTTAATGTATTGGTAAAACTTTTTGCAATGTATTATACTTTTTAAGACCCATGTTTTAGCAAGCAAGCGCCGCGTGGCTGTGTATGGCGATAAGGCGCCGTGGTTCAGCTGTTACTGGATGGTGAAGGGCGCGCTGCCGAATGCTTGTATTTTGAGTCAATTGACTGATCAACAGGTATGTTTTGGAATCCCCTTGTATTTGAGGTTTTTAGACTTTGAAAGCTATATCAGTTTATTTATATTAATACTAGGTCGATAATTATATTTATACACAGATATATGGATTTCCTTCTTTTCTTCATCTCTAAACTTCAACTAGCAATTATAAACTTTCCAGGAAGCCGAACGAACCGAAAGATGTCGGATTGCTTTGATAACTTCGCTACTACCGCGAGTCGAGCGGCCACTCGCCGAAATGGCGGCAATGACTATGCTGTGGGTTCTAAGTTTTGAATTATTCTGTCTTTTTCTTATGGTGAGCAATTTCAAGCTGTAGAGGTACATTTTCAGGACCCTCGTTCCGAACGCCGAGCCCCCATTCCCCTCCGTACCTCAGCATCGCCCGCTCGAGCTTTTCGACAAGCACGACTACCTCGTCTACTTCATCCAACATCACCCGCATTTATGGCAAATCTATGAGGTCAGAAAATCGTGATCATGATCATAACTATTTTTATTTCAGAAAGAAGACGACCTCGAGCTGAACCAACAAGGCATCGACATGGTCCGCGCGTATGGCCCACGTCAACGAGCGCGTTTTTTGGAGTTGTTGCGGATCGTGGCGGAGGCGGATCCGAATCGCGGTGTCAAATTTGAAGAAGTGGTCAACAAGTAAGTGGACCGTAGCTTAGAAAAAAAAATATAAAAATTGATTTGCAGATTCCACGCCGCGTACCCGCACACATTGGAATCGCAAATCCAGGGCTGGCTCCACACGATGGGCACGATTGTGACGAAACGCTGGGATAGCGAAGAAAATCAATGGTAAAGCTTTAAACTTTATTTTATCGTATCGTGGCTATCCGGAAAAAAAAATCGAAAAACGTAACGAAACCCTCGATATTTCAGGAACTACCGCACCAACGGCTACGTCAAAAATGGGTATTTCTTTTTAAAATAAACTAGCCGTCCTGTTTTGTACTGTGCATACTTTTATTTATCTTCCTAAATTGTTATTATCTACGTTTTCATACTCTGTGATTTCTGTGCCTTGCCTCGTGCTCCCTGTGAAATAAAATAGCACCTTGAAAATTTTGAGGTTTTTATTGGAAACGTCAAATTTTCGCACAAACTTTTTAGGTATATCAACTTTTGGGGAGGCGGGGGGACTAACAATGTAAAATGTCGGACAAACTCGAAATAAACGTGTAAAAAGAGAAATCCCAGAATGCGGTTCACGGGTATGTGGATGAGGAAGTAGGGGCGCGTAATCGATCGCCTAATTAATTTGGATTGCCAACAATCGAGGTTCGGATGGAGGGCGAAAATTGGGGCAGAGGGCACGGAACGAGGAAGAAGAAGAATGTACGTAACTATACAAAAGACGACGACAGCAGAGCGGCGGTCGGTATATAGCGCGTCAAATGGCAAGTGAGTATCACGGGGGTAGCGGGGGACGCTATGTGTAAATAGGCGGGCGAGAAATGGGGGAAAGAAACAACAAACAATTCGTGTGAATTCCAGGTCAAACTTCTAGCATCAGTGGGTGCGCTCAGAGGCTGGGCGTCAGGATTTGGTGGAGGTTTTGCTGCTGCTTGAGGGGAGGGCCGGCGCGGTACTGAAAAAGGGATATTAGATTTTAAAGATGAATTAAACTAAAAGCCGGTTCTGGTTTTTTAGCGGGGGGGGGCTAATTTTTCAATCACCCGGTTTTTAATGAAAAAATTAAGGTTTTTAATAGCATTCTACATTCTTTTGACAGCGAAACTTCCTAAAAAAAGACATTCAATTTTCGAAGAGATCTGATTTTGCGCCAAAAATATATGAAAAAGAAACTTGGTATCGTTGACCGTCTAAATTTTCAGCATTTTAAGTTATAAAAGCGAAAAACTACTAAAAACAACTAAATAGTTTATATTTAATCTTATGAACGTTAATTCGAAGCGATTTAAGTGTAATAAAAACCTTACATTATGAACGACATCAACATTCGGCGATTGGGCCCGGGTTCGGTTATATTCGGCCATCTCGAGCTCGTAGCGGCGCTTGTCATTCTGGGCGCGTTGATCGTACGGCTCGCGGTCCTCGGGTCCCATCGTGCCCCAGACACCACCGAGTGTTTTGGCGACTAAAAGAATATGATAAAGGAGATATTTAAAAGTTTTCGTCACTACAAAATCTTTAAAGCAGTCCAGTCACTAGGCAACACCTAATTCTAGCGCGGGTCGCGAAAAGCAACAAATCCCAAAAAGTTACCCTGCATCACGGAGTACTCGGGGTGCTCGGCGACGACTTGCGGCCGGCGCTCCTGCGAGAAAAGGAAGAAGGCGGAGAGCGGGCGCTTTGGCGCGTTCGGGTCGCGCTTGGCACGCTTCCGCTTGCGCGACTGGTCCTCCTCGGCGTAGGCGGCGACCTGGAAAATGAATTAATTGACGTGACTATTATATTTTTGACTCTAAAGAGGTGCACCAAGAAGGGAACGCATCACCACAGTATAGTTTGATACTGCAAAACATTAAAAAAGTACCTCAGCATGATAACGATCCGAGTCCTTGTGGGCCAGCTCGTAGAAACGGCGCTTCTCCTCCTCGCTCATCGTCTAAAAATCAAAAATTTTACAAAAGGGTGCGAGACAGACTTTTAGCCCAAAAATTCGTTTCATTGAATAAGTTACCTTCCATTTCTCGCTGCACCGCTTGGCTATCTCGGTGACCTCGACCTTGTCGTTGGGGTACTTCTTCTTGTGCTCCTCGTAGCACATCTTCACGAAGAATCCGTACGGCGACGTCTTGCCGCGAACCGGCGGCTTCGACTTCGGGCCGTCCGCTTCCATTGTTGAGGGTGGCTGAAAAAAATAATATTAAAAGTGTTTAGAAACCAATCAGCGAGAGCGTTTAGAAAGTGAAAAAATTCCACTTTGAGCTCAAAACGGCAACAGGAAAGTAAATTGAGGGTCATGCATTAATAAATAACGGCCGTAGCGCCAAAACTCCATTTCAAAGAATTTTCCAATGTTACGTCAGGCTTATCACCGGAGTTGAGTCTATAAAAGCCAGTTCCAGGCAAGCCCAAGCGAAGTTTCCGGATTTTTTTGAATGACAGATGTCGCGGGGTGTCTTAGAAATTAGGCCATAGAATTTTCTTACTCTAACCTTGTCAAAACTAGTAAAAGACGTTATTTTACAAAGTCAAGAGTCCGCCTATAAAGTGCTGGAGCTTTCTAGGACTAGGCTTTCAGCAAAAACGTACCAGATCTAAAAGGTATAGCCGAATTAAAAGTAGTTTTCAGGGGAAAACCATCAAAATGGGTTCAAGAAACACTTCCACGCCTCTTGAAAATTTTACCTAACGTTTTTGGGTCTAATATCCAAAGTTCTAGGCTCGATTTATGACGAGTAGCCTCCAGGGCTTATGATTTGCAAAACCACTCGAAAAAATATTCCCAAAAAGCGCAATAAACCGGGTTTTTAAGAAAATTGATTAGAGAGCACGGGCTGTGGGGAAGGTGGCGGGGCGGGGGCGCCGATTTAGGGATCGTTTTTCGGCGGAGACAGCAGACGGAGGAGTCGGAGGAGAGGTAGAAAAGTGCGTCAAAAGACGAGAGACACGCGACGGGTTTCCATGCAAACGTCACGAAATAGCGGGCAGATGTGGGGTCGCAGATGGCCATGGAGAGAGTATGTGAAATCAAGAGCGGGCAGAGATATTGTGGGAATTCGGTGGGAAGAGAGGGAGAGGAAACGGGAGAGCCGGGCTGTAGTGGGCAGGGGTAAACTGGCGAGAGTATGAGAGACGCGCGACAGCGGTGGAATAGAGATTGGAGAGTAGGAGAGGCCCGAGAGATAGAAAGACAGAGAGAAACCAAACAGACAGACATCCCAATGGGGGGAAAAGAGAGGCCCCCGGTGCCCGGGTGGCCGGATGGCAGAAATGCGCTGAATAACGCGAAAATATTGGGGGAATTTTGCGGGGGAAAGTGGGGGAAATGGCGATGAGGGGGCTGAAAGTATCGTTTTACGAAGAATTGACGAAGTTTGGACTTTGGGACGTCGAATAATAAAAATAGCTTGTCTAAGGGTTAAAAAAAAAAAGTTGATTTCAAGGCTTCAGAGGCCACGAATAGGCTCTAAAAACAAGTATAACTTTTTATGGATCACTTAAAACTTAAAAAGGATTGCAATGAAAATACCATGAGCCAGCATTAAAAACTATAAAGCTCACAACTGCGCATTAAGCGCGGAATTTACCGGGTAATAAGTTGTGCGGTATTGCTCCACCTCGAGTATAAACTTCCAAAAGCGATCTGAAACTAATTTTTCTTTGTTTATTTTAAGTTTTTAGGATGATTTAGTGTTATTTTGGGACCATGACATTTCCGCCAGCGACATTTCCGCCAATTTGAGGCCAAAAACACACAAAACTTTCCAAATTAAAGATTTTCTTTGTGTTTTTGGCATTAATAAATTCAATCAACGTAAGTACATGCTAGTAGCGAAGAAATTACGATGCGGGTGGGTTGTTTTGGGCATCATATCGCGTTTTTTACCTTTTCAGGCGCAAAATCCGATTTTGAAGAAAAAGCTATCATACGTTTGTTATTTCTTCTGTAATAGCTAGATCCGAGATCCGGGCGAGAAAAAAATAGTTAGGATTGTTACACGCATGAAACATCGCATTTTACAAGCATTTTGGCCGTTGGCGGAATTGTCGTTGGCGGAAATGTCATGGTCCCGTTATCTTGCGCAAAAAAAAAACTTAAATTCAGAGATTCCACAATGCACTCACGAAGTCCAATACGTAAAAAGTATTGCCGCCTCGTTCCGCCTCGGCTACAAACTACAATCGAAAAGTCTCATTATTCCGTTTCCTTACAAGTTTCGTAGTGTTTTTTTATTGTTTTTCGAGCCGTTTTCGGTGTGAATTTTGACATACAATTTTTCAATATTTATCAAAACCAGAAACATGAAACGTTGGACACAGACACAGACCATTGGACCAGTAGAGGGATGGGGGTTTGGGGAGGGGAGGGTGGGGGACAATAATATAACCAAATGTATAAAAACACATTTGCAAGCTATCCGCATGACTACTGTAGACACCGTATCAATGTGGGGGATGGTGAACACGGAGATGGGGGAACAAGTCTTTAGAGAGTTTTTGCGCTACGCTAAATGCTAAACGACAAAAATAACGAAAAGAAAATCACAGGACACTGTATTTTTCTGTCGAGAGTAAAAACGGAAAAGCGTATCGATTTCAGGTTTTGTAACTGCTTTTGTGTGCTGGGGTGACTAGAAATGGAGAATTTACAAGGTTTGGGCGTACAGAAAACCAAGAAAATTGTAGTTTGTAATCTGGACGCTATCGATTCTTTTTTGAAGGTTTTAAAAGTTGCTCTACAAACCACAAACTACAAAACGGCCTTTACTAGTCGTGAAGGCCGGATATGCCGCAGTAAAATCACAAAAATTGCGTGTGGGGCGCTCCTGTAAGTTCGTGGGGTGGATATGGGCTTTTCTACTTGTATTTGACAGGCTTACGGTGTACAGAGGATTGTAACGTAGGCTCGAGAACACTTCGTGGGGCTCCAAGGGCTATCTGTGAGATCTGAATATTGTGGACAACCAGAGACTGCGGACACGGTACGTAGGGGAGGAGGTGTTGGGTGGAAAATTGCGGAAAAGCTTGGAAATGGCCGGAAATAGTGGATGTTTGGGATTAAAACAATTATATAACCTAAGAAAAACATTATTAAACTTATTTTCGATCATTAAAACCAAAATCCATAAGCAAATGTTGAAATTAAAAGTATAGCTTTGTTAATAGAAATTGCCATTATTGACTTGTTTCCCAGCCTGTTTTTTAAAAGATATTAAAGTTTTCTACGTAGTTCCAGCGCTTTACAAGCTTTCCTCGATTTCCCCACAGTTTTCCAGAACAACGAATAGCAATAAATACATCGGAATGGCAACGTTTTTTTTTGTGTTGTGGGTTGGGTGGCGGGTTAGAAGACGTCAAACGCTTAAAAAATATGCAAAAGATGGCGTAAATCAACACAAGTTTTCCAATAAAATTATTGATACATCATCATAAAATCCATGGGGGGCGGGGTGCGGATGTCGATACTTTCCGGCGAGGTGTCGCTCGACGAGGGCAACTCCACGGAGTGGGAGCGCTTCTAAAAATGTAAATTTGATGGTTTCGGACAAATTTATAATTATTTTATTAGAGGACCGTATGCTTTAATGGTTTAGAATTAAATTTATCGGTCTTCAATCTATGAATTCTTGCCCACCTTGTCGAGCTTGTCCATCTGGTCCCCATCGGGGTTGTAAATCAGCGCCTTGATGTCGTTCATCCGCTGGCTCTGGTCCATTTTGATGAAGCCCGGGCCGGCGATTTTGATTTTGCTGTCCTTGCTGAAGTAGTCCTTCATCTTGTACTCCATCTGCAGATCCGGGGGTGAGAGGGAGCCCTGGAAAAGTGAGCATGAACTCGAGTTTAATTTAATTTATGTCAATTCCGCAAAGAAATCTGTTAGACACCCATTTGCCTGGCTTCCCGGCCCTCTTAAGCCTAGTCATCTATTGTGACTCCCCAAAGACTTCTGCTCGTTTGTCCTGTTTTTGCTACTTCCCAGCGTCTTTTAAAATTTCTATCCATTCCGCAAAGTTCTCTGCTAAGCACCGATTTGCCTGATTTCCCAGCCCCTTTAAGCCTAGTCAAAATCGAGTGTGACTCCCCAAAGATCTCGGCTTGCGTTTTCTTGACTTCATAACCCCTTTAAAAAATATCTCCTCACCTGGCTCTCCACAATGCGCGGGCGGTCAAACGAGTAGTTGTACTCGGTGGGCTCGTATTTCTTCTCCGTGAAGGTTTGATGGTGTACCGGTACGGTTTTTAGAAGATTGGCGGTCTGGAGAGACGGCATTGTCTTCTCGTTCTCCGCAGTTGTTTTCCGGGACCGTTTCCGAGCCGGCTCGCCCTCCTTCGGCGGTGGATTGAGCATCTGCATCGGGGTGGGCGGAGAGATGAAGCAGGTTTCGGGGCCGAAACCGAACCCTTCCTCGCTGTCTTCGTCGACGCTGACCAGCTGAAAAGGAGAATAACTGTTATAGGAAATATCAAAATTTTATTTCTTGGCAGGAAGTGCCTAAACCGTCCCCTAAATACCGTAACTACGGTACCGTTTCGATGAGTTTGTGAGTATAGGTCCTGTCTTCGATTGTGGGCAAGGGAATGCTGGCCCGGATCCGCATCTCCTCATCTTTCCGCCTCTTCTCCTCGTGCATCTGGATGAGACGGTCTTTGAGGGCTTGTTGATCAGCCCTGTTGGCTTCGTCTCGCAGTTCCTGCTGATGGCTAACCGCCATCGTGTTGACGGGGGTGTAGCAGATCTTTTCATACCTAGAAAAATTAAATTTAAAGATGAATGGAGGCTAAAAAATTAGGTTTCGGTAGCTAAAATCGCTCGGGATAGCTGACGGTTCTTTTATACCAACGAAACAACTTTGAAAGTATATAGAGGTCACCACAATTTTTCATCGCTTACCAAAACTGGCTCATGTCGCAGAACTCGAACAGCTTGCACACCTGGAAGTCGTGGCAATGCTGGTTGCAGATCGTCTGAAAATTAAAGTTGAAAGGGATCAAATGGGATTTTTAGGGGCCTTCTTCAAGCAGTTCAAGCAAAAAGCCCACCTCAATCTCGGACAACATCATGAACATGTTTCCCAACCGGAGCCCAGCGTCGACCTCGTCGAGTCCGCGGTTGCGGTAGTACTCGTGCAGCCGGTTCGTAAACCACTCTCGGCGCTCTTGGAGGACCTTTCGGGTATGGCTCTCCACGTGGATGCTGTCTAAACGGAAAAAAATTGAATTTTGCGTCAAAACATTTTTCATGGAAGTTCAGAAACCGTAAAATTTTCGTGGTTTGCGATATTCGTAATTTAGCATCTAAAAAGGCGGAAAGCCACCAAAGCGCAGCCTAGCGTATCCAGACGTCTCCAATTTGCGTAAAAACAGCTTGTTTACGCAGCGTTAAAATGCAATTTAGTTTTTCCGGGTTCGGCACCTACAAGCAGTTCACTTTCTTTAGTATCGGAGCGTCACTATTTATCGAACAGTACGAGGCTTCGTAAACATTATTTTACGAATAGCTTTATGTAGCTGCGTAACTATGCGTACTCAAAAAGCGCAAAAGATATTTTTTAAACATTTGCCGTATTTTCGCAGCCAAACGTACTCAGCGGGCTCCAAAGCAGTTGTCCGTGCAGGAAGACGACCTCGGCGTCGATAATCTCCATGTTGTTGAACGGGATGATGACGGTACGCCACATACGGTCGTACGTGGGGCGGAAAATTCTGGAAAAATCGTTTTAGAATTGTCCTAGATAAGCGATGAAGCGAAGTTTCAAAACGTACTGTTGCTTGGCTTTGACCTGCTTCTCGTCGTCGGTTTTCAACTCGAATCCGGTGCGACCGTCCGGGACGAAGGTGTTATTTAGCATGCAAAAGTTGCGGGGGACGAGTTCGGTCTGGAAATTATCGGGTTTAAAGGGAGCGTAACAGCTTGGTAATGTGACTAAGCAACCTAAAACTCTCCCAAGCCTTTTAAGCTTCTGAAGCTTCTGAAGTCTTAAGATTCGTAAGCTCCGAAATTCATAAAGAGTACATACCTTATGCTGTGAAGCATAGTAAAAGTGGTCCAAACTGAGTTTTCGCACCGAGAAACGCTTCATCAGGGCTTGCTAAACAGATGGAATTATACACGGAAACGAGCTAAACTGCTCGAACTTGTTGGAATGAGAGTCGGCTAAGAGCTTCGGCCTAAAATCGATTTGCTTACCCGGTCCGGTTCCGGCAGCAAGGGATAGGGCGTCATTTTGTTCAGCCAGTACATGAGACCGGCCAACTCGGCCTTGCTGAGATTCTCGACGTCGTCGGGGACCATGGCGCGGCGCTAGAAAAATCCTTTTGAGAGGGAGCGAGAGATAGGGACAGAGAGAGAGAGAGAGAGAGAGAGAGAGAGAGAGAGCAAAAATAGAAAAGGAGCAAGACATTTTCACACCTGCTTCGGTTTCAAAAATTCCTCAGCGGACAGCATATTCAACCTCATATGTTCCACATGTTCGCGGTAACAGATGAGGAGCCTGAATATTTAACATTAGTAAAAAGCGTTTTAGATGGCTTCCTAATACCATTAAAAGCCTTAAAATTACCCTATAACCTTAAACAATATTTGATTGGCCCCTGTTCTCTGCAGACCAGGTAATTTCGAGCACCCGGCCCGCATCACCCCTATTCACATTATATTCCGTATTCTTGCGGAGCCCTGGTCACAAATCCTTCCTCTTCTCTCTTGTTCTCTCGCTCTCTTTCACTCGCTTTCTCCAGGGGGATGCATCTCCATTTCCTCGGCCTAATGAGCTGGCGAAGGCGGATCACAAGCACAAAAAGTAATGGCAAGAAGAGCAGAACATCTTCTAGCCGCAAATTGGCTTCATTGAGAGACAAGAGGGTATCGGATAGAACGCACCCAGACGGTTTTTATGATAGAAATAACGGATTAGTGATTTGGAAAAAATTGAGATAGGTTTTAGGTAATTTGAGGGTACGTTGAAGTCAAAAGTTTTAGCGAGGAAACAGATTCGGTTTAATTTTCTCACCTTCCAGACTGCTGAAAGGTATTGCAAACTCATGACTATATAGAGGCAAATCACTCAAAAGTCAAAATTTGCAAGAATAGCCGAAATTTGAGGAGATTTCCGAGGAGCTAGGAAAGATTCTTAGGGAATGGAATTTTCGGGGTTTTTCAACGACATCCTTTCCTTTCCCATACTACAAAGCTCTCCTTTAAAAAATTTTCCTGATCTGCCTAGTTTCCATATTTTCCCTTTTTTCTATTCCTTGCTAGATTTCCCTTCCATTCCCCGGATTTCCATAAGCGTCCCTCCCCAGCGGCTAGATTGCAGAACGGCCCCCGCCCCCGGGGGATAATAGCTACTCACCCAGATGTGCCCATCGCTACGCAAGGCTACTTTTTACTAACGGACCTCTTCTCTCTCTCTCGCTCTCTCTCTCTCGCTCTCTCTCTCTCTCTGTCTCTCTGCTTCCCTCTCTTTCAGTATCGCTCTCGCTCTCGCTCTCTCTCTCTCTCTCTCTCTCTCTCTCTCTCTCTCTCTCTCTCTCTCTGTCTCTCTGCTTCCCTCTCTTTCAGTCTCGCTCTCGCTCTCGCTCTCTCTCTCTCTCTCTCTCTCTCTCTCTCTCTTCCATTCTACTCTCTTTCTCTAACCCCTCCGAGCCTCTCACCCTTTCTGCCGGACACCAAAACACAGGTCCTGTTGCTCTTTGCGGCGCCGTGGGGCACGAAAATCACATGTGAAGCGGTCTGCCGAAAAAGGTAGATGAGAGAGCGAGAGAGAGAGAGAAAGCGAGAGCGATGCCGAAGAAAAGTGACAGATACAGATAAGTGACCTCAGAGTCCAATTATTGCTCCCTTCGGCAATATTGGTGGTCAAAACAAAGAAAAAGCAGCCATAGGCGATACGAGCGTTTTCAGGAGCTACACGGAATTCAGAAATTGCAAAAAATAAAACCGTTGTAATTTGTTGCCGAATCGGTAGAGGCGAGATTACGGTAGTTTGGGCGTATTTTAAGGAGCAGCTAATTACGCTAAGGGAAGCTATCTTGGATTCCAGTAGCTTCACAAAAAGACAATGATCATGGGGATATGGATTATGGCAACAGCTAGCCTATTTCCGTAAGAATAAAAAGCAATTTTCAACCCCTAACTACTCAGTGGAAGAGATTACGGTAGTCAAAGTTCTTGAAAGAAAAATACGACGCGGAAAAATTCAGAAAAAAGCAGGGACAAGAATAAGTTTTTCTCAAAAATTTTGGACCTACCGTACCCAAAAACCCAACTAATCGAAGTTACTCACCGCTCGAACACTTCAGATGGGTCCATCTGGGCCTCGTCGAACAGGTCGTCCTCGGTGAGTTGCTGAAAATACGGAGAATTTTATTGATCCTCTTTCATTTGTAATTTGGCTTTTTAAAGGTGTAGTCAAGCGAGAATTTAGAGAAGCAAAAGATCTAAAACATCTATTTAGGGGAGGAAATCAGAAAAGACTGTATAACCAGTCGGATTTAGGCAATTTGGCGCAAATTCTTAGAGTTTCCAGGTGCTTTTCTTTTGTAGATTTTCTCATAAAAAATTTGGAACTTCCAAAAAAGTTGAGCATAATTCGGCTATAAAAAATTGCAATTAAGACAAAAACGGAATCAGAAAAACCAATTTGAATTGTGGTCTCCCTTGCAAAAACCTAAACAGGAATCCGACTAAATGAAGCAACACGTTAAATTAAAAATATAACAAAAAATTATCAAGGTTTAATTTAATTTATGTTAAATTTTAAAAAAACGTGGTGCTGCCGACATTTTGCAAAATTTTCAATTTTGCGTGACTCCCTCAAGGTTTCCCGCCATACTTTTCTCGCCTCCTCCTCCCTCATCTCGGCCAAATTCCCAGCCAACTTTTTGCCCGGTGGTACATCTCAAGAAAAACCATATCTCTCTGTCTATCTTTCTCGCACTCTCTCCCACTCTCTCTCTCCCTCTCTCTCGCTCGTCAGCTAGACATTTATTTTCCGGCGTTCACCTCGTCGATACGCTTATCGCCGAGATGGCAACAGGTTCGCGGGGGTCGCTGGGCGTTTTTAGCAGCAAAATGGAACGGTACCAGCGTAACTCGTGGTGTGAGTAAAACACGGGGTGACAGTTTGAACGTGCAAAACCCAAAGAAAACGGGGCAGGATACGGTAGCCGGGTTGCCGTTTGGGGAGCTACAATTCAGAGGGCAACTCGGGTAAGACAGAGCTACAAAAAGTGGTGCATGGGGTTTGAGCCGAGCGTTGGAACTACCGTAATCCACAAAAATTTTCGAAAAAAATTAAAAATTTAAAAAATCGCTACAGTACCTACTATATCTTTGCACCCACATTAATTAAAAAACAAAACAACAAGCAAAAAATTTTAACAACAAGGTAGTGTTAAAATTTTTAAAGTGCAAAAATAATGCTTTACAAATAATAATAAGTAGGTAAAATCAATTCCAAAAGTTGGACCAGTTAGTTTGACTGGAGTTTTGGCTCGTATAGCACGTACTCCCCCTGAATTTATGACCCGCCTTGTTAGCCCTGCAGTTTTTTTTGCGGAATTTCATTCGCAGTTTTCCGAAAAAAGTAGAGGCCATTTAGCCATTACCCGAGTAGCAGGAAGTTTAAGGGGGCTAAAAAGGACCAAAATCGACCCGTCGGGGGACTAAGTGTCGGCAACTACGTGCTGCACCTCAGTACGTTCAATGGCCTGCTAAAAACCATAAAGAAAGACCGTTATAGCAAAAACACATGTTCTGACAAGTTGCACCCGTATTTTTGTATTTTGCGTAGCTGTCGAGGCCCAGGCTCGGGAATAGGTCGATTCTGGTGTTTCACAGCTCCTTTACAGGATCGTGCCACCAAGAATAGAGCTCTTATGACATCTCAAAGTATTTCCCATGCGCTAAACTATCTCAGTCCACTAAGTTTTAATTAACTTTTACAACTACAAACCTTTAATAGCTAAAAAACGCCCCCTCAGGTTTAAACTTGTTGATGCAATTTTCACTTCAAAAATTCTACGGGTCCCGTTTTTCATTAATTTTACCCGATTCCGATGCCCTAATTTCCATCCCAAACCCCCGTTATGCCTCTTTCATTCCCTCTACCATCCCATTTCCATAAGCCGAGCAAGACCATCTCAGCCATCAGAAAAACCAGTCTCCCACTCCTTTCCTCTCCTGTCTACCCGTTTCATTTCGTAGCCAGTAGCCGCCCATCTATTAGCCGGATTAAAGGACCCATTCCGCCCATGTTTTTGGGCCATTTCTGCGGCCGGAATTGACAGAAATGAGCTTCTCCTGGAGGAGCAGACATCAAGATTGAGGGCGGATCTCCGAAACGAGAAAAATAACGCCTCTAAATGCAGTTCTTGGAGAGGATTGGCAACAAGATGGGGGGAAGTAATCGGGCGAAAGTGCTCGGAGAGGTCAGAGGGATCGAAGTGGAGGGGTTAAAAAGTATAGAAAAAGCTTATTGTTGGGAGAGGGATTCGATGAAAATGAGTCAGGTAAAAACGCACAAAAATAGAAGGATTTTGAAGGATTTAAAAATTAATAACATTGAAAAGTGCATGTTTTTAATGTATAAAATGAAATTTCAGCGTTCCAAATCTGCTAGAAAAATGGGGAAATTTTCAAGAGGCACTACCGAACTAAAAACGTATATTTTTTGACGAAACAATAATAATTCCGAGACTGAAAACCTAACTTGCCCAAAATTTTTTTTTTTGCATTTTGTGTCTTCAGAGTTTTTATGGAACATAAAACGTTAACAATGGTGGGAATTACAGTATTTGAAAAGGTGACTTTAAAAGAGTCGAAAACGTAAAAAATAATCCAAAAAACCAACCGGTGGCCGCGAGAATGCTGCATTCTCGATGCAGCTAATATCGAGCGGGGCCAGGCCGTTGGTGGCTCGGATTCCTAAATGGCAAAAAGGGGTCTAGAATTAATTTTTTTTGGGATGTACCAGCTCTTTTGTAATCCTCGTGATGCAGGTCGAGCACCTCTCGAATCGAGCCGGCGTTTTTGTAGCGATTCTCGTTAAATCGCTCGAAAAACGGCTTGCCCTGGAGGAGATCCATCGGGCCGTCGTTGGCGAATCTGGAAATTCAATTTTTTGTATGAATTAGCATTTTTTAGCGTCTTAAAGTAACAGGCAAGGTATAGTTCTGGAATTTCTTGGGTGTGCCTACTTTAAGGCTTTTTCGCGATACGCAACGTGCGGCGCCTGAGCCTGGGAAACACGACGTAACCGATTGCGCGGGAAAATGCGCGCGCGTTGCGTATCGCTGCTCGCCGCGCAAACCAAAAATTTGTATTTCAAGAACCTTTAAAGGCGTCGAAAAGGCACGAATCAAAATTGATTTGCCAAAAACGTTGAAAATCAGGTTACACCGTAGCTTGACATCTTTAGAAAAATTACTTTCGAAAAATTTGCGTGATTTGGCGTCGTGCCAAGGATTTATTGGACCTTTCAGCCTGTGGATTTTTGCCCTGCACAGCCCATTTAAATTACAAATAGGTTTTTCGACGCACTTGACAATCCCATTCGACGCATTATTGATTGGGGGCGGCGGAGACATGACGTACGGCTCGTACTTTTGGTCGGTCGGGCTGTCGGCGGGCTCGATTTTGAATTGCTGAAAAGATTTATACAGTATTTTCAGACTACACTAATTTTAACATAAATAAAATTAAAAATCAAAGTGAAGTTAAAACCTGCTTTATCTCAAATTTTACCATGAATGCTAATATTTGCAAAAGTAGGTGATACTGAATCGAAATTCTAAAGAAACGAGATTCTGGAAATCGTGAAAATGACCTGTTTTCAGCTAGTTAGAACACTAATTTTCAAATTTTTCTAAATTTATTACAAATTGTCGCTCCACTGGGCGGCCCACGCTTTATTTCGCCTAATCCCTCTCTCCCGTTCTGACCCTAGTTTTTGTGCACGGTACGTTTCGCCCGGAAAGCCCCCGGCTTTTTGCTGAATTTCGCAACTGCCGCCGGATCATCAGGCCCCCGGGGGGATTTCCATGGGGTTACGGTGTGTTTTGGTCGAAGCAAATTTTAATCATTTGTCGTTTTTGTGCTAGTGAATTCCCATGGGGCAATAATTTACAAAAAAAAATTTTTGAGGACAGGATAATCAGAAAAAATAGCTTTTGCTAGTAGCTGGTTGTTGTTTATAACTCTAACAAGATATATAAGATGTAAGAGCAGGTATATAAGATCGGATTTCAATTTGCATACCATTTCGGGGGAGGAGTCCTCTTCCTCGGATCCCATTCTGCGTTTTCGATCTTTTTGGGAGCCAGTTGGATCGCGGCGGGGCTGGACGGCTAAAAAACGGAATTTAGAAATATAGCTTTTTAATTTTTGATTTGATGAAATGAAGGAGAGAGAGAGAGTGAGAGAGGGAGAGCGAGAGAGAGAGAGAGAGAAAATACAGAGAGAGAGATAGCGAGAGAAACGCAAGCAGATCAGCAAATTGATTAACTCCCCATTTCCATAACCTAATTATTCCCGATCCCGCCCTAAAAATCTAATTATTGACCCCTTCGTCGGCTGCTTCGACGCCCCCCAATTATTTCCCGCCGCTCCCCCTCATTCCAAAATTCAATAACAGCAACACCAAGGAATTTTCCCTCGCCGGAAAAGCCGGGAAAAAAATTGGGGGATTGTGTTTGCGGTCCCCTCTTTCCGCCCTTTCATCACACAATCCGGCAAAAAACGAACGGAGAAATTGGCAGGGTTTGGGGGCGGAAATCGAATTTTTTCATTGACGCTGAAAATGGATTGCTTGGGGTCAGCAATGGGATTTGGGCGTTCAGAGGCATTGGACGGAAGGTGCAGTTCCATCCAAAAACACCGAGAAAATTGAGATCAAAAGTTCAAACGCGCTGAGGTCGCGTTGCGTATAATTTTGCGAAGCGCCTTTGCGAAGCGGCGTAATTGAGTTATGAGACATATTTATATTTAAGCTAGAGAGAGCGAGAGAGATAGAGAGAGAGGGGGGGGGGCGCGAGAGAGAGAGAGCGAGATCATTCATTCAAGCGAGTCTCGAGTCTAAGATCGACCCACATTCAATCCTCATGCCTGCCTCGATACACTTCTGAAATCGACAGGCCCGGCAGGAACACCTGCCCTCTACCGTCACGTCGCATTTCCCAATGTAGCGGCACTCGTAGGTGTTGTACTGAAAAGAATTTGATTAATTCGACTCTCTCGCTCTCTCTCTCTCTCTCTCTCTCTCTCTCTTTCTCTCTCTGTCTGTGGATCCGAGTTTTTTGTAGCCCCCGGCCATATTGCCCTTCAACAAGTGACCATTTTTTGCTAGTTGGATCCGAATGTCAGAGGGATCACAGCGGATCAGGCTGGGATTAAAATTAAATCTGGAGGTTGTCGTATTATAGTCCATTTTGGATTTTTTTAGCGCAGAAAAGTAGTCGCTACAGCGTGAAAATTGGGTACTAGACTACAGTAGGCTACAGACAAAAACGACAACGTCTGGGGAAAGCTGGCAAGAAATGAACCGTAAAAAAATTTCGATTTTCAGCTTGGCATCGTGCTTTTGGGACATTGCTTGAAAACTGCAGACTATAAAAAAGTGTAGTCTATCATGACTAAAATAACAGCTACAAAAATAGGCGCCTGTGAAGCCTCGAAAATACGATTTTAACGAATTTTCGGGTCTTATTTCTGGTGCAGAAAGTTCTTCTGCAGTTAAAAGTAAGCGACCTTCTACAAAATCAGAGGTGTGAATTTTTCATTATTTTTCCATGGTTTCCGTATTTTCCGGGCGTTTCAAAGTTTTTTCAGCTATCACATCATTCCCAAACCGTGCCTCTCCCAAATATACCTTATTTTGAACCGCCGCCACCGGCTGACTAACCCCCCGGAAAATAATACTACACAATACTGGTCGAATTCCACCCCAAAAAGCCACAATGCCCCCCTTGCCGTTCGACTACGCGGGGCTCCAAATGGCACGAAGAATAATGGGCGACATCAGCCCAATAAATTCCGGGTGGCTTTCGGCGATCCCCCTGAAAAGCTAACCACCCTCGGAAATGGCCGAATACCCCCGGTCAAATTTATTGGTGCGCTTCCATCGAGCCAGGCCGGGTTTAGGGTCGCAAAAAATAAACAAAAAAATTACGGCTGACCGGAGGCGGGGTGGAATTTTCAAAGGACACGTGCTGGCTAGGTTAAATGAGATATAGCGCTGATTTCTGATATGGTATATGGCAAAGATCGCCTGAGAAGAGTATAGGATCAACCGTTTGGCTAGAAACTACGAATTCTCTGCCCTAAAATTTTTGAAAAAGTGATTTCATGACCTGAACTTGCTCCTCGAGCTGGACTAAAGGAGAGAGACAACCCGTATGGAGCGCAATATCGGAGACTGCAAACTACAAACTCTCTCGAGTATTATTACGGGTACAAGCTACGGCTTATTTTCATGGGTTTTAACGAATGGAAAAGTTAGTTTTCATTTCGGAGTTAATAACTTCAAAATTCCAATCAAAATTAGTGTAGTTTCTAGTCTGTGGCCTATAGCTATACCCCCGGATTTAAAGCCCAAAACATGACCGAAAGAATAGCTTGACGCTATACAACCATTTCTTTTAGCCAAAAAACCATAGAAAGGTCGGGTTGTGCTCAATTTGTAGCCCCTCGACTCCTTCGACTGACTATAAACTACAAAATACGTAATACCGGGTTCAAGGAATGCGTCAGTGTCTGGATTCTGGACCTTTGGGTTTTGATTTCGGTGCGACAAAAAAGTGATGCTTTTACGAGATCGCTGCAGATTTGCAGGGGGATAAAAATGGGCTAATGGTAAGTCTTGGCAGCCGCTGAGTCTGGTCATTAACTGGGTGACAATTAGCAACCGGGACCTAACAGAAAAATCGAAATAAAGCTCCAACAATCGGAAACGACCGAAAGCCATAATTTTTCTTTGAATTCAGCTAATCTTAGCTAAAAGCTTTCAATTTGCATACTATGAAACATGCAGAAATAAAATTCTGGGGATTGAGCTCAAATTTCATAAAACAAGCCTGAATTCATAAAAACGAGAATGCCATCGTATTTCTCTTTTGCTTCAGAATTTGCTCACTCCCCAAAAAGCTTTTTTAAGTTTCTCACCTGCTTGTAACTAACAGCCCTCCGGAAGAAGGCATTGCACGATCGGCACGACACCGCGCCATAATGCAGCCCATCGGCGCCAGCCCCACACACCGTGCAGGCGACGCCGATATATTCCTCTTTCATCTTCTTCATCCTCGTCGTGCTACCGTAGTCGAGGGAGCCGTGCAGGGCGGGCGCAATTTTCGATGCCTATTTTAGGGGTGGACTCCTGGCGGACGGTCAGTTGGGGGTTTTGACGTCACAAGCTTGCGCTCCACGTCTGGATTCCCTTTTTTCGAGCTTCAATTTAGCGTCGTTGATTTCAGAATAATTTCTGACGTGTTGAAGACGTTCTGAAGCTCAATTTTGACGTCTTCCGGTTTTCAGTTCTTTTAGAGCCTCTTCAAATGCTCTCCAAAAAATTCCGCGGCTTTTATCGGTCTACCAAAATTCCGCGAGGCGCCTCCGAACGCACGCGTGCGGCACCTGCAAAGAGGAATGGGTTGTAGTGTCGGGTGGGAATTTGGCCCGGAAACAGGCTGCAAAAAAAGCACACCGGGAATTGAAAAGTCAGAAATCGAAGAAGTTGAAGAGGAATGAAAGGAGAACATAAAAAGTACGGAGCGCTCCGGATCTTTGGGAGCAAATTGGCAGATCAAAAAGCTAAATAAAAATCAGGAAAATGCTGCCGATGGCAGGCTAGCAGGCTTCATTGGGATTTTTTTAGACAAGAAACAGAAAACTTGGCACTGGGTTGTTAGCGGGGGTGGAAGCTAATTTATATTTGGTACCTGATCACTGCGAAAAATTATCCCACCCCGCTAAGAGTATAGCACCAGAAAAATCATCCCATGGCAAGCTAATATAATAAAATAAATATAATAAAATAAACAAAATAAAATAAATTCTCAAAAATTTACCAACTCAAAGAATCCCTGCTAGCTTGGCGGCAGTCCCAGTACGCCGCCAAATTACGATCTCACGACCCGATCAACAGTTTTGCGTACGAATTGTGAAACGCCGAAGAGGTGTTTTGGAGCCCCGGCGGGTAGCAAATTCCCAGGAGTGTATGTGGGATTCTATTCACCCAAATTATAGAGGGCCGAGAAGGGAGGTGGGCAGGGATCAGGAGAAGCAGCTGCCCAGGCCAAATTATGGCAATTTCGAAATACTGAGGTTGCGAAAAAAGCGTGTAATTGGGATGCTTGTAGAGGAATGGAAAAGCGGAATATGATGGAAAACAGGTGTTTGGAAATGCAATAATGAAGTGAGGATTGATAGATAAACATCTGAAGCGAGAGAGAGAGAGAGAGAGAGAGAGAGAGAGAGAAAGAGAGAGAGTACGAGAAATCAAAAGCGAAAAAAAACAAAAGAAAACAAAAGGAAAACAGATAGGACTGCATAAGACCTAGGCATGACTCGAGAGAGCGAGAGAGATAGAGAGAGAGAGTAATGGAAAGCAAGAGTAAGTGAGAGAGGCAGCAAGAGAGCGAGTGAGAGTGAGTGCGAGCGCGAGAACGAGTGAGAGAGCCAGATTTCAGGACGAACGCCCAATCCATCATAAATTTTTGGCCCGAAACCTGGTAAATTATGGAGTCGCACTCGACAATGTTCCATTTTTGGTGCAAAATCCAGTTTTTCAAGCCCTCAATTGCAGAGCGGCCATGTGATCGATCACCCAGATCAATATCTCAATTTCCAGCGACTCTCCAAGAAGAGTGAGTTTCAAAATGTTGTCCAGCGAATTCAGCCCCGCAAAAAAAGCAAATTCCAGGCGCGATGCTCTTCGCACCCGAAACAAAATAAAAATAACAAAATGAATCAGCGCCCCCGCCCAGCTGGCCATTGGGAGGGGGAAGGGGCAGAGGGATGGACAAAACATGTATTCTGATGGCGACGAGGAGTTTTGCAGAAATTCGAAAACTTTGGGTACGGTAGAGATAGAGTAGTTAGGAAAATTTGCGAGAAGAGCGGAAATGAGACCTTATAGGCGGTGGCAACCGAAAAAAATGGGTGGGCGAATTTCCGGGGTGGATTTGGAGATTTGGGATGAAGCCACTGGTAGGTAGCGAGAGAGAAAGAGAGAGCGAGAGGGAGGGAGAGATACAAAGAACTCGGAAAGGGCACAGCTCCCAGCTCTTAGCTCCAAGCTCCCTGCTCCCGGCTCGATATGGCGAGAAGTCCAACGAGAGAGAAAGAGAGAGAGAGAGAGAGAGAGAGAGAGAGAAAGAGAGATAGAGAGAGATAGAGAAAGCTAGCGAGAGAAAATTCGGACCTTGAACGATTTCTAAGTCTTTTCATACAGTACCACCGGATTTCGATCTCAAAATGAAAGCTCAATCCGCTCTCCTAGACCCCAAAATCCGATTATCCGCAAAAAACCACCGCATCAAAACCCAAAATTGTACATCTCCACCTACCCGGCCGCTAAAGGGTATACGGTGACGGGAGCCTCCCAACTTTTTCCTACGTCTCGCCGATGAGTCGGCTAATTTCCCGCGAGAATCTGTATCAGGGCCCACCAGGGGAGAATTATATTCCGCCCCTCAGGGCTAATTCGTCTACAGTACCACGGCGGAAATTGTGGCAAAGAGAGAGAGAGAGAGAGAGAGAGAGAGAGAGAGAGAGCGACCGAGAGAGAGAGCGACAAGGGCTGTATTCTGAACCCGAGGTCACATTCGCAATTTCCAGGGGTCTGTGTTTGTGCGCCCCCAGAGCATTTATATACTGGTTCCCCAAATTTTGTAGTGGCCCCCCGAATTTCCGACCGAAAAACCGGACGCCCCTGGGGCCCGCGTGGGCCCTACCTGCAAAAAGGTGTGAGAATGGGGAGACGCAGGTTTCCATGCGAATTTTGAGAGGCGTAAACAGGTGTGGAATGGAGTGGGGGAGAGGAATTGAAACAGCGGGAGGGGTTTAAAGGAGCTGGGAAGGCAGAATTGGGGTTACTGTGGAACCAAAAACGAGTAGCATAGGCAGGCTAGCAGGGATTCTTTAGGAAATTTTAATTTAAAGGATGATCTGAGACAAAAAAGAAATAGTTTGGTTACAAAATCAGAAAACTTATAATTTTGGGCAGGCTAGCAGAGATCCATGACTAATAGGCAAGAGCAAGCTAGCAAAGATCATTGAGGAATTATGTTGAACAACGAGCATTGATTCTAAAGGAATCAGCTAGGGATGCTAGCCCGCAAGCTTGAGGAAGGCATCCTAGCAACCTAGCAGAGATCCTGGGGGACGCTGCTAGGCAGGCTAGCAGGAACGCTTGAGAAATTTTTCTCTTTCTTCCGCTTAACATCAATTGTAGCTAATTGATGAACAGATTTGGTCTTGCCAGACTCTCTAAAACAACTCCAAAACCCTGAAGAAAACCCCTCAGAAGTTATGAAACCCGATTGCGAGTGCCCCAATCCGATGAACCGGAATCGAAAATCGAAGCGAAACTGCGTGTTTTTCAGCCCAAAACTGAAACAAAGGACGGTGCGGAATCTGATTCCAAACGGGCAGTTTTTAGTTATTAAATTGCTGAAAATAAACTACTTCAAAACCCAAAGCCAAGACCTTGAACATAAGAACCGTCCAGACAGCTACTAGCTCCCGGCCCGCTTCTCATAATGACGCCGGAACGCTAAAAAACGGATGAAAATGGGAGAAGGCGGCGGGCGGGCCGGAGGGTATGAAAAGAGTCGGCGACGTCTAGAGGTGTATTACGCACGAATGCCAAAGCCATATGCTGTTTTGAAGGAAATTACGTTGCGAATATCCTGGTAGAAGCTTCATGTAATTTAAGAAAAATTCGAACCTTACGCCAAAGCCTAAGCCAAACGGAACGAAATCGTGAAAAATAAAAAAATGGCTTGGGCTTAACTATGGCTTAGGTTGGCTTAAGCTCAGCTTGGCTTAGGTATGGTTTAGGCTTAACGTAGGCTTGGCTGGCTTACATCGGGCCTGGTTTAGGCTTGGCTTAGGATCGACTTAAGGTTCGCTTGGTCTTGGCTGGCTTAGGCATGGTAGAGGCTTGGCATAGGTTTGGCATATGCTTGGCTTAGGCCTGGCTCGGACTTGGTTTAGGCTTACGCTTAGGCTTAGGCTGGGATTGGCTTGGCTTGGGCTTAGGCTTAGCTTTTGTCGAGCTTGGGCTTCGACGATCTACGCCACAAAATTTGCAAAAATTGATCGGTCCCCGCTCGGATGTTCATTTTGCGTTTCCGTCCTCCCAGATCCATCGAACCGGAAACCATAGATGACTGGGGGCGGATTTGTACTTACATAATATCACCGTCTCGCATTAAAAAACCCATTAAAAAAGTAATCCGAAAACTCCTATGTAAATTCCGTGTTATAGCGTCTGGGCCCGGGTGAGCGATTTTGATGAATTAAAATCAAAATTTTGTCGCTTTCCTAATCCGTTAGTCATCAGGGATTCTGGGAAAACGGCAAAGAGAGTTTCGGCCGGGAACATCTTTTGAGACGTAGCGATGCTTATCCGGCTAATCCGGTCAGGTTTCTTTGCCCCCGAGATGCATCGATATTGTGCGTCGGAAGGGGGTAAAAACTGCAATCTAGCGGGCAGGGGGTAATTGAGGAAGGGTAGAATCGCGTTTTTAAGATACCTGATGTTTGGCTGGTAGTTTTACTGAAGAATCCATACTTATTAGGGGCCCTAGAGCATAGTAGGGGGGTATTTTTAGTTTTTCGTGATTCTCTCGGTTTCTGGGTTCCGTTTTTGCCACACTTTTGGCTTAGTCTCGGGGTTTAGTCGGTCATTACGAGACTTAACTTTTAATTTGAATTATTGCATCATTAAAAGAATCCTTAACTGTTCAAACGTTAAAAAACAAGGGTAACGAAAACGGTAACGATAAATACGCTAAAATGAGAGTTCCCGCCAAAAATATAGAAGTTCGGTACGTTAATTTTGATAAAAATAATAAAAAATAGCAAGCTTATTAAATGCAAAAAGAGGAATATAATCATTGACGAGCCGAAAACAGGAAAAAGGTGGCATGAAATATGACAATGTAGATTTTGTCTATAAAGGCTTCAAAGCTTAACTTAACGTATCGTCTTTTTATTACTCCGGAAAATTACGCTAAAATGTGCAATCTAAAGCCAGGTAGGAGATTTCTAAACCAAGCCTTGAAAATCGATACCCCCCTGCCAATGCCGATATCGATTTTCTGGCTATGAGGCGCCAAGTAGTATGGCCGGTTGGAAGGAGGGGAAAATCTGGTGGTGCGGGTTCGCCAATACTAGCCAAAAAACGGCTCGGGTCGACAGGACTGATAAAGGGCGCTTGGCCAGGGGGAATTAGGAGGAGGAAGTCAGAGATTGTGGTGTTTTGTGGTCAGCTTCGAAGAAGTAGTACGAGCACAAATTGGGCAGCGTAACAAGTATCAGAACGTACTTCAAGGGAGAGAGAGAAAGAGAGAGAAAGAGAGAGAGAGAGAGCTTCTTAACTGCATTCTACTCATCTCTCACGCTTCCGGAAGCTGGAACAAAGATCCTCCCCCGGTTTTTATCGACTCCTGGACGCAACGGTCCCATATAGGAAAACCGATGAAAATTTGTACAGCTGAATCAGGGAGCGCGTGGGCTGACCAAAATCGGTGAGGCCCGAAGTGAGAGAAGCTGAGAGAAAGAGAGAGAGAGAGAGAGAGAGAGAGAGAGAGAGAGACACCTGAACAATTTTCGATTCTGGCGAATTTTGGCGCAGCGGAGGGCGGGCATGTGGAGAAGGAGAAACCCTGTAATTGACCGCGATAAAAAAGAGCAAAAAACAACGAGAAAACCGGAAGTGGTTGTTGAAGAATTTGGAATGAAAACAACCAAAAAGTGAAGCCCTTTTTCAGGGTACTTGGTGATCGGAGGACAAAGAACGAGACGCTGATTCATGCCGAGGCCGAGTTTTAAAGGCAGGGTGACATCAAAATAGCGGGATTTCGGAATATATGTAAATCTATAATTACTCTGCCTTGCCAACCCCTTTAAAGGGTTTAAAAATGCAAAATATCAACGGAGAAAAACGTAAAAAGTCTCCTTCCGTACTTATGTCGCTAGTCTGATGTCCGCGTATCTGTATGCGCGTTGCGCGTGTCTAAAAGTGTTTCCTTCTGCCCGTATGTGTGGCTAGAGGACAGAGCGACGAACGGACGACGCACGGGAGCGACGAAGATAAACTTTGTTCTCCATCATCTGTGCACTCTGTTGCGCTGTTCTCTCTCGCTCTCTCGGTCTCTCGCCCTCTCTCTCACGCTCTCTCTCTTTCTCTCTCTCTCTCTGCCTCGCTCTACGGTTTGCTCCGAGCAAACACACTGGCAAGGGGGAAGAGAGGAGAGGGTCCTGTACCCGACGATGAGCGAATGAGCAAAATATTGAGGGGCTATTGGGTCGAGATTTTTGGGGAAATGGGATTTCGAAAATGTAAAAAGAATAAGGCTCCTCCTCGGATAAAAAAATTGATGATATTTAAATCAAGAAAAAAACTACAAAAATCAAGGTAACAGCCTGTCATAAATCGCCAAAAGTGTTCTAATTATCTTTCGAAATTAATGGACCACAGAAGTGGAACCTAAAGAATTTTCAGCGTTGGGAAACGGGAAAACCCCAAAGAAGCTTCCAAAAGCTTCATGTGTACAAAAAGCTTGAGGTACAAAAAAACGTGTTCATCATTTTCGCAAATTCCCGGTTATCGCATCGACTAGTACACCCCCTAACCAGCAGATGTCAAGAAGACCAGCCCTAGCGCATGCCAATGAAACCGAATACGAGATCCTATCCGGTCTCGGAGCATAGAATCCGTACTTGGTGCGCCCCGTGGGCGTGCTTTTTACGGTCAGCACCGGGAAGGCGGCAACAAACGTGCAAAAAAACTCGGGTAAGTGCCAATTATTGGGGTGATCACGTGGAAAGAGCAGTTCCAACTGGCCAAAAAACGTTTAGGTGATTCAGGGGTAGATACATAGTATAGTGTAGCGACGGAAAGGCGTGAATCTGACGTCCACTTGCTCTCGAAAAGTTAATTTATATTAACCTTGACCGCCACTGGATTCAAGCATACTAGTTGTCCGGACGCCTTTAAAAAGGGAGCTAGATTTCGCGCTCCCGTTACGAGGAAAATCACTACAGCCAAAATCCTGACAGAGCAAAAGCCCCGTAGACTGAAATACCGACAGCCAGATCCCGGCAGCAAAAATACCGACGCTAAAAATCCTGGCAAGCCAAAATCCCGACAGGGCAAAGTCTCTACAGTGAAAATCCCGACAGCCAAGGTGTCGAAAAGCAAAAATCCGAACGTAAACCGCCGACATATTCATGAAGCTAGCTTAAATTTTAGCGCCTATTTTGTATGTCGTTCATTTGGCTGTCGGGATTTTAGTTGTCGGTATTACGTACTTCGTTCTTCTCCTGTCGGGATGGCGTCGAATAAGCAATAATGACTTCAACAGCAATTTCCATAAACGGGTTAATTGGATCTGGGATGACGCGTTAATGACGTAAAGTGAGGTAGGAAGTGACGCATCTAATTGTAAGTCGAAAATTGAAGCTATCACGTCAAAGAAAGCAAATTAATGACTACAGAGAGGATTTAAAAAGTAAGCAACAAGTTCTATAATTTTGTTATGCCTCTAAACCCAAAAGATTAATCCTCAAATCCAGAGGCCTACCTAAATTGAAAATGCCAGTCAGCAGCTACGGAAATGTCGAAATCGAATGCCTTAAAATTAACCCCAAAACTTCCAAAACCCTTGACGATAACTTTATTACGGTTGCCGGAAGCCGAGCCAGTTCCCCAGGAGAGGGGCGGATAAACTGAATGTGAAACGTGAGCCCGGGGTCGGTCGCCTGGATACTGAGATTTTGGGGGCGACACCCGCGGTGGGTCCCGAACGGAAATCAGATTCTGCCCCCATTCCCTTCTCCGAGGGCAATCCCCCGCTACCAAACCGCGAAAAAATAAATCTGGTGTCATCCCTCATCAATGGAGGGGAGCAGAAAGGAAGAAGGAGCAGGAGGAAGCTGGGAGCAAAACATAGGAAGAATCTAGTCTAGTGAAGAAAATTGTACGCAAATTGCTCAAAAGAGCGAGAGAGAGAGAGCGCGAGAGTGAGATCTCTCTACTAGTAGCCCAGATGAAGCTCCAAAAATCAGAAAATCCACTCTGCCTCCCAACCTTCAAAAACCCTTATCACAGCTTAAACCTCCAAGGAATACGCAAAAAATCCAGGACATAATACGGCGCGAATGCAAACAAGTGGGCGGAGTTTCAACGAGTTTGACAGGTTCGAGAGGGTCACTTCGGGCCCCGAGGATGATAAGCCGAAGCCTACGGATTATAAGGGTCGAAGGAGCAGGCGTGATAACACTAGAAAAATTCAAAATAGTGTTTAGAATAGAGTATTAAAATGTACAGATCAAAATTAAGGACCGTACAAAACCGGAAAAGACGGACGAACCTAAGAAAGGGGTCAGAGAATCGCAGGGGTGCAAATCGAGACCACTCGTCGGTTGTGGGATGGGGGAAGTATGCGGAAAGTCACGTAGCGCTAGCGAGCTGGGGCGACCTTTAATTAGGTATAGAGACTGGTGTCATCAAAAGGGTGTAAAAGTAGTAGTAAGGTATAGGTTGTAGCTTAGGAATGGCTGAAATAAAAAAAAAAGCTCAAAACGCTCAAATGTTAATTATTGTGCTTAAATTTCAAAGCATCAAAGCCCTGAATAAACCCTAGGATGCGAAAACCATCAGTTTTCTATAGCTAAATCGTATTAAAATTTTATTAGAAATTTTAAATCAGAAAATACATTTTTAATAAAATGTGAACTTAAAACCCTGCTAAAAATTTGATCCGTCAAGAAATTCTGACCTCTCAGGTGCATTAAAGTGTCAAATTTAAATTCACTTAACGTTATTTAAGTAGATTATTACTTACTAAACGTTAATAGATACAAATAATTGAGATTAGAGCGAAAAATAGAGAAAAAACTGCCAAAAACGCAAAATAATAGAGAAATTTTGACCTTTTCCTTTAAAAAAAAGGAAAAGGTCGTAAGAGGGTAGAAAACTAAGTTCCGTATACCTTAATCCTTTGCCTGGATAAATTCAACAAAAAAAAAACAAATTACGAAGGCCAAAATACGAGGCGGATGGGAGGACGTTTTTCGGGGAGGGTGGAGAGCAGCTCAGGGGGTGGGGGAGAGTGCATGAATCGAAAGGGCCGGCCCCCTGCTGGATGGGCACGCAGCACCCCACACTCTCACCTTTCGGAAAATGGCTGAGAGAGAGAGAGAGCGAGAGAGAGCGAGAGAGCGAGGGAAACGCTACGTGATGGAACGCGGAAACGACGGAACGTTGGAGGCGGCAGAGAAGGGAGGCTGAGGCGAGAAAGCATAGAGGAGAGCGAGAGTGGAAAGAGCGAAAGTGAGCAAGAGCTAAAGAGAGAGACAGCGAGAGAGGGCATCGAAAATAGAGTAAGGAGGAAGAGCCAAGAAGTAGTAGTGAAGTAAAGTAGAATATAGAACAGCAGTGAGGGCAGCAGTGACAGAGAAAAGAGAGAGAGCGAGAGAGAGAGAGTGAGAGAGAAAGAGAGAGAGAGAGAGAGAGAGAGAGAGAGCGAGAGAGAAACGCTACAAATCGGAAATCGAGCCAAAAATTCTCCTAATCCAGAGAACCAAGAGAAGCAGAAACACCAGCCAATTCACAGAAACGCCGACAACTAGAGATCAAAGAGGCCGCGAAGAGGGGCGACTAATAAGTGTGAGTGAGCGAACACGAGAACATCGGAGAGAGCAGACGACGATAGGACATCGCCCGAGCGGACGCACACACACGAGGTATATAGAGGCCACGTTCGCGGGCCCGGGGACCGGCAAAAAATGACCCATGCGGAGGGCCCGGGAAGGAGAATAAGCGAAAATACGAAAAAAGGGGACTTTTGGCTGCGGAGGAGGGCCCCCGAGGGGGTACGCGAGAATTCCAAACAAAAGGGAGGAACGCGGGACCTACCGGGAAGCTAGAGGAACTAAGATTTTCGAAAATTAGTAACGGATGAGGTGGTCAGCTAGCAGGGGATCTTTGAGAAGCTCGTAAAAGGCCTAAATCTCTCTTCTAGGCACAAAAAGATTGCGTTTTTGAAGAACGAAGCAATGGCGAATTACAGTCAAGGAGAGGCAGGCCCGCAGGAATTCTTTTGGAAGCTCTAATCCTTCAAAATTTGGATTTGTAGACAGATAATGTGACTTGCTAGTCGATAAAACGACTATCCAATTAGGTTAAGGTGAAGCAGGCCTGCAGAAACCTTTTCGGAAGCGGAGATGACCCAAAAATTGCGTTTAAAGGCAAAGGCAAAGCGTTGTAATAGCTTTTTCAGCTATGGATTTTCAACTTATTTTGTCGGTCCAGCGACGCGCAACCTCCCGGCTGTCTGAGCCGTTGCGTGCTGCGGGCTCGGCAGGACTCCTCAAAATCCGTGGCGGTCCAAATCCATGGCGGTCCAAAATCCAAAGTCTTGACTTGCCGGTCCCTTTAGCAAACAGACAAAGCCAAAGCCTAGAGCATTTTTTTAGGATCAATACGATCGGGCATGCTAGCCGAGAACTTTTATGAGATTCTGGCTGCGAGGTAGGCTAGCACAGCGCACTTCGCAAGACGCAAACATCAAGGAAAAACCAACTTCCGAACTATTTCTAGTTTTAAGAAGCACTCCCCGAAAAAAAGCTAGGCCCCGGGGCTACACCGGCACAAACAAAATCCTTGAAAAGCCAGTGTGGCAAAAAAGCTAGCGCCTGAATGCGGAAGCAAAAACGTAGAGAAAGAGGCAAAAGCCGGTGCTCCGCGGACGCCAAAAGTGAATGAGTAAGGAGGTGGGCATTGGGTGGTGACTGAGCACGAGAGAGCGAAAGAGAGAGAGCGAGAGAGAGAGAGAGAGGGGGGGGAGAGAGAGAGAGAAAGCGGAAGCCAGAATGGAAAAACTCACGTGAGGTTCTCTGGCCCCTGCCAATGCCCTCCGGGGCCCTGCAGAAAAAACCCGTGGGTCCTTGCAGAAAAACGCGCAGAAAAAGCTACTTTTTGTGCCCAGTTCTTTCAGCACCTTCCTGGACCCAGGAACCCGAAACGTAGCCGCAAAAAGGTTCTAGCTGGCCCGGTTGTTGCTCAAAAAACGCTGGCAAACAAAAATTAAGCGGGTGTAAACGGGGAGGTCGAATTTCAGGCCCTTTCCGTGGTAGGGGAATTTTCAAAAGTTGTGTTTGGTTATTTTAGTATGTGTGTTGGCGTTGGGAAGCGCGTTTTATAGCAATTTGTGATCCGTTAAAGCCAACAAGTACCTTAAACGACTCGGAAATCCCGAAATTTCAAGGATAACGCCCCAGAAAATGCTGGATAAATTAATATTGTAGAGAGAGCTAAATAAAATGACATGCAAATTATGTAAATTACTTGTGCGAAATACTAGTACTACGCTACTTTACTATTAGTTACGTAACACTACGCTACGTTACGCAACTTAGTGCTACGCTACGCTACGTTATGTGATACTACGTTGCGCGACGTTACGTCATGCTGAGTTAAGTTACCTTATAAAATTGAATTTCTGAAGAAAAATGGTTAATTTTCAGGTGCATAACGCATTTTGTCTGTGACAGTACACACAGAACTATAGGATTTAATAGAATATCAATGCAGAATTATAAATTTTTCAGAAAACTCAAAAACCAAAAATTCACAAAAAGATCAAAAATTATGGCCAGCTGTTGCCCTCTATTTTTCAAGGCTTAAAAATAGCAACACCGTAATATGGTGGAGAGCAAAAGGCCGGACGGGGGGCGAAGCCAGCTGGTCAATCGGTCACACCGATCCATATGTGGGCGTAGGTGTCTCTGGCAATGGGACACCTGAATAGGGGCCAACCACCCACTTAGGGATCCGCCTGGCCAAGACATTGCCCTCCCTCACACCAATTACCGGATGATCTTTGTGGGGGGCCGTGGTGAGACCGAGAAAAAAGTGTGTTCTGGCCTTGGCCATTCGTTCATGGGCCCGGGATGCCAGGGGACTTAGATAGGTACCAGAAAGTGAACCGTTAATTGTTGAGACAGGAGGAGTGATTGAGAACCCAGAGCAAGCGCAAAAATTCTGAAGAAACCCTGCCAGCTTCTCTCGTCGCACCGTCTGAAAAGAAGTAAATATTCAGAATTCTCTGCTATCTCCTTGTTGCCAAAAATGTTAAAAAATCCTAAAGACCTTCGGCTATCATGCTCAACTGGCACAAAACTCGCAAAATTTTCAAAAAATCCCCTGCTAGCTGCCTTGCTGGCCCAATTAAAACTCATGGGTCCTCAAGAGTCTCGGCTCGCTGCCCATTTGAATATAAAAATTTTTGCGTGCGTGCTGCAGCACTTACATGACTTCCATTTTACGGATTCTACGAGCACTAGGTCAGCTAACAGCGATCCTTCAGGATTTTCAAAGGCTAGAAAGCGGGAGCCTAGCAGAGCAAATGTAGGCTATTCGTAATCAATACAAACCCCAAGATTTGGAAAATCTGGCAAGCTTCTTAAAGAATTCTCTCGTCTTAGACCCTTTTTAGCAAGGGAAATTCGATCAGCAAGTTCGCCACGTATAGCATGGGTACAACCGCGTTCCCACAAATACGTTCCTATTTTCACAGTGCAAATTGGGTTTTTCGCGCTAAATTTAAAAAAACCCATTCTGAACCCCGGCGGGTCACATGACCGTTTTGGCGATTTCCCAGGGCTGAAATTTTTGGAAATTGCAATCGCATGCGACGTCGCCTGGGCCAGCAATTTCCGGAAAATGCACGTGGCGCTGCGGATGTGGCCCATCTATTATGGGTCGAAAAATGGGGCGGCTAGCGTGGCCTAGCAAGGGGGAAATGGCTTTAGAAAAGCCGAGCCTAGCTTCTGGTGTGAAAGGGTGAAGAAAAGGAGAGTACGGGGCGGAATGAGCTCATTAAAGACCGTCAGAACGATCAAAATTTCGTCAAAAGCAAGAAGTTGCGCACCGGGCGGGGGTCGAACCCGCGATGGTCCGCTCCACAGTCCGATGCGCTAACCACTATACCACAGGTCCGAGTGAAGAAGGGAGTCAGAGGCGTCCCAAAACCGAGAGGGCCCTTGCCCGCTACGGGGCGCGACTAATGACGCCTCTCTCTGCGCGTTCTTGGGGGCAGCACCCTCGGGGTGACAGTGCGCGTTCCATCGTTCTGGTAGTCTTTAAAGGGAGGTGAATACGGGATGGGGGGCAGAAATCGGGATAAGAAATCTTGTAAACTACGGGGTTATGGGTTTCCTCAAAGGTGTTTGCTAGGTTGCCATGTTTCTAGCGGCTTAACTTGCGAACTCCAGCACAACGCACTACAGGACGAAATGAAGGAGAATGAGCCAAAGAGAAAGAGAGAGAGAGAGAGAGAGAGAGAGAGAGAGGGGGGAGAGAAGGCCTCTTGATCTTTAGACCCGACAAAACCAATAGTATAGTTTCCCCTCCCCATCCTCACACTATAGGTTCTTTACTCCCCAGTTTTCCCCCATCAATTTACTTTCTTCCCCAAGCGCTCATGTGCGTCTCCCCGGATCTGGGCGCCGGCGGTGATTGAGAAGGCAATAAACTGTTTGATGTTGACAGAATAGGGATGGAACTCAAAGAGCTATATATTTTCTTTATTTACGTGGGTGATTTAGACCTACAAATCCACTATTTGAGAGAATTGCGCTCGAGAAACGCTAAAGATGGTCCTAAGACTGAGCTGATTAAACTTAAAACCTTTCGAATACCCTAAAATCCATAAATATTTCAACTGGCTGATGTCCAAAGCCAGAGAATTTGGAGGGTGTTGGCTCCCCCGGATTACCGGTAGCCCGCATCCGGATTAGGATACTTCTAAGGATTATGTGGACTTTGCCGTATCTTTTTGGGAACTGCAAAACCAACAAATTCCGGAAAATACGTCAAACCGGACGTTAGGACTAGATGCGAATCTGGAAAGATCAGGGCGCAAAGCCTATTTTGGTGGCTCACGATCCTCCTAAAAATTCAATGCGTGCAGAGATATAAATACATGTAGTCCGCGAAATTTATGCTAAAAATTAGTTTTAAAAAAATTAAGAAATCACCAGGGTTGAAAAGCGGCTTCGCGACTTTTCAACCCTGGCCCCGTCTTACCCTAATACTTCATCACTGGCATAAACACCTGAATTCCTGTGCAGAAAAATGAAAAGCGCGTCCTCTCCCTCGTTATATAGGCTACCACCACTTCCGGTGTATGCTAATTGATTCCTAACAAAGAGATCGAGCGAAATTTTCACAAAAACTTAATTTTATTATCGAAAACAGCTGATTTTTAAAAATCTCATATGCGTGCAGTCGTGTCATGACCATTACGCACCTAATGACGTATCATACGTACCCCTAACTTCCTCTCCTATTGAGATACGACTGGAACATACGGACGGAAGTTGTATGCAAATGCACACACACACACACACACACACACAAACACTATTTTTTTATATATAGTAGGATTAGTAATCTTACTCAAATGTTGACGTGTTTTAGGGTTTTCAGCGGAAGCCAAAATTGAGAGCTTTTTGAAGCTTTCAACGCCCACCCATCAATCTTTAGCCCATAGGAGGCCAGGTCGGATAGAGAACGTACGTTAACACCGGAATTTCCAAGCAAAAAAAACTGAAATAGGGTGCCAGTCTTGGAGACGGCGGTACTAGGGCGCCAGTCTAGCAGCAGCTCCCCATTGATCGGTGTATTTTTCCGATTTTTAGGTTTCTAGGTTAGAAAGCCCATTTTCAAACTTCAAGAATAAGTCGGAAGACTCAAGAACGGACTCGAATGGAGGGCTCCAAAGTTCGATTCGGTTCCTTGAAACCCGCTTGAATACAAAACTGCACCCAATTTTCCGGTCAGGCCGAGGTCAAGGAGAAGAAAAAAAGGTTCTAAAAGAAGTAGAAAAATGCCCTGTTAGAAAATGTCCAAGAAGTAATAAAGAATGAGATGACTTGAAGAGGAACATAATCTGGTAGTTACCTAAAACTAAAACAAAAACGATCAAAATGTCGCTTAAAAATGGCGCGAAAATTAATCAAAAAAACGCGTAAGCTGTATATGTGTACAATTCAGGCTTTTTGATTCCAGAAATTAAAAAATGACGACAGATTATCCCGGCTGCCATCGATTTTCTCGATCAAAAACATTAGCGCCCGGATACAGTCGTGCTATTCAGTTGATGGGAAATCCGAAAAATGCGAGAGGTTGATGGATAGACGCAGGGAACGGCTGGGAATTTTATGAAAAAGCCCGTAAAGAAGTGGAAACACACACAGCCGTTTTCCCGCGGGGAGGCTCAGCAAGCCCGGGCCGATTCGATCAATGGCTGGCCGATCGGATGCGTCGCCGCCCGCTCTCGCTCTCTTTCTTCCCTCCAAACCACACGCGGTGAACGCCACCAACACCATCCCACCCAAAAAGCAGATGTTCTTTTCCCGGCTAGTGGTTTGCGAGGGGTGGAGGCCAGTTCTCAGGGACGATTGATGTGCTATGAACCTGGGCAGGGTGTTGAATGGAGGTACGCAATGAGCATGAGGTGGTCTAAGGTTCTGGAAGGATCCCAGGATCAGGACAGCGACTATTCAGGATCGAAAGATCGAAAGAGGATGAGATATGGATCCAGATGGAGATGAGGATCCCGTTCCAGAGAGACCCCAATTTACAGAGAGTGAGCAAGAAAGTGAGAGAGAGAGCGAGGGAGAGGTAATCAGAAAACGAGCAACGATACCAAGCAGAGAAGGAGAGAGACAAGGTCAAGAAAAAAGCGTACAAGAGGTCGATGAGATAGGCCGACAAGCAGCACCTGGTTGCCTTGTGTAAATTGTCTACACCTAGTCTGCAAAAAGGGTCAATTATAGCGCTTTAGGTGAACTTACCCGCTTCAGAAAAATTGCCTAACCCTGCAAAAAATACTGTAACATTTGCAGGCGTAGCTCAAAAACTGTACCCCAAAGCCAAAAATCCAAATGTTAGATACTAAAATGACAGGCGGCCCCGCGTGCGTCGATGAAGTTCACCTGCGCACCTGGCAATTAGGAAAGCAGAAGCTGATGTTTTTATGCCGAACGAAAGCTCACTTTTTGGATTTCAATACTGACTCAACGATGGCAGCTGGCATACAACGTAGCGATGGAGCAGGAAGGAAAATTGAGGTAGGGCAACTTCCGGATTGTTTAGGAGATGGAGAGCGAGAGAAAGAGAGAGAGATAGACTGAGTATTAATATCATAAAATCCAAAAAACCCGAATTTTGTGCTCAAAACGGTCTCCGCCCTTTCGCAACCTGAAAGAACCGTACTTTACGGGGGTATTTTTGTTACCGTGGGCGGGCCAGAACAGAAATATGGAAATCCCTCATTTTACTGCCGGTGGTCCCCGATTTGCAGAGGGCAAAAAACAACGTTCAGCTCGGTCGCCCTGAAACATGGAAATCCGGGTAATCCGCCTTTGGGGGGCAAGCGTTCGCAACTTTTGGAACCGGGAGTGTGGTATTGTATGTACCAGAAAAAAAAATTCAAAAACCGCCAAATTATTTTGAAAACTTTGTATAATAAGGCGAGGCGAATGACCCGCAAAAACATCGAACAAAAATTACGCTTAAACTGCAGCCCAGCTTAAGCTTTTTAAGCTTCTAGACGTAGTTTTCAAACTCAAAATATCCAAAATTCAATATGTAAAATTAAGAAAAGTGTCTGTATCAAGGATACAAAGTCCATTTAAGACGATTGAAAATCTATCAAATACTAAGATCACCAAAAAAGGACGGCAAAGCCAAAAAATTTGAGAAAAAATATAAGAGCCGTATTCAAAAAAATTTGAATACGGCTGTTTTAAGAGTTGACCCAAAATCCCGCAGCTACCGTAACTTCGCTCCAGGACCCCTGTAGATCAACAAAAACCGCCAATTAGTTCCGCTTTCAGCCCCTGGGACACATTTCGAAAAGAAGCAAAAAGGGTGACCGCGAGAAAATGGGAAATTTCGGGTCACCATGGCAACGATCTAGAGGGCACCTAGCTTCCCCTAGGGACCGAAAAGCCCCAGGTCGCATGGTTTTGATATGTTTGTGCTCATCGTCATTACGTTAGACTTAATTTGGGGCAAATTGGCATTGATTTAATTGCGCTGGTTCACTTTGTACATTTTTGTACTGTTGACGCATCGGAAACTTCCGGAAATTGGCGTATCATGACGCAGTTGAGCCGTTTTCCGCCTTGGAAATTATTTTTCTATTGAATTTTCAGTATTTCCTTGCGATTAACTGTATAATTTTATTAGTTGTGTGGTTTTCCGTCAAATTAGGCATTTTCCAGCTGGCTACTATGTACGAATTCCACCGCGAGGTGAAGCTCAACCAGGGAGCCGGAGGGTCCTTTTCGAACAACATTTCTGTGCATTATCACGAGGGCAAAAATATCACTTATGGATCGGTGTCGCACAGGAGTACGGTAAGTAGATCCTTTTTTAGAAAGTCTTTCTCTCACTTTCTCTCTCTCTCTCTCTCTCTCTCTCTCTCTCTCTCTCTCTTTCTTTCTTTCTTTTATATGGACCGGGTTGCATGTCTTGATTGAAAATCGAAAATACTTAGGTCGTGCTCAAGCTATCGAGCTCGGGCTAACTAGCATATACTCTTTGGGATTCGATGATCCTTCTTTAAATTCGTTTTCTAGGTGAGCGTCTTCACATGGGACCTAAAACTTGAAAATATCACACAAGAAAACTGGCCAGTTCGAGATGTCAATACGGATAGGCAGTGTATGGTAATTCAGGTACGTTCGCTAAATTTATACAGTATTTATTACAAGATTTGCTTGTTAGATCTCTCGGATAACTCTTGAAATTGGTAGAACGCTAGTTAAGTGACCTGAAATTACTACCATATACCTTAAAAGACGTCCTATTGAAGCCCTTACTAACCGTTTCCAGGCAAAATTCGTCCACCCAAGCTGCCGAACAAATCCACTCCTTGTCATGGCTACGAACACAGGAGCTATGGTAGTTAATAACTTGAAAAGCCAGCAAAGTATCAACTTCTCAGGTGTACTGCGCAAAATCGCAGAAACTGTTGGCCTGGAACCCGCTTGATATTGCTGTAAGTGTTACCAAATTTTAAGGACTTTTCCTGCTCCAGCCAAAGGTGGTTTGTGCTTTTTTAGATGTCAGAAGTATTAGTATGCAACGAGTCGACCCTCTTCACAAAAGGCATCACATGGGTTGACAACACCGTACTTGTCGGCTCGTACACCGGCGAGATTCTGGTGTTCCAGTGCAGCGGGGAGAATAGTGTGAATGTGAAGAAGCCGTTGATGGTGAGGATTTAGGCTATTGAAGACTGCTAGAACTCTAGAACGCACACTGTCACCCCAAAGGTGTTGCCCCCAAGAACGCGCGGAGATAGGTGTCATTAGTCGTCCCCCGTATCGGGCAAAGGCCCTCTGGGGTTTGGGGCGGTCTGACCCCCTTCTCTACTTGACTGTGGTATAGTGGCTGGCGCGTCGGACTATGCAGCGAACCATCGCGGGTTCGACCCCCGCCCGGTGCGCAACCTTCTTGCTCGCAACGGAATTTCATCGTTCTGGCGGTCTTTAAACTTCCGGGAAGCCAGCAGTGACCGTTGAGGAAAATCGCTTTTTTTATCAAACGACTGGGTGCGTAGCTAGGGTCGATTCTAGGCCTTCCCCACCCCCTTAATTCCCCCAGCTTTTCAACATCATCTCAAATTTTTGCATTCAGGAGCACCGAGAACCGATCTGCGATCTCGCGACCTGCCGATTTGACGACCTGACCTGTTCGGCGGATATGGGCGGAACTGTGATAGTTTGGGGCACGAAGTGCAAGAGCGCTGCGAAGAAGATTAGTACAGAGTAAGTCTGGTGAACTAAATAGGACCGAAAGCGCCAAAGTCAACCCATAAGTCGACTGGGTCTCGACAGCGTCGCGAGACTCCAAATGACGCCTGCAGAAGCTCACAAATTTCGATCAAAAGTCGCGTTTCTAAAAGTTAACAGCCCTCATTTCCATGCGTAGTTTGGTGTACCGCGTAGCTGTCAAGATCTAGTCGAAAGACGAGGTATATTTTGACACTTCCTGGCCCCTTTAAAAAGTGCCAAAAGGCAAATTACCGCATGAAATTCCAAAAAACCTTTGCTAGGGTGCCTAGCGCCCTTCTCAATTTTTAAGAAGCCACCTTGCATAAAATCAGGAGAGGATAAATACAATTTTCCCAAGGAAACACTGCTAGCCTAACTTCAGGCAGCCCATCAACGCCATCAACGTCCTGCGAAAACAGTGCATAGTCGGAACGATTCGAGGAAAAATGCTGCTCTACGCGACGCAGAACGGCGCCCTAATGGCGGAAATTGACTGTCATTGCCGGGCAGTTACGCAGATTTCCGTGGCTCCGGAGAGCGCCTATGTACGTTTGCGTCGATCTACAGCGACTAGCAATTTTTTAGATTTTAACCGGCGGCGAAGACGGAACTTACCGGATCTTCAAGTTACATACCAGGAAACCGGATGCGTATCAGGTGACGTAAATAGATTGTAGCCAAATTGCTTACCTACTTTACCCAGAAGACTACCGTATCAGTCTGGAATAAGGTACTTCCGGAAAAATCTGTTTTTTAGCTTTCTAATCCAAAAAATAAAAACATTTTAGTTAGGATACTGTATTTTACAAAACGATGATTTTAAAAATTTTTATAGTTAGCTAAAATTTTATATTACATATTTTTTTAAGGTAGAATGGCGGCACTCAGACTCGATCCCCGACGAGATGCTCTCCGGATGCCAATTTACGAATGGTAGAGGCTCAGGGATTGTTTTTGTATCGTACGACCATGGCGGGGTGCTCTTCTACCGTATTGCCAAGAAGGGAAGGCCAGACGATAAAGAGGAAAAACCTCCAGTTCGAGAAGTTCAAGAAGAACCGGAAGCACCCCCGCCTTCGGAGGCATAGATAAAAGTATACTCTATTATTTATTACTTTAATTATTTTATTACTTTTCACTACAAATATTGCCGATCGATTCTGCTGCATTCTATCAGTCTTAAAGGGACCTTGAAGCCAGGGGCTAATTTGTGTTTTGATTGCGCTGCATTGCTATATTTTTGCCGGCTGTGATTTTGCGATGAATCTCCCATGCACTGTCAAATTTTATATATTTTATTTTAAGTTATTTAATGAATAAAAGAATTTAAGGATTTTTATGTTGTTTTTTCAACGACAAATTTTGCCTTAAGATGCGTATTTCACAGCTGGTTTTCGTCTTGACGCTGTGGGAAAGTACAAGGTATCTAAGATACTATCTAAATTTGGTTAAACTAGTGTTTCTCTTCATATACGGATTCCAGGCTATAATGCCCCGTAAAAACCCCTAACTTCTCTCTTAACTTGTCATCAACTTTTATGTGACTTTAAAATTCCAGATTTTAGAGCTATTTTTAGCCGTTCTAAACCTATGTCAAACTACAGGGTGTATTGAGTATCCTCTAACCTGCCTTAAAACCGTATTTCCCTTCCGCTACGGTATTTCATGCCCTAACGCCCCCCACAGACCGGGGATCACAGCGGAAACAGCTAAACAACGAAGGTCGGCCGGCTACGGCATAATTCAAATGACGGAGCAACGTAACGAGTAGCATAACGTACCATCTCGTTCGTCTAATCAATTTATTTAACTGGGTAAAAGCCAAATGCTTAGCAAAATAAAGTTTTTAACTTTTCATTTATATTTTATCGTTTTCAGCGTACTTTTGTACCCATGTCCCGAAATTTTGTTGCTTCCCGGATGAATTTAACCAAAATTTGCTTTTATCTCGAGAATATGAGCTCGGACGGAAAAACAAAACTCATATTCAGAATCTACGCACAAAACTACCTTAATTCGAGATCTTTTATGCCGGAAACGGGCCTGAAGTTCACTTAAATACTTAACTTTTAACCTCGAAAACTTCCAACCGCCTAAGCTCTAAAAATCAAACTACGATTTCCATGATTTTGTGCTCAAAAGACGCGCCGTGTGTTCTTCTACAAATCGTATAATCGCAAATTTGCTAATAACGTCGTAATTTTTTTAAATCGACCTTTTTATCGCAATCCCCAGCCTTTTGTCGGGGGCCCGGGGGCCCCTCTCTCCGCCAGCCTTCGCCGCAATGTGGTGACCTGACCACCGTACCCAGGTCAGCCCAGCCCCAGTTTCCCCCACGTAATCCGTCCAAAAAAATAATACGACACAATCCGTTCACGGATTCCGTAATTAGTGTACTTGTACTTCGTTGCAGGTTTAAGTAAGGCTGTATCCGCTGTGGGATGTCTGCGGTGGAACGGCTCCAAGAGGCTCCCTTGGACACTGGGACGCCGTGCCCTCTGTCTGTTCCCTCCCCCATCCACCCGCTCTCTCGCCCCCAGACGGCCCTCGCCGTCGATCAAGCGCCTACGCACCGCCTGCAAAAAATGGACTCGAGGCCAAATACTTAATGGGATATACCTTAAAAAATTCGGTAATTTACATTTACCTAATACACTCGCCGATTGAGTTTCTTATGCTTTTTTAATGCCTTTTGATTACTTTTTTAGTATTGACTTATGTAAATTGACTTTATAACTTCCGTAAATATATCCGGTGTTGCCTTAGAATGATCTGCAGGCTTCTAAATTCGATCATTGAGTTTATTAGCGATTGATTGGCCCTTTAAACTTGATTTTCACTTTTTAAGGGTAAAAATTGACTTTTTCAATTAATTAACGGGCTGTTCAATGTCATTTTCAAAGCTTTTTCAGTATATTCTCGTCTGAAGCAACCATTTTCGAGCCGAATATTGAGCTCGTTGGACCATTTCCCGCTTCCAGACACTTTTAATCCGGTTAATCCGGGTTTTATTGATGAATTCAGTCTTTTTTAATGTACTCCTGATTATGGAGCTACTAACGAAATTCGTTTCTAGATTTACAAGTTATTATTAAGCTAGTTCAGGAAGCCTCCGGAATCCTAGAATGGTCAAGAACTCTTCCGGAAGGACTCAAATTTTTGAAAGATGCAACAAGAATGTATTTTGTTGATTCTAGCCTCATCAAATCGCCAAAAATTCAATTTCCTCCTGGAAACCCTGCATTAATCTTCCCCCTCCCCTTGACTCATCCAATTCCTCCACCAGATTGACATTCGAATGGGGCTCAAATCCCTTTAACGGGCCCCCCAGCAATGGCAGATGGCCCAAAAAAGGGCATCATCAGAAATTGACGAGGTGCTCGTTGTGGCTTGGATTTAGTGAGATTTTCTAAGAATTTGTAAACGTTATTTCGTTGAATTTTCGCTAGTTCCTTGCGCTTTTCAAAAAGGCTGCGGCCTAGTACCTTGAAAAGCTTGTGGAAAGCTGCTACCGTATCGGAAGCGGCTTTTCTTACCATTTCCCTAAATATACCTAAATCGATTTCCCTAAGGATTAAGGCTTGACTCAACATTTCCGGTGGTTTGAAAATATGGGATTACTGTAGATTTCGTTGCTTTCATATATTGGCCTATCTCTCTCACCCTCGCTCCCTCGCTCTCCCGCTCTCTCTTTCACTCTCTCACTCTCTCTCGACGTGTAGCCATAGCTAATGAAGGGGTTCGTGAAAAAGAGCCATGGCCATCGCCTTTGCCTGCTTCTTTTGCTTCTGGCCCTCCATTGGCCCTCCACCTCCCAAATCTTGCTCCCCTCCTCCAGATCCCTACACACATCTTCGCGCTTTCTTTTCGGGGTCTTTTTGGCGTCTTTTGATTCGATCTTTTTGCGTGTGTTCCACGGCGCCTTCATCCGTACCCTTTGACTCGGCCGCTCGCGTTTTGGATCTCATGCTCCTTGATTTGAGTTCTGACCCTTGAAATTTGGGCTCTTCGTGATGTCTAATTTTCTGTGCTTGCCAGCCAGGCGCGAGTCTTAATTAAAGCCCAACAACGTCGCAGAATTGCGGATTTTGGACCCGAAATTGGCGAGTGGGGGCACTATTTTTGGGATGTCACTAATGAAATGTTTCGGGGGGCGCGTCGGATGAAATGTTGCGAAAAATTTGGAATCAGGTAGTTCTGAAAATTTCTGACTGGGTTAGGTTCGCGAATTTTGATTTTGCGTCATTATTGAAGAGTTCTTCTTTTCAGAGGACACGAGAAAAGAACCATGTTTTGGGGCTGAATTTCTCAACCCAAGTCACAAATTTTCGACAAAAACTTTCGACAGCAAAAATCGCGACGGCCAATATCCCGACAGCCGGGCAGATGGCCAAAACTGGGCAGCCAAAATACCGGCATACAAAATAGCTATTTAAAAGGACAAGAACTCCAGCCATGCATGTGTCGGTATTTTGGCTGTCGGTATTGGAGGTGCCAGGCTTTGGCTACCCGGATTCAGGCTGTCGACATTTTGGCTGTCGGGATGAAGGCTGTCGGGATTTCGGCTGCCGGAATTTTTGGTGTTCGTACTTTGGCTGTTTGGCTTAACGCTTGTCGGTATTTGGTCTGTCAGAATTTTGGCTCTTGGAATTTTGCCTGTCACGCTTTTTGCTGTCGGGATTATCATTCATATTCAAAATTTTTGTGTTTTGAATTTTCTAAAATCATCGTTCTACTTTCTCGAGGCAATTCCCTAATGCCCAACCACATTTCATTTTGATCTCCAAATCGGGGCCAGTAGACAGACGGCATTAGAGATATGCTCCCCGTTCTCGGCTTTGTCGTCCAGGGCAACCGGGCCGGTCATTCCGAAGAAGAACTCCTTCCGCCATACACAATTCTCTGTACCCCGTGCTCCTGTGTTCATTCTGCCCATTCATTACATTAGCCGCCGTGAGATGCGTTACGTCACCTCCGCCAAAATTCCATAAAACTAGATGATAGTGGAAAATTGAGCTTGAAAAGATTTGAGAAGGCCAAGAAAAAAAGGTCCAAACTATTTTTCAGCTTTATCCACTTCTTTTATCACGTTTTTCCGTACTCAACTTATTTTTTTATTTTACCGGAATTTTAACAAGTTTAACTCGAGTTTTAAAACTGTAAAGTTCTTTTGCTAAAATCTTAACCTTTTCGGTGCTGTAGCCGATCATTTCCGCCGTGCCCGAAGCCCCATAATTTGGTTTTTTGTGTCCTCTCAACTACCAGGAAGCGAAGGGTAGGAGAACTATGGTTTCTTCTTTCCGGAAATATACAAAGGCGTACCAGAAAGTGGTAAATGATTTACATTCTTCCCATCGGTTTTCGATTTTCTTATGGAACGTTGAAAGGCCGATAGGAAGGCAAATTTTTGCTCGTTTTCTCACTCGTTCTCTATCTCTCGCTCTCTCTCTCTCTCTCCCTTTGCCACTCTCTCTATTTCTGACTATCGAGAGTATAGATCTAAACTAGGTGATGGAATGGAGGGCTGCTCGGGGGCCGGCCACTCGATGTCCCCATTCGAGCTGTGCGCCCACGACGATATCGCCTCGGCAATTGCTGTTGACCCAGTGCTCGGCTTTCGCACTCATAAGATGAACATTGCGTAAGTTGCTACGCTTCTAAATGCTCCCGTATACTAAGCAAATACCTTAAAATACCGTAAAAAATATCCAAAATTTATTTCAGGTTCGTCCCCCTCTCCGCGCGGGAACAACTCCGCTGCAAGCAGATTATCAAGGAGTTCAGGGACGACGGGAATTTCAGTAAATGCGTTCAGCTTTTGAATGAGGTATGGAGGAAGTTACTACGAAGCTGTACTTTTTATAGATACCTTTCCTACAAAAATATCTACGGCCACAGACTCCACGTCAGGTGGCGAATTTTCGGATACATGTGAGTTTTTATAAAGAGCGAGAGGGAGAGAGAGAGAGAGAGAGAGGGCGAGAGAGTTCATCCTCAATTTTCCAGTTGATACGCTTCCTCCAAATGTACCACATCGACGCCGGGTTCACAATCCAAAAGTGTACTCGTTACGCTGCCGAGGGCCGGTTAGGCGCCATGCTTGTTGCAACCAGAAATTGGTATGTTCTTTCATACTTTTAGGCCCGTAATTAGTCAAATTTTGGCAAAATTTGAGCATGACAGAATTTCTGAGGCAACGAAGCCACTTTCCAGGAATAAGTTGGACCGGATCGAAGCTCTAATGGGGGTAATCGGAGAGATGAACAAGGAGGAGGAGGTGCAACTTTTGAAGAAGGACCTCAACGACTTCTCCGTTATGTACAGTACTAGGTGAGGAGAGAGAGCGCGAAAAGGGAGGGAGAGAGAGAGAGCGAGAGAGAGAGAAGCGAGAAAGCCAACTACCGCTTTTTAGAAGGAGAAGAGCTCAATTGTGGCTAGGCCCCGGCTCCTACATCAACCACGATTGCACCCCGAATTGCAAATTCGTCCCCAGCGGCAGTACCGCCATCATTCAGGTATTTTTCGCTTCAAAACATTACGAAACAAACGTCATTAGGTGTTGCGTACACTGCGGGTCGGAGACGAAATCACCTGCTACTACGGCGACAACTTTTTCGGGGACGGGAATGAGCGGTGTGAATGCAGGACGTGTGAAAAGTGAGTAGAGAGAATGCGCGAGCGCGAGAAAGCTACATTTTCCCATAGACAATGAAGTTTATATTTGTTCAGAGAATCCAGAGGAGCCTTCCGGAAACCTGGAGAAATAGACGAGAATACAAATACCTCACCTACGGCTCCGGGACCAGCGCATCAAAATGGCATCGAAGAAAGGAACGAAGCCACCGTTTCCGAAGTCATTCCAAATGGCCATGAGAAGAAGTACGAGCTGAGAGAAAGAGCAAAGAATTCGAATAGTGACGAGGAAGTTGAAGACGTACAGAAGGTGGTAGATGGTGAGTACCAGTTTTTTTCTTTTCCCGAATTATAAAACTATCAAAAAAACCTCATTTTTAGTCTTCGAAATGGAGACGGACCAGTTGATCGCCCGGTTACGACCCCGAATCCTGGCGACGCCTAAAGTCGAAATACCCCCGCCGCCTGAAATCTTGCTCGATCTGAGCCCGAAGAAGAAGAATGGCAAGCACGGCCCGGAGCTGATTGTCGAGCAGATCAAGGAGCTAGCAAAGCCCTTGATAAGGAAGAAAAACGGCGTGCATAAAGTGAAGCGGAAACGTGAGTTTCTATCAATTTTTCATAGTTTTAAAGTATAATACTAAAGAAAAATGGTTATAATTATTATATTTGAACGTTACTCACCATTTTATTTCACTATTTTTAAAGCCTAAACATTTAGCTACACGTCTAGAAAATCTTTTTTCAGCCCGGCCCCGCATCAACCACACCGGCCCCAACTTTGATCTGTACTTGCCCAGGATGCTGGTAGTCCCAGAACCAAAAGAAGGCCAACGATATTCCAGAAGAATACGAGGCACGATTTCTAAAAAACGCCCTCGTTAAACTTATATAAAAGTATCCTAAGACATTACGTACGATTTCTAGGCGTCGACCCGAACAGCGCCCAACAAAAAGCCCTAAAGTCCAAGGCAGAGCCCGAGCCTGAGCCCGAGCCCGAAGCCTGCCGACAGGTCGAACGGATCCCGTCTATGGATGAGGCGATCATGATGGGACCTGTCGAGCAGGAATACCTGTCGGAAGCCGAGGAGGAGCCGGAGTTCGATCCCGAAATGCCGGTGCTTTGCCCGGAAGTGACGCCACCGCATCGGGGCTTTGATATGTGTAATGGAATTCAGGTATGAGCGCGAAGAAATTACAGAAAGATAATTTAAATTATTAAATATGCAGTTTTAAAACTTTGAAAAGGACAAAATACTGTCTAAAATCGAGAAAAGGTGATGCGCGCCTATAAAAATCGTTTAGAAAACTAAATACTATACGAAAAACTACATACTACAAACAAGACTACAAAATTTACCCCCATTTAGGAAGCCCCCACAACACCAACAATAAATGGCCATCACCCCCCATCCGATTTGGCCTCCTCCAGCTCAGCAGCCCGGTTTTTCGATTAGCCCTTTTTAGCAGCTATATCTATTCTATTCGTGTTATTAACACTTTTCAATGTGTATTTTGCCCAAAAACACTCTTTCCACCCTTTCGCCGTCAGGGGATATACCCGGATCTCCAATCACGCACGACCCTACGTTTTTGCACCGGTTTTTCTTTCAAAAAAATTCTGCAGCTGCACACCCACTTCCCGCGAAACACTTGTATGTTATTGAAATCTCAGCCAATTCTCTCAACTCGTCTGTTTTTTATAGTCAGCCAGTAGTCTTGCCATGTTCTAGTGACCCTATTGACATTACAGGACCTCATTCATTTTTCTATAACTTTTTTAAGCAAAAACAAGGTATGTACGAATTTGGGAGGGATTGTTTTGGTTTTAAATATTTTTAAAAACGCTAGAAAAGCTATTTCTAACTTTCGAGATATCTAAAAACAAAAAGACAAAACACAACTGCTTTTAAAAGTTTAAAAATACGCGAAAACTAATTTCTAACTTTCTAAGCCCTCTAAAATCGAAAAATACAAACCAAAACAACCCCAAACCCTCCATAAGCACTCTTCCACTCTCTACATTTCCATATCCCTTTCAAACGCCCCCACTTTCAACAAAAAATTCTTCCAGCTTTATGAGCGAAACACTTTCATAAAAGACAACGATCTGAGCCCCCAGTTTCTTATTTCTTTTTTTGATGGCCACTGGACCACTGTAATAATCTCCGGCGACATAAATTTATTTGTACGCGCGAGAACACTACAAACGAACCGCAAGAGGCAACAAATGAGCAATCGAAAGTAACAAACGATAACAAGGGGAGTATGGAACACCAAAAATAAGATCTGGTAATGGGCTAACCGTGAAATAGGGCAAAACCTAGGCTTCTTCCGTCGCGGCGGCCACCTTCTTTCTCCGCCGCGTCCGCTTTTTCCGCTCCTCGATCCCAACATCCTTAGCAACTGCCGGAAGTTGTTGGACAGGCGCCTTCTTCTTTTTGCAGCTCAACGAATTGGCGTTCTAGACGGAATTTCATGTATTTTCTCCAAAAATACCTTTTGCTTCGACTTCTTCTTGACAATAGCGGGCTGCACGCCGAATTCTTTTTCTTTTAATTCTCTCAGGCGCCCAATCTCATCCTTGTCAACGGAAGCGGCGTCCTAAAAAAGTCCTTTAATTTTTCGTAGCTTTCCCTACCTTGCTTGCCTCCGAAATTCTGTCCAACAAAATGGCGTTGTACTGGATGTAGAGGTGGGGTACGCCTGGGTAGCTACGTAGTTTGTCGCGCAACTTGTCGTCCTAAATAAAAGTTGACGATTAAAAACTTGAAATTTACCTGCGTGGCAAAGATGTACTTTTTCGGGCGGTCTTTCATTTTCCGGGCCAACTCGGCGAAGCATTCACTCGCCGGTTTGGCTTGGTTGTGAGGGCATTCGGCGAGCTAAACAAAAAAAAACTACATTTTTGCGGACGGTTTACTACCTCAAATTGTCGACAGATTGCTGTTGCTCCATATACCGGGCCGCCGAGGAGCTCTAAAATCATCATTTTTCTAAATCCCGCCAAAAACTAACCTAATTCCCTCAACACACACTTTGTCGTACATATCATCGTCTCCTCGCCCAAGTATTTCGGCATCTGTTCTCGTAAATTGATCTTGTCGCGCAGTGCCGCCATGCAAAATGTCCCATCAATCAGTACCCTACAAAACTTTATAGATAACTTTCTAGCTAGAGTATTACCGAAATGGCGGCGCGATTTTGAAGCTGTACTTGAAAAAGTTGAGGATCTTGGCCGCTCGTTTTACCCGTTTCACCTTCATCTCGACGCCGGAGTTATTTCTTCGCCTTGGCTTGCTAAAGATGGGAGTTTTTCAAGAGAAATAATTTACTTGTTGCTTGAAACACGTGATCAGCTTCTGGAATTCGGCTAGACAGGTGTCCTTCTTGATTCGCTCGGCGTTGGAGGAGACGCAGGTTCCGTAGGCGGTGGCCTAAAACACAAAAGTAACTTTTTTATGAAAAACGTACTTCAGGCGCACAAGCTGCAATGTAAACGGCAAATTGACTAAGCCGCTGCTCACGCGGCATAAATTGCTAAAAATATTTTGAAAATAGCTTCTTCAAAATGAAAATTCATCCCAAAACTCGTATTCGTGCAAAATATCCAGTGCTTCTCAACCATTACTGTTTTCTGTCCTTCATTTTCTCACTTTCTCAATATTTATTAGCACAGAAGATGAGAGAAATCACACAACCCGTACAGCAATAAGGATAACAACATGAGGTGGAAATGCACAGAAAGAAGATCGGCCTTCAATTTTGGCAATACAGGGAAATGGTGGGCATCAGCTTCGGTTTTGTTTTTTAGAATTCCAGCCAGATCGTGGTGTACAAAATATTATAACAAAATGAGAACTTTAAAAGCTAGTAGCAGGTTGGTCGAGGTAGAGCTTCGGGACGATGGCCTCTAGCAAATTCTTCTCCGAGCAGCACCTCAGCTGGGCTTTAGTGTCGAAAAATATCATCAGGTGCTCGTTTCGGGTGGCCGATCCGTGGGCGACGTGGATCGTTTCGTGGAGGAAGATGCGTTTGATGTGATGGCCGGATTGGCTGTTCTAAAAAGAAAGAATTAGTCTAAGTTTTGAGAGCTTACCAATACATAAAAATACTCCGGTCGCTCGATACTGGCGATCACACGCTCCTTATCCTCGGGCGTCGCCGTTTGCAGCATGAAAGCAGTGGTGTCGTCGATGACTTGGGCGTGTAGATAATCCGCGAGGTGGGACACTAAACAAAATAACTTTTTAAAGCTGTTACTTCTTTTCTTACCAAAGACCAAAAATAAAATACTGCTTTTAAAGCAACACGTCTTCTTTATATTCGCCGTTTTAAGCGCCAAAACCCACTCGTAGTGTCGTATCGTGTCTTCAAATATCTTGGCAACAGCATGGGCTTCACGCAACTGCGCTTCGATAAGGAGCCTGCGGGGAGGAGCTCGATCTCGATTTCAGGGTCTTGCTCCGTCACTTCAAGTAGGTCATCCTCAGTCTGGAACCAATATAGAAAAATATTTTTAATGTTTTTTACATTTCTGACGAGCTCGTGCCCGGATTCATCGGGCGTCGGCGGTCCCGTCGAAGATTCGTCGAGCCAAGCTGGTATCCGTGCCTCAGATTCGGACTTGTCAGGGGAAGGTGGAAGTGGCGTGGAGTCCTAAGAAACGTGTAAACCATGTTTTTGGAAAACGAATACCCGATTTCTGATTCCGCTTGTCTCCGGCTTCATCGGCGGGGGTGGCGGGGGCGGGCTTTCGTGAACCGAGGAAACGGTCAAATTGCTGCTGTACGAGGTGTTGGAATCGGTGGTGAAGGTGGAGTTGTCAGAGTAGAGGTCCACTAGAATCAGAAACTAAAATTATACACAAATCTAATAAGTTTTTGCTGTGGTCGTTTTTACAAACTTTTCGCAAATCGGCCAGGCAAGGTCAGTAGAATTTCAAATACAGCTCATTGCTATTCCAAAGCTTTCCAACTTGTAAAAACTCACAATCGATCCCGTTGGGGCCAACATTGTTCGGGATCTCCTCGACTTTCTCTTCTTCGGCGAACTCGACCCACATCTTGTAGTCCTGAAATAAACATGGAATTTTGTAGCCAGCATTGCAAAAGCCAGGTCTTCAAAAATAAAAAAATAACATACATGCTCATCGTACACCTCTTCCACATGGCTTTGCGGTTGCGTCAAGCTGGGCTCTGAAGGGAGTGGAGGAATACGATCTCCTTTATAATCCATACCTTCCGGATTCGCGCCCTCTCCGTGACCATTCTGGGTAGGAGTTCCGTTTTCGCCATGTTCCCCGTTCATCTGGCCGCCGTCGTGTCCGTGGTGGCTCGAGGAGGTTGGGGCTGAAAAATATACATTTATCTTTTCAAAACAAGCACAACCATTCTTTTAAAGAGCATTAAGACAACTTACAGCCATCTCGGTCTCCATTCTCAGCCGGTTCGTGCTTGATCTCGCCCTCCTTCTTGCGCTTCTTGCCACGACCCTCCGGAATATCGCCTAAACCATGTATTCGGTACTCAAATTCGGATTTATGACCCAAAAGACTTGAAATAATCCATTTAACAAACATCCTTACTAATTTCAACGACTTAGTCGACGCAATTTCATAAACACCCACCAACATCATAGCTGCCGGGCACTCGTTGCCTACGGTGAACCGCCTGGGCTTTGACACCGTCAAAAATGCCTTCTCTCAGCGCGTCCATGCTCGAGTGCTGGGTGAAAATCTCGGCCTGCTTGCTCTGCATGTCATCGTAGATTTTGCGATCGGGCCAAATCTGCAAAAAAAAGCTTTCTCATCTACGCTCAGAAAAACCCACCTTCTCAATCAGGCGATCGAAATTCGGATCCGGGCGCAGCGATCGCTTCGAGACGAGCTTTTTCCGGCACGTTGGACACTCTTTGTTGCCCCGTTGTAGCGCTGTGGTGATGCATTCTTGGCAGAATCGATGCAAGCATTCCTGAAGAGTAAAAAAGTTATAAGATTTTCCTTTAAAATAGACCTTTGTCGTCATCGTCTTCGTCAGCAAATCGAGACAAATCGGGCACAGCAGCTCGTTCTGAAGCGTGCGCACCGTCATTTTGATCGGGGCCGACTGGTCGTTGTGGGCTTTGTGTGGCTTGCGTTCCTGAAGTAAGTTTGAGGCCCGAGGCGCTAAAGATAAAAGCAAAAAAAGATACAACTTCACTAACCCGATCGTAATCCGACAGCTCGGTGTCCCTGGGGTCTTGGAAATTCCCAGAGAACGGCAGCCCGTCAAGCGCTGTTGAGCCGTCCATCTAAAAATAACCGTTATTTATAATAAAAAATCAACAGAATTGTAATCAGAATTCCGATGAAAGAGAAATACGAACTAGCAACGGTATTGGTAACAATAAAGACAATATCCCGTCCAGATTTTACTCGAGAGCCGCCAGTTGTGCTACCAAAAAGAAAAAATGGCCAAATTTTTGGTTTTTTATTTAAAGGGCTGCCGCCGGCATATGTCGATCCCCCCATCAACAAATTGGCAAGTAGCCAACAGGGGAGAGAGCGCGCCCAGGGGAGAGGCGCAGAGACATTTTCTTTTCCGCGCGTAACCGATTGACTATGCCGTCGGCATCCCTTTAAAAAAAGATTATTATTTAGCAAAAAGTCAACAATTTCCAACAATGGTACGAAAAACAACTAATGACAGACCATGTACTAATTGCATGAGCGTAGCGCTTTATTTTGCGGAACATCGTTAGTTTTGCTAATAAAAATTCTTGAAAATTTATGGTTTTTGGTGTTATCTAAATTCTTTCTGCCCTCCAAGAATACGTTTTTACAAGAAGAAACCTGATAATGCGATTAAAATGGAATTTCCAGCCGCGCGGGCGTGAGTTTTCTTCGTAAACAGCAAGATTCAAAAATTATTGTGTATTTCATATTTTCAAATTCACCGGCTTCTTATTAAAGCTCTATGCCTGTACCTGATGAATATTGAAAAATCAGAAGCCCGTAAAACCTTTAAAATTGAATTTCCAGCCGACCCGGGGCCCTACAAACTTCACGATGGCGAAGCAATCGGGTTTGGCATGGCAAAGGCTATGTTTGGAGGGGACAGCGGTGCGTTATAGCCGACGACGGCGAGGATTAGGCTGTGGAAGAGAGCGAGAGTGGGATCGGGGGTTGGGGGGTGTTATCGGGTAAATAGAAACGAGCCGCCAACCAAGCCGGCGTGTTGAGTCAGGTTCTTGCATTCGAAAATATTTTGCGTTTTTTACGCGGCTTTACCGTGGAAATGTAGCTAGAAATCCTTGTAAAAACAACATTTTAGAATGGCCAGTAAACTTCTTTGGGCGGTGGAAAATGGCGATTTGGATGTGGTACGCGAGAATGTGGTTTGTTAATGTTATATTATAAAAAGGTAACTCATTTAGAACCGTAAGAACGTAGATGATGTAGTGAAGGCCGGGCGAAACTCGATGCACATGGCCTGTGATTATGGGCAACTCGAGGTCGTGAAGTACTTGATCGAAAATGGAGGAAATGTCAATGTGGGTCTAAACTTAGCAAATGGTATTAACTTTCGAAAAATACGTTTTACAGCAGGTTACGAGAGTTTGAATTACAACGATTATCATGACAATATGGTCAAAATCAAAGAATTTCAGCTAGCTGACCAGCACGGTATCACCCCGCTCCTCTACGCCATTTGGGAGAACCACATCGAAGTGGCCAAGCTTTTGATGGCAAAGGTAATCGTAGAAAAAGCTAAATATCGAAAAATCTATTAGAAAAAGCACCGAAAATTTTAAGTTTTTTCAAAAGATAAATGAGAAAAGGTAGCCAGCGCACCAGGTTAAAAGCGCTAAGGACTGGAGCGTAGTCGCTACGTAATGCTCCGCTTCACTTTCTGTTGTTCCTATGCCTTTTACATACCTTTAAAAGCCCAAATAACCAAGAAACCAAAACTTCCAGGGCGCCAACCGGAACGTGAAATCCCCGTTGAACGAGCCGTTGCTTGACTGTGCCACCAGCGACGAGATGAAAGATTTGCTCCGGAGTTACATTGCGTGAACTGTTCTGCCTATTTGCGTTTTTTCGGCTTGTACTTACTGGTGTATCTAGCTACGCAATCATAGTGCTCTGCTTCCCTGTGCCGCCTCTTTTTTGCATTTTATATTTTTTTTTGTCGACCAAAATTCGCTTACCAAAAATGGAGCTTTCCCCCAAATTTACTTCACTTGCAATCCATTGAGTGTGATAAGCTTTTTATATAGCTTTTCGCTGTGTTTTATAATAAAGGGTTTCGGCTTTCCAAAATGCGTATTATTATGAAGGCGGAATTTCCAAAATTTGATGTTTTTAGAAATGGATGTCTCGGCCGAACTGCGTGTTTATAACCTTAAAACTGCATTTTAGCTCTTCGAAAGTAGCGTTTCGTACTCTTCTTTTAGAATTCATGACGAATGATCAAATCCTGGATTATTGGCCGGCTTCTGCGCGCTTGACGAAGGCCCTAGGGGAAAATAGAACCGAAAGAATACAATGGACGTTACCCGGGATAAAGTAAGTAAACTTTAAATAAGTTATCAAGCAAAATACACTCTGTATAGCCTCTTAAAGGCTTTCAGAAAATTTAATAAGCTATATATACCTTTTTAGCGTTAAATGTTCTAGGCAAGGCTTCAAAACGGACGAGATTCCGCAAGATGCCGGGGAATCTCTACAGAAAATTAACACCGCACCCACGGAACGAGAGCTGATTGATGGTTTATTGGGATTAATTGTGAGTATATTATGCAATCTATTGAAATTAAAACAAATTGATTTAGAAAAAGTGCTACCTGGAGCTGGCACTTTGGCAAACTTCCGAGATCCTAGCCAAAAATGGGCACGGTTTAGGCACTGTTGGGCAGCCAAAAACCACGAAGGCTTTTGTGTACAAGGTGTCGTGTACATGAAGCTCCGTTTTACACCTATTTGCGTTTAGATCTGGTCCGTGCGGTTTCAACTTCTTTGGGGGTTGAAAAAGTACACCGAATTGGCAGATGAAATGCAACCTTTTGAAGAGTTAGATGCCCCAGATTTGTATTATCAATATTTTGCTGATAATGCGGGAAGAATAGGTCAGTTATTTACGATATTAATAGATAGACTATAGCCAGCTGTATTATAGAAAGGTAGTTTAGGCTCTATGGTACCTTTTGCCTTCCGGTTAATCCACTCCGAGATACTCCGATTTACGCCCTACCCTTGGAATTCGATGCCGCGGATATCGGCGCTGGAGGAGGACGTTGAAAAGGTAAAAAATGCGTTGTTTCATTGATGTCGTTTTTACTTTTTGTATTTCTAGAAAGAATAAATAAGTACGTAGAGATACGCTCAAACGTTACGATTTTAGATCCTGAACGAATATGCACGAACCGAAAATCTTGAAGCCTACAAAATTTGGAAGAAGCGGAAGAACTTAGTGTTGATGGTGAAGTGTAGGACGCTGTACCATTTAGGTGTAAGTATCTTCGTTTTCTTGAATTATTTCTCCACCGATATAATGGATTTCTTCCAGAACGTCGGAATTTAGTCATAAAAGGTAGAATTCAACGTCTCAGTTTTCAAAGATCAACGTTTACGCACCTGCTTCTTCATTTTCGGGTGTTTGGTGTACATATTTCGGGAGCCCAGGGGGCCTTACCACTTGCTGTTTCACGTCTATGGGTATACAAATATTTTAGAGCTATCAAAATGCGATGGGCGCCGCGAGGCAATTGAGTGATGGCGCGGATTCCGATGAGGAAAAAGCGGAAGTCGAGCGAGCGATTGTCAGAATGGCAATAGCGACCGGGGATGAAAAAACGTTGGAATCGGTGCTGGAGAAAGCTGTCGGGTTGTCGCAGAGTGATGTCGTCTTTCATAAGTACGTTTTTTATGCTATTTTTCCCTTACGAACGATATGGTGCGAATTTTTAATCGAAAGCTAAAATAATCTCAACGAAGAATGTCCTCAAGAATTAAGAAAACTTTGAATCAAAGCGGAAATAATTCAGAGCTCTTCGCGCCATTTTTCACGGCAATTTCGCGCACGCCATGGATCACTTGAAGAAGGCTGTAGACGCTGGCGACAATCGTAATAAGGTAAGTAGCGTAACGTACTCTTTCCATATATGTTAGGATAGAAGTTATCCTATAGAAAATATAATTAAGACCATTGATAAATGGGCTTGATAATCAGAAAATAAGCCTTTGAGGTGCTGAACACCCTCGCCCTTTGCCACCTCTACAGCGGCAACCCAAAAGCTGGGATCCAATTTTTGGAAAAAATCACTCACCCTTCAGAAAGTGCCAAAACAAACCTAACGAGTCTCACTGGAGTCTGCAGCTCAACTATTGTAAAATCACTTACTTCACCGCGCCTTTAACTTAATTTACCCCTAAGTAGTTTACCATTCCAGTTTTTCGATTTTAATAGGTTTTACCTACTGCCCCACCCACCAAACTTTGACACCCTCGCTGACCCAGAAACTTTGTGATTGTGCCCAGCATAATATTTATTTTCGACTGTGTTTTTGAGGCTATGATAGGTATAAATTTATTTATTTCCTTCTGGTAAAATATGTGTTTATATGTACAGTATTCGGTCGTCCCTGCACTTGTCCTGGGGCACGCAACGCCACAGCGCGTCGTACATAAAGCCTGAAAATTGGAAATAGATGAGGGAATAGGCATGCTAGCAGCGAGTAGAATTTAGAAAAAAGCGGATTAGCTGTTAAAATTTGGAATTTATTACGAGAAGTTGTTAAAATTTTGAAGGAGTTACTTTTTTACTGTGGGCTTTTGTCCGAGCAAGCTAGCAGAGATCATTTGAGGAGCAAGAACCTGCCCGATCCCTAACTACGCCTTTTTCGGAAAATTCGGGGTTTTCTAGCAACCACAAATCGTAAGCCTAGGAAGGCTGGCAGAGTAAATTTAGGAAGTCGCAAAATTGAAGGTACTGTTAAAAGTGTAGCTAACAGAGATTCTTGGGGAAAATAGGATGAATCCGGGCAGGCTAGCAGGAACCAATTGAGGGAAATTTCAAAACGGAAAGGAAAGGTTGCGATCGTGAAAAAAGCGCATTACAAGTTTCAAACGAAACAGAATTCTCAACCCACCTTCCCGACACGTACACCCGCGATGGCAAGCAGTATTGCACGGTTCGGCGTGGAAATCACAGCGTTTACAGGTTGGCTCGAGGCCACACTCCGTCCACACCTCATTCACGTTTGGGCATCGCTCGTCCCAGGTGGGGGCTAGAACATGGTCTAGAAAAAGGGGATAAATTCTGTAACCTTTTAGCATCCTGTTTATTTGATAAAACGCCCCGATCCCACCGAGGTCTCGACAGCTACAAAGTACACCCAATGACGAGGAATAACCGAGATTTTGAGTGTTCCTAGCACTAGCCGTAGTTTTCGGCACTTAGCGAATAGCAAATGTCGATTCTGGTCTTTTCCATCCTCTTAAATGAAAGCTAAAAACTCCTGATTTTTCAAAATTCTAGCCGAGGAAAAGGAATACTGCATGACAATCTGCAAAATTTTATGTCCACCCCCCCCCTTAAAAGTAACTAGATGTTAATTTTGTATAGATAAACTATCATAAAAGCAAAACAAAGCCAATCACAAGGTCTAAAAATTTCAAAAACTCACCTAAAGCCTGCAACCGGTCGCTCCACTGGATTGCCCGGATGGTGAGCACCAGCTGGAGGATAAAAAACAGGAAGGCAACCCTTTGCATGTAGTTTGCAGCTCCAGGAGATTATCCAATATTTTTTGGGGTTGATGCGCTCGGTTCAGTAAGGATGTCAAGGGTGGGGAAATCGGTGAGAAAACTGAAAATGGAGGGCATGCATTTTTTTGCCGTTGAAGGAGCAAGCAGCAGCACAAAAGGGGGATGCTTGATGAGGCGGGGGAGGGAAGGGAGAGAGAGAGAGAGAGAGAGAGAGAGAGAGGAACAGAGAGAGAAAGAGAGAGAGAGAGAGAGAGAGAGAGAGAGAGAGAGAGAGGGAGAGCGATAGCGAGAGAGACTGTGTCTTCATTGTCCTGGGGGGTTATTTATGCCTTCCTGGGAGGGTTGAAATTGAAATCAGGATGGGAGATGTACAGTTCAGAGGATCCCTGAGAGATTTTTGGATTCCGTGGCGTAAAGAGTATAGCGACGAAGAGCGAGAAATTATAGAGAAAGTAAGTGAGAGATAGAGAGTGAGAGAGTGTGCCAGAGAAAGCCAGCGAGAGCGATGGATAGTGAGAAAAAGTCAGAAAGAGAGCGGAAGTGAGGGTCACGGTAAAAGTGAGCGTGGGACTGATCGGAGGTACGAGCGAGAAATAGAGAAAGAGAGACAGAAAGAGAGCGAGAGCGAGAGAGAGAGAGAGAGAGAGAGAGAGAGAACCTGAGCAAAAGGAAGTAATGGACTAAACCATGCTAAAAATCCCTCAATTTTCGCCATGAAATCTAGCGGACGCCAACCACCCACATGCCAAGACCGCGTCGGTTCCGCCCTTGTAACCAAAAACGTTGAGTGGGGGCGCCCCCTGGTATGGGATTTGCTTTTTTCGGTATAGGCTGGGGGCAGGTGCAATAACTAGCACTTTCAGCATGTGCCCCCCCCCTGCCTCTCGACAATACTTGACAATTCTACGATACTTTAAAAGGACTAGAAAATGTAAAAATCGATGCTTCATCTAAACTAAGATATCGGCGGCTAGGGGATGTGCCAAATAACGAGGCTGAAAACGACTTCAAAGAAGGATCGAAGCCTGCTAGTGCTCGTTTTTTGCAGTGTCGCCTAGCTGAAAAAACCGGTCGGGCGTAAGTTATCGAATATAGGCTTCCTGAGCCATTTAAAGGGAAAGGCACAGGACGCTTGTTCGCCCTGATCACTATGATCCCAATTTATATGCGGTCAATGCCGACGTGGCCAATCTGTTGCCATTACAATTGGCTGGACCGGGTCATAAAAACCTGAAAAGCCGGGGGTGGTGCGGCTCTCGGTGGGAGCCCGCTTATGTGAATTGAGCATTTTGGACAAACGCACAATTATGAATTCGGAAGTTTCGGGAAGCCTCGATTCTGATCAGGCACTGCATCAAGTTTTTTTTTTGGGGGGGGGCAGGGGGTCTGGAACCCTGCTGGGACGGTTGCGTCAATATTTGAGTTGAGAAAAAAGTTTCGGGGTTTTGAGAATTTATGCGCATAGGTAAATAAATAAAATACATGAGAAAGCCAGAAAGAGAGAGAGCGAGAGGGAGCGACAGAGCAAGAGATGGAGCGAGAAATCGAGAGAGCGATAGACATAGAGAGATAGAGATAGAGAGAGAGCGAGAGAGAGGGACAGAGCGAAAAAAAGAGAGAGCGAGAGTGAGCAAGGTGTTGAAGTTACATGCGCAAAGCCAGTTAAACTAAACAAACCATATCAAAGTGCCCGAATTCCGAAACTGTACAATTTCCGGTGCCCCCACATCGTCCAACGCCACGTAATGGTTCTCGCTGACCGTTAATTGGCTCGCTTCGAGCTGGCCAAATGATCCAGTAGACGGACCGCTGAAACGATGTTAATCGGAATATACAAAAAAAACTGAAATTGCCAGAACAATAATAAAATAGAAAAAATTTAATGATGAGTAATTCAACTTTCAGGAAAAACATATTAAGCAAAGTTGCCTTCGAAAGCTCCCTAAAAATTTTCTCTGCCGAACGATACAGTCGATACGTCCTGTCGCTGGGCCTGAAAATTGGAAATCGATGTGCATTTTAAGGCTAGCGCCGCGGTTGGGGTAAGAAAGGCTATATTTTTTGCATATTTCAAAATACGACTCTTTCTTAATTAACTAATTCATTCTTTTCAAATAACCAATTCCGAAACATAAAATTCTTATTGTAGAATAACATATTGATCTTGTTTTTTATGATTTGGGATTGGTTGTTAGGACCGGACAAACCCCTAGTTTCCTTAGCGGATTCAGGGCACGCTAAAGTTGCATACTAAATTTTCCACATCACCTCCCTTATCAGCGCTCCCATTGATTCATCAATACCCATCCGGTCGGGGGACTCAGTCCACTCTGGGAAACTCACACGACTTTATTTCTGTTTTATCGCAAGTAGGCTTGATGCGAATAGCTTGGTTTTGTTTAGCCACCGCATAGCAAGTACAAAATGATCTAAAGCACCTTTTCACGGGTTTTAAGGATATTAATTTTGTTACAAAGATACTTTTTTGGATTTTCCGAGTTTCCGGTAGCACCAGAAGTATTGCAGGAACCATCAAACGACAGAATTAATCGCTTCTATCTCGTTTTCTATCTCGCCCTCGCTCGCTAGCTCTCGCTCTTTCTCCTTTACACTCTCTCTCTCTCTCTGGCTCTGGCTGTCTATCTCTCTCTCGCTCGCTCGCTCTCTCTCTTTTCTCTCTCTCTCTCTCTCTCTCTCTCTCTCTCTCTCTCTCTGTCACTCTCGATCTCGATCTCCAGCTATTTTTTTTTTGCTCTATATCTCCGTCGTTCTCGTTTTCTCTCTCTCTCTTTTTCTCTCTCTCTCTCTCTCTCTCTCTCTCTCTCTCTCTCTCTCGCTAACTCTCTATTTTCAGCTCTCAAAATTCGGCCAAGATTCGGTGACCGCCCCCCACATCGGGAAGCTTACAACTATATTTTTGGCATTGCCCTGCTAATTTTGGCCTATTATAGCTTATCCGATCGTGTTTCAAATCTAATTCCGAAAGCTTCCATTCCTTTAAGATACGGTAGGACACCTTAAAATATGATTAACAATTCGAAAATGATCTAAAATAATCACCCCTATTCAGGGAGTAGCACCACGAAAGCCGACTTGCTTTCAGGGTGCCATTTGGAGATCTACGACCCGTTCTATGGAGACATTAACAGTGCTTATGAATACAAGGACCCGTTGACGGGATGCTACCGGAATTATGTAGTTTTTATAGCTTTGACCTCAAAATTTAGGAAATTTAGATACCCGCTACCACTCTAGACGCCTCGGGGACGCTAAAAGTCACGGAAGGTTGGCTTAAAAATGTGGAAATATGTCGAGCAAGGTTGGCAAACTAGCAGGGGCCTTTAGGGAACTTTGGAAGCAACAACAAATGCCTGATTTTATAAAGTAAATTTCGATACCTTCAGATGTCATCATTGGCCATACGGCCAAAACGTAACTTTTGACATCTGGCGGGACGTCGCTCACGACGAATCAATAAATTTCGATTGCGAATTCGTCTACTCTGAATGTTTCGATTTCGACGGGCAACTGGTTGATCGCTATTTACATGTTCGATTAATTGAGACTGACTACAGGTCTGAAAATAACGATTTTAAATGGATAAAATGGATAAAAATTGATAAAAAAACAACTAGAAAACCTAGAAATTTTTTTCTGGTTTTTAGGTCCCTCGAGCCCGATCCAGAACCTAAAAATGACAATAACAATATGCAACCCGATGTGCATATCATAGTCTTGGATTCGGTGTCGTCGACGCAGGCCAGGAGGTCAACTTTTGCAGTTTTCCGCTTTATACGCTCGGTAGACGCAACGCGGCCACTGCGTGTTGAACGTATAGATGTACGATTCTAGAAAATCAACCAGGAAACAATTTGCAGATCACTTCCCAAGACCCTGAAATTCCTACAACAGAATATGGACGGGGTGCTGATGCATCAGCTGAATCGGGTCGGGTCGAATAGTGTACCGAATGGCTACGCATTTTTGACAGGTATCTGGATGAGAACTAAGCATACGCCAAACCTAAGCCTACGCGTCAGCCAATCCTAAGCCAAGACTAAGCCAAGCCCAAGACAAACCTAAGCCAAGCCTAATCCAAACTTAAGCCACGCCTCGGCTAAGTCAGAGGCAAGCCTAAGCCAAGCCTTATCCAAGCCCGAGCCAAGCCGCAGCCAAGCCTCAGCCGAAGTACCAAATCTATTCTAAAGCAAATCCTCATCTCTAACTCAAAATTTTCAGGAAAACGAGTCGAATCAGTGTCCCGTGGCCTGTTAAGTGGATCTGGCGACCTTCCGGTCGAGTTGGGCTATAATGACTACTGCTACAGTCATATCGACAACATTTCCATTGTTTTTAAAGACTATGAAAAACGCGGTGAATTACTATATTCGATTTTTGCAATATAAACTACAGGCTACAAAACGCTGTACGGGATCGACTGGGGCGATTTGTGGACTTACCCGGATTGTCGGGGGTTCGAGAAGCAGGCTTTCACGCATGATGCCAGGTAGGAAGTCCCTAGGTTTGGTGGTAGTTAGGAAGCAAACAATTTCGGTCACCTCCAGAAACATGAATTTTTATTTTTTCAGACTTTTTTAGAAATTGTAAAATGCGATAAAAAGTTTGCCGCGATTTATCACAAACGCTTTGAATATTTCTAGGCCTATCGTCGGCTCCCTCGAAGCAAATCCTGAATTTGAAAAAGAACTTCTGGGAAAATGTATCGAGGAATGGGCCCTGCTACTCGACTACCATTCCCAATTCATGAGAAGCTATAAAAGTATCAAATTTTGTATATCTAAAGTACCTCTGACGTTTCTTAGAGCACCCGAAATTCGGGTTGACCTGGGTCACCGAGTTGGCACACAACAACGCCAATTGGCTGTGGTATTCGGATCAGATTTTCGAGGTAAATAAGAGGCCCAAATTTATGCATTATTTCTTAGAATCTACAAATGGGCTAAAAGCATTACATCTATTTCAGAAATTCTTCCGTGGCCACGAAAAATCCTTGGAAAATTCCTTTGTATTTTTCATGGGAGATCATGGGCTGAGGTTTGGGCAGGTCGGGCATTTTTTAAGTAAACTGGGAAGTTAAAATCGGCCCCTGTTTGTCGACTGGGTCTAGGCAGCTACGCAGGGCTCCAAATGATGCCTGCAGGGAGAGAGAGAGAGCGCGCGAAAGAGAGAAAGGGAGGGAGAGAGAGCGAGAGCGTGAGATAGAGGAATTTGTCACGTACATTCCTGCCTATTTAAACCTTTTAGTGGCTCGACACCACCCTCGGCAAACGCGAAATCAACAACCCAATGCTGGTGGTTACCGTACCCAAATGGTTACGGGGAACCAAGAATTAATCGCGAACCTGAACCACAATTCCGTGAAATTGTTAACTCACTATGATGTGTACGCTACGTTACAGGATATTTTGAAGGTAAGCCAAGACAATTCCGAAATTGAGAAAATACATGACTTTTAGAAGGCGCAGAGTTTGAATTTTACTGGCTGGAATTTTGAGCAAATCCTCAATCCAAATCCAAATAATGGCACCTCAATATTCCGGCCACTGGGGTTGTTTGAAAATAGGTAGATTACAATTCATTCTTTAATAAACATAGAAAACCGCTTTAAAGTCATTTTTGAAAATTTAGAACTTGCGGCACCATTCCAGTTACGGATGACTATTGCCTGTGTAAATATGAAAAGCTGAAAAAGCACGTTTTTCTGAGTAATTTGAATGAATTTCTTCGGATTTTTGATAATTTTTTTAAGGGCCATAAAAAAAAGTTTTTTAGAAAATCTTCTTATTTTGAGCCGATGGCTCGCTATGTAGTCGCTGAAATCAACAGAAAACTGAAATCCGAGGGAATAGCTGAAGATTGCGAGGAATTGACGCTTAATAAGGTGATTATCGTATCATTTTAAAGGTACTGGGAAGTGGCTGAATCGACGCCTCCTCCAGCTGGGTCCCGGAAAAAACATGACGCTGCAATGCTCATACAAAATATTCAAAATTTTCTCGGAAACCCAGAATATCACGGGTAATCTCAATTAACCAGAGAAATTTCAAATTTCGGTCTAAATTTTTTGTCGCGTTATTTGGTGTAACGCGTAGTCGTCTACACCTAATCGTTATCGGAGGCCAAGTGTTGCGCTTTTTCGTCGCTTTAAAATAACTGGTTAGGAAGCTTTAAAGGGCCTCTGAAGGCAAATCCTTTCAAAATCTTTTTTTCAGGTCGAAGACGTCCAAGCCTACGTCCCGGAAAAGAGCTTCGCATTTACGAGATTGAATTTACGGTTTATCCGAACTCAGCACGATATCGGGCTGTAAGTTCCAGATCTGAAGGACAGCGCTTTACACATTTTTGCAGCTAGACACTTGTCACTTTTGGTTAAAAGGCTCTTCGCGTATCTGAAATTCAGGCCCGGCCGGCGCTGAATTTTATAAAAAAATTATGGATTCCATTTAGTTGGTGCAGGGCGTGCCGGACGGGGGCGATTTTCGGTATTCGGGCCACGCGAATCGACTTGACGCCTACGGGAAGACGGCCGATTGTGTGGCCAAGAAGAAGCCGGCGATGCGACCGTTTTGCTATTGTAGAGATTGAAGCTATCTTTATTTCTATTTATCTATCAACTTAAATTATTTCACTTTTTTTAAATATATCACTACTTTTTAACGCGATTTTTATATCCGAAAAATCACTCTCTGTATGACGGGTGTCGAAATCTATCTAGGCCTCAGCTCCAATCTGATAAATGGGCTTGAAAATTGCTCAAAATGTAATAGATTATTAAATTTTTTGTTTTTTTCTCAGGTTTTATCACTTTCCTCCCTCCCCTTTGCCACAATATTTGATCTTCCGCTTCCAGCCATGTTCTCGTATTTGCCGACTTTTGGCCAATTTTTGCCCAATAAATGCGTATCAACACGGTCTGGAGGATATTGATTCTTGTTGCAGATACGGTTTTTCTAAAGTTTTATACTGAAATTCTATTGCTTAAAAAAATCAACCCGCGTCGAAAAACATCAGGGAAGTCGATAAAGGAAAATAAAAGCCTCTTCATCTGGCGACAGGGGTGATTCACGGCCGAAAGCGCAGCCAAACTCGCCAAAATCGCCGTTTTTCCTGAACAAAGCGTGGTTTTTATAGCCTTTCTATGTTATTATAATTTCAATTTTTCGATGATCGGGAAAAACATCATTTTCACCCCAAATTTCCTGGTTCCCGATGGAAAAGTGTGTTTTTCAATTTTTAGGTAAATGTCTAGAATTTAAGGATAGTATTTTATGCAAATTACCCCTCAAATTCCCAAGCTCCTCGGCTTGGCCAACCAATTCTTGACCTCCGCAATTCCCGGGTTCTTCCGGTTGGCTGGAGCCATATTTGGCCCTCCAGCACCTACCTCTCCAACGCCACCCCTAAAATTGCATTTTCATTTTATTTCCAGGGCGCGCCCGCCAAGATGCCGATGCCAAGGAACGGGTCCCGGCTGATCAAGCAGCTGCTGTTGGTGCTCATCGGCTGCGGCGTCATCTACTACTACACCGCTCCGAGGGGGGACAACGTCTCCGAGCCGGCCCACCACCGCCCGTCGAGTCAACGAAGCCCTAAGGAGGAGCCAAGACTTTCTAAAAGTAATAATTATTTGAAATCGTCATTTGGTAGAAAGAGCCAAAATTTAATTTACAATTTAAAGTAGTAGAAACAACTATTTAAACGTCAATTTAGTGATTTTTAGCGCCCGAAAACCCGCCATCCGGAGCGAAGCCTGATATCAACCGGACACCGGAAACCGCAGCTCCGCCCCGAGTCGAGTTCAAGCTGGACGATATTACAGGTTTGGGCAACGTGGAAATAACCAGTTTTTGCCGATTTTTTTAGATGTCCCGGACCTGAACTTGTTCTTGCCGAAGGAGTTCGCCCATGTTCAAGGGATCCGTGAGTTCCTTTTTACAGCGCTATCGGGAGGCTGGGGGGGGGGATTTTTCTGAATCCTCCAATTCCCTCCCCGATAATGCAAAAGCACCGCTATTACCTCAAAAAAATTCTAGGCAACAAGAACAACCGGGATGCGCTGCTGGCCAAGTGCCATCTGCCGATCTACGACCCGTTTGCCGGGGATATCAACAGCACCTACGAGTACATCGACCCGACCAAGGGATGCGACAAGAACTATGTAATTCAAAGTCTTTTGTACTTTTTAGCCTGTACACACAGGTCCCGGCCACAATCCTTGAGGGCGGCTTCGTGAAGGTGGCGCCAAGCTGGGTGAGCGGCCAGCCGAAATGCGAGGCTAGGTAAGCTGGCATAGGCGCAAACAATAAGCCCAGCCAAAGCCGCATTTTCCTAATTTCCAGATGCGTGACGTGGCCATTTGGTGGCCATCTCTCTTTCGCCAAATTCCAAGCGGTGCCCCCGGACGGGGGCCTGAAAATGGGCTGCGACATTGTGCACACGCTCTGCAAGGACGCACAAGGCAAAAAGATTGATGAATATCTCCATACGCAAATTTACGAAGTCGAAGAAAAAGAAAGGTGAGATTTAAAAGGAAAACCCAGTATGCTTTACCTAAGCCCACGCCTGCCTAAGCCTAAGCCTAAGACTAAGCCTTACACTAAGCTAAGACTAAGCCTAAACCTAAGCCTAGGCCTAAAGCTAAGACTAGCCTAATCCTAAGCCGAACCCTAAGCCTAAGCCTAAGCCCAAGTCAAAGCCTAAACATAAGGTTAAGCCTAGACCTAGAATTTCTCTATACGTTTCAATCTAATGCCGGAAATTCATCGAGCCCTTTCAATTCCAGCAAAACTTCACCAAATGGACCTCAAAACCCACGCCCTGATGTGCATGTGATCGTGCTCGATTCGGTGTCGTCGACGGAGGCGCAGAGGCACGAGCCTTTTGCACCTAAAAACATGCTGAAATAAGCCTGATTTTGTAAAACATAATTTTCTAGAGCCCTACCGCGCACCTTCAAATTCCTGAAAGAGCACATGGGCGCCGTCCAGATGCAACACTTGAATCGTGTCGGCGAGAGCAGCATCATGAACGCCTTCGCCTTCTTGATGGGTATGTCGGTTTTTTTGAACGTCAGGAGTACTGTAACGGAATTTCTTGAGCTTATTTTTGTAGGTAAGCAGATCCAAGACGCGCCCCGATCCCTGGCTGGTGCCGCTGATCTGCCGGCAGAGTTGCAGAAAAAGGACTACTGTCGGAAATACATTGACAACCAGCCGTACATCCAGAAGACGTACGAGGATGCGGGTGCGTCTCTATCTCTCTCTCTCGCTCTCGCTCTCTCTTCTCTCTCTCTCTCTCTCTCTTTCTTTTTCTCTCTCTTTTTTTATTTTAAGCACAGCTTAAAATCTCGTTTCAGGCTACAAAACGAGCTTCGCCATCGATTGGCCCTGCGTGTGGACCTTCCCGGATTGCCGTGGCTTCAAGAAGCAGCCAGTCACGAATGAGGGCAGGTTAGGCTGGAAGCAAATGTCTTATTCTTCACGTTCTTAATCCAATTCTACGAATTTCAGAGCCATCGCCGGATATCTCAGCCACAACCAGCCCTTCAAGAAAGAGCTGCTCGGAAAATGCGTCGAGGATTTTCAACTACTGCTCAACTACCACGCCCAATTCATTCGCAGCTACAAAAGTGAGGTCTTTTGGCGATGTCTCTCTCTCCCTCTCTCTCTCGCTTTCTTTGTCTCTCTCTCCAAGTTTCACCACATTTCTGTCGTTTAGACACTCCAAAATTCGGGATGTCGTGGCTAGCGAACCTGGCGCACGACGAGCCGAACGGTATCTGGCACTCGGACCAGCATTTCTTGGTAATCTTTCACGGTCTTTCGGGTCAATGATCTCTGCTAGCTCACCCTGAATCAAAGTCGGTACTGAACTGTTAGCGCGGGGAGGGGGGAGCCGAGGGAACCCCTTTGATGATTAATACTGTGCCTTATCATATTTTTGGTAGTTTTTAGTTGCTAGAAAGTGACCAAAAATAGTGAAAGTGAATGTTAAAGAAACATTTTTTGAGCTGTTTTGGTAATTTTTCATACATTTTTGACAAAAACTAAAACGTTTGAAAATTTTATAGCTTTTCACCAGCTTTTCCTCTCTAATACTGCAGGAAATAGCGTAATCGAATCAGCTTTGGCAGATCCTGATCCCCAGGGGATCCATGCTAGTTGCCCTAATCAACCAGCTCGTTACAGAAATTCTTCGAGGCAAACGAGAAATCGCTCGAGAACTCGTTCGTCTTCTTCATGGGCGATCACGGGTCGCGGCTTGGAAAGGTGCGCAAAAATCGTTTTTAAAGGGATTGTGACAGTTGGCTTTTGGTGTCACGACCCCTGAACTACGGAAATTCCACCCTCCTTATTCTAGTTCGTCTACACCGACATTGGTATGCGGGAGATGAACAACCCGCTGCTGATGGTGGCCGTGCCAAAGTTTTTGCGGCAAAACGAGGAGGTACTTTCGGTGGCGCATCTAAAGCTCAATTCCCAGTTGATGAACAATTTACGCACCAACTCGCGCAAGTTGTTGACGCAGTACGACGTCTTCGCCACGTTCAATGATATTTTGAAGGTTTTTTTTTGGTATTTCTGGGCCTCCGAAGGATCGATTCAAAAATTTCTGCTGCTTACGACGACGCAACTGAAGCTTTTCAGCAAGCCCACCAGTCGAACTACACCAACTTTGACTATCAAGAGATTTTGAGCCCGAACCCGCACAACGCCACCTCCATTCTCCGGAATATGGGGCCGCACGAGAATCGGTAAATTTTTTGCTGATTTTAGAGCCGAAGAACGTGCTAAACAGAAGGTTAAGAAAAACCGCTTACAGGTACACTAAAATCTCGTTCAAAAATTTTCGCAGGGGTCGGAAATTTGGGTTCTCTGCCGCGGCTCGCCCCAACCCTTCATATTCCCTCTCCCCTCTGCCTCTTCCGTCTGTCCCATGGCCTAGCGGTCCAAAGCGCTTGCCCCAGGTGAGTGTCGCGGTTTCGGTTTTGCTCCGCCACGAGCGCCTACCGTAATCCTGTTTGCTACCGGCCGGTAACCAAACCAACGAGACTTTGGTGTACCTTTAGGAAGCTGTTTCTATGTTTATGCGAAAAACAAGAAAATTTAATTTCTTTGTTTTTTTTCAGATCATGCGCCACGGTCCCCGTCCCCACCTCCTATTGTCTGTGCGAGTTTGAAAAGACCAAGAAGTAGGTGGTCTCTCTCGCTCGCTCTCTCTCCGGCCTCGATTTGAAAACTAAATCGTGCCTTTTCAGGAACCCGGACGACTACCACGCCATGGCCAAATTTGCCGTCGACTCGTTGAATCAGAAGCTGGAAGCTGAAGGGCTGACCGGAAGATGCCATGAGTTGCACCTTGAAAGCGTGAATCTCTCACTATCACTCGCACTCTCACTCACTCTCTCTCTCTCTCTCTCTCTCTCTCTCTCGAAAATATGTTGAATTCCAGGTAATTTCCGTGTCCGCCTGGGTGCCAGAGGACGAATTCGGCCTGTACGAGATTCGCTTCACCACATTACCGAACAAGGCTCGCTACAAATCGGTGGGAGCCTTTCTGGCTTCACTTAGCCTTAGGATTAGGCTTGGGCTTAGGCTTAGGCTTTGGCTTACGTCTGGGCTAAGGCTTTGGCTTGACTTAAGCTTAGTTAGGTCAAGACTTAGGCCTAAGCTTACTCAGTTAACTTGGTTTGGGCTTAGGCTCAGGTTAGGCTTTGGTTAGGCTTAGGTTTGGGCTTAGGCTTAGGCTTAGGCGGGGGCTTAGACTTAACTTATCTTCGGCTTAGGCTTAGGCTTAGGCCTAGCTTGGCTTCTGCTTACTTTGAAGAAAAGCCACAATTTGGATCTAAAATAAATTTTCGCTGTTTTCTCAGTTAATCCAAATGGCCACCGACGGGTCGTTCATCTACTCTGGCGTCACCGACCGGGCCGACTCGTACGGAAAATCGGCCGCCTGCGTCGCCAACGACAATGCCCCACTACGGCCGCTCTGCTACTGCCGTGACTACAAGCCGAGCTCTCGCCTTCCTCCCAAATGATCCCTGCCAGCAACCCCAATCTTCGCCATTTTTTTGTGTATTTTATTTTCCCTTTTCGTGCTGTTGCTAGACTTGGTGCTACGATTTCCGCTTTACGGGTCGCCCTTTTTGTCGTTGTCGATGGAAAATCTTATACTGGTGATGAAGCTTACTCTCGATATTCCCGATATATGAGACGTCAAACTGCATAAAAATCGCAAACTACATGGATGGCAGCCTCAGAACGTTACATCTCGGTTTCCCTGGAGATGAATAACTGTAAAGTACATCGAAATATTCGCGAAGCTATTTTTGGCAAAATTCAGTGGCCTTCGGCTTGATGAATATGAAATATATGAAAAGTGGCGTAATGTATAGAGTACAGAGTACCGGGTGTCCCAAAAAAAGCATCCCCTTATAGCGGCGCGGCGGAAGCTCGGATCGGGCTGATTTTTACACCACTGCCCTCTCTCTCTCTCTCTCTCTCTCTCTCTCTCTCCTTATCGATCTACCGCTTGAGCAATCGCCCCAAAATTAACATAATTAAGGATATTTGGATTCGAAAACTGTAGTGTTCAATGCGCATCGCAGGTGGCCACCGCGGCCTGCCGGTTTTATTCATTCCCACTCTTCGCTGACGGCTCTGCGATGTTGCCGGGCGACCCCGACGACGCCAACAAGTCGACAGATGCGGAAGAGAGCAAGAATGGTGTAGCCGCACAGGTCGGTCTTTGCAAGCAATTCTCCTGAGCTTACGAACTTCCAGGTTGTGGTCCCCATCGCCACCTCGCCGGTGGCTTCCACTTCCCGCTCGCAACCCCCGAAGAGACCGGTACCGTCCTCATTAGTGTGTGGTTAACCCTCACGAAATTCAGGCCGCCACTTCCCCAAACCAGGACAAAAGTCCCGAAAAACCCGTCGTCAAGAGGTCGAAGAACATGGTAGTTTTCTCGCTTAGCTGAAATACACACTAATGTCTATTTTCTTCCAGATGGCCACGTCTTCGATGCCCCCCTCGAAGTACTACCTGCGCGTTCGGCCTCGCAATGGGGGACCAAGGGCGATGGTAGGGCTGTGGTTTAGACCCCGCCCCCCAGCCAGCCCCGACCGACTGCATCGGGACACCCCGTTGTCGTATGCAGCCTGTAAAGTATACCAAAATACTCGCAAGAGCAAGACGGATATTTTGGTGTACTTTAGACACCTGTAGGTCAACAGGTGGCCGAGATACAAAAGTTGAGGATTGGCTGGGGGGGCTAGGTACGGGTACTGAACTCATAGCGGGGAGGGGGACGTCACTTTTTGTTTTTCCACCTATACCTGTTCCACCTATACCTACTTGTTGATGATATATAATGTCCTTTTATAGTGTTTTTAGTAGTTTTTGATTGCCAAAATTTATAAAAAATATTTTTCTAGTTTTGAAATTTCGAAGATTTTTTGACCATTTGGTCATTTTCATCCATTTTTGAACAGTTTTATTATTTTTTTATTATATATTGTTTTTGGGATCTAAAAACTATCTAAAAATGCTATAAAAAGGCTTACATTTTGTCATAGGTCCGTAGAGAACCTCTGGGAAAAATTTCCACCCCTCGCTAAGCCCCCCGCTAACAGTCGAGAACCTAGGTATCTGTGTCTTCCTAGACTATCCCATCCAATCCATTGCAGAAACGCCTGAACACGCTGCTGTCGTTCGACGAGTTCAGCCAACTGCCGTTTGATGTCTGGCTGATGGTGATGCGCCTGTTCACCCCAATCGAACTGCTGGAACTTGCCCATGCACATACATTCTTCAAGGTGCTGCGCCTAGGCGGTACAAGCAACGCAGTCGATTTACAGGATCTGATCACGAGGTCCCCGAAGAAATGGGGATACGTGGTGAACCCTTGGGCGCGTCACGGCGCCATGACGTAGCATCGCAACTTTAGCCCTTCATTTTCACTTCAGGGATTACATCATAGTGCCCAGCTACCGCGCTCGCCGGCCGCAGCTCGTGTACCAGATCTCCTTCGCTCCCGTATTACGGTGGGTTCTTCAGCTCATCATCTTCTGCTCATCATCTTCTTCTCTCTTGTGTTCATTTTCTTTGCTTAGGTTCCGTTCGTCGTTCGTTTCCGCATTGAAGATCTTGCTGAACAACGCATACTTCGATCAGGTGCGTGTGGACCGGACCTCACCGGAACCGAGAAATTTAGTTCTTCCCGGTCCTGGACTGTTATCGGGGGGGGGCGGCAAAGAAGAAACCAAATTTTTTTACCAAACCAACCAAAGCAACGGTTTTAGCAAAGTTAGCAGAGTTTTCGAAATTTTGTTGTTCTTCAAAATATGAAATTTTGCCAAAAAAATTAAGAGAGAGAGAGAGAGAGAGAGAGAGAGAGAGAGAGAGAGAGCTGAGAAATCATTTTTATAGTTTGGCTTCGGTGCCGGCTGGGGACTGCCCACCCCCGAGCAGTACAAGGTCGCCCCCCACGTGCGCGCCCATACTGCCATGCTGCCGATCAAAGGGCCGAAAGATGAACTGTGCCGCCAGATTGGTTCGTGAACCGGAATTACAAATTTTGACGCGTTTTTCCAGCCCTCCTCGAGCCCTATCGTGTCGCGGTGTACGCCGATCCAAATGGCCAGCCGGGCGAGTTCCGCACAGTGCTACGGGATGTGATTGGAATGGTGGGTGCTTCCTATTCCTTCCTTCCTTATTTTTGCCACTTTCAATAAAAATTTGAAAATTTTATACGTTTGGAAATAGTAAAAACAGTGTCGAGTAGTGTTCTACTTCGAGCGGGGGTTGTAGTAGGCGGGAAAATTTCACTTTACGGTATGGTCCCAAAATGTAAATTTTTCAACTGGAATCGGTGCAGCTCGATGAGTTTGTGCGTTTCCAGTTGAAAAAACGATTGGGAAACATTTCTGGACAAAGTTATAGGCTTTTGAAAATCGCTAGTTCACTTTACGGTATGTGAACGAAACCTCAATTTTTGAACAGGAAACGATAAAGCTCGCTGAGATAAAGCGTTTTCAGTTGAAAAAACCATTGGGAAATTTCAAATAAGAAAGTTATGACGTTTCAAAGATATTTTTGCTAAGGACTGTAGGCTACGCAACACTCCTATCCCCGCATTCTAACGCGTGCGCTCTCTGCCAGCGCTTACGTACTTATCTAAAAGCATTTATAATTTTTAAAACTAGTGTTGTAAGCATATAATAGATAAATAACAGTTTGTGGCCTCCAATGTTGTCAGGTAAGGTGGGCCGTCGCTTCGGATGGGCTGCCGCTCCACTCTTCCGAAATCGGGGCGCCTGGGCGCTGCGCGCTCCTCGGGCGCCCCGATTTCGAAACCCTGTACGAGCTCGCACCCATCCGAAGCGACTAGGCCCCCGGTGGCACGAAGCCTTATTTTTAGGCTTAAATTGGGTATTCAGCTAGCAAGCCCCTTCAAAAAGGCCGATATTTTGGTCAATTTTCATAGTAATTTTCAAAAGCTAAGAACTTTGTCCAGAAGCGTTTCCCAATCGTTTTTTTAACTGAAAACGCATGAACTCGTCGGGATACATCGATTCCAGACGAAAAAATGACATTTTGAGAACATACCGTAAAGTGAAATTTAGCCGTAGTAGGCTACTTCTTTTTGCTATAGCAATTTTATAATACGCTATTATGAGACGTAGTGATGGGGTTATTCAAATCAAATCTTGACTCAAATCTGAGAGCTCAAATCTGAATATTTGAAGGCAAAAATTTCAATTTCAAATCGGCGGATTTGATTTGAAACCCAGTGGACTGGTTCAAATCAAATCCGGAGGATTTGATTAAGCTTCCGGTCCTTAATCAAATCTTATGGAGATGCCGGCATGCAAATCAGAAAAAAATCGCTATGGCCGAGCTGGCGCGAACCGGAAATGACCTTGATTATGCATACCATCATACAATTAGCATCCGCGTAATGAGCTATTGATTTTTTCGACTCCTTTCAAATCCTCGTTCAAATCTTCAGATTTGAACTCAAACCTCGAAAGTCCAAATCAAATCGATTTGATTTGAAGTGCTGAAACCTTATTCAAATCAAACCGTCAGATTTGAGTAGGCGGATGCAAATTGGATTTGAGATTTGAATAATACCATCACTAATGAGACGTAACTAAAACACTTAGTATATTTTTGGCGCCCTTTCGAACGACGTATAGGAAATTCTGTAAAAATATCGAAAATGCCCAAAACTAGCTTTCGACACTACACTCCCATTTGTAAAACTCGTTTATTTTTTTTTTCCTCCAACTTATTTATAGTACGGTATTCTGGGATGTAATTTAAACTCATAATATATTTTTGATGCTCTATCAAATAACATTGCAAAAATCCCGAAACCTATTAAATTCGCCGAAGAAAATCTCCCCTGCTCGAAATAGAGCAGAACCCAGCCTCGAAACACTTCCGCGCTATTTACATTAGAAAAATAAGAACTTCAGGAAAGAAACCAGGTCCCCCCGATATTGCGAAAGAACCCTCATTAGAATCGACCATCGCTGTGGGTGCACTTCGGGCACCAGATCGACGAGATGGCCATCCTGCTTGAGGCCAAGTCACCCTCCATCCGCGCCTATATGGCCACCTCGATGTCGACGAAGGGCCGTAACGAATGGGATCCCAGGCGCTTGAGGGACCCGGGGCTTATCGTGCAATTCCGTCGTACGCTCATCCCCGCCATCCACACCATCATAGAGGTCAATTTCGGGGTTTTGACTGTCTCGGACTCATCGCGCTTGTCCAGGCACGACTACAGGGTGTCCCAATAAAAAACGGCCTCTCAGTATTGCAGCAATGGGAACGGCGTGAACGCGAGATTGACGCCATCGTGCTTAAGGACCTTGACGATCCTTACTACACAATTGACAATGCTTTGTCGAGGGAATTTAACGCTGGTTTGTGCTAGATTTCTTCACTACAGGATGCCCCAAAAATACCCCCCCCTACTAGCGGCCCTAGAAGATTTGCAGTTTGGTTTCTTTCGCATCATCGGGAGGGGGGGGGAGCATTTTTTTACTTAAAAACTAATTTTTCAACTGTAAATAGTGGGAGCGTTTCTAAGTGCAGGGGGGGATTCTACGCGGCGGGGGGACGGAACATGCACGCCTTTTCAATCTTTTCTTTTTATCGCGGGAATTTTGCAAGGCTTTCGATGGAGCGTCCAAAAAATTATGCTAATTTTTGTTTGGCTCGAAGTATCCTATATCCTACCTTATATAATTTTGGCGTGTATCTTTGTGTGTGTGCGAAGTCAGTTTCGAGGCCAGATTTGAGGGCCTTCCCGTGTCCAAAATGCCTCAATTCCGCGTCACTTGGGGGAATCGACCTTTCTGTTTCCGATGGCGTTCTCAGAATTTTGATAAAATACAAGTTTACAAAGTTAAACCCGGTTTTATTCATTTTTGGGGTCCCTGAGAGCTAATTTGCATAATATGAAAAAAATACAAATTTCCTCATTCTTGCAAGTTGCACGCGCGGGTGTGGTCGGATGAAGGGAGGGGTCTGAAGGACCCAAGCTATCGGAAAGTCAAATTTCTCATGCAAAGGCCGCATTCCAGCGCCCAAGGCCCGCGAAGCGGGTTTTGGGCGCTGGTTGTAATATAAAAAAGTTATAGTAATGAAAACAAAAATGAACTTTCAAAATCGGGTTGAGCGGCGATTTTTCGTCCTTTTAAAAACGCCATTCGATAGAGCATTCAAAAATATACTAAGAGTTTTGTTGGTAGCAAAAGAAACGCAATTTTTTCGAAAAGCCCCTGACGTAGCCAAGGGCATTGTTCCAATTACCGAAAGCCATCGCCTATTTACAGAATTCGCTGCCCTGCCCGAAAGAATTTGCCAAGGCCGAACCGACCCCCATCAAATTGCTGCCGATCAGCGTGATCAGTGTTTCGTGATTCGTCGCGGACCCGGGGTAGGCCAGCTTGCTCGCATTGGACCTTGAACGGTTGCAGAGCCACGAGGGACTCGTCGTCATGTCTAGCTATGGCTACATGGCTTTCGTGCTGGCCACATGCAACTACGCGTTTCGCAAGTAAGATCCCTAGGCCGACCGTGACCTAATCATCTTTTAGGAACCGAACGCGCGACCACGCTGACGACTACCTGGACGGCATGTATCGCGTTGAATCGAAGTTATTCAAGCTGCCGAAGGCATTGGATGTACGCTCTTTGCCATGCAGGCTCTTGTTTTCCAACTTTTTCATGGCGGTGCAGGTTGACCTAGCAATCAAATATAAACTGTATTTACGTTGTCTTTTTTTGGTAAGTTGCAACTACATTTAAGGTAGAAATAGTTGCGAAAATAGTCAGAAAACAGTTTAAAAAAAGTCGAAAATTTGGTCATGTTGGGTCGAAAAACAAATTTTCGACATAAAATTACGTTTTTAATTAAAAGTTTTGTCCCCCAAAAACATGGTTTTCTTCACGCATGTTGCGTTTTTTTGCAACGGTATTGAATAAGGGCTAAACAAGGGTCAACGTTGGAACTTTAGGGGCCTTTTATGCCTCTCGACCGCAAGCGTGAATACGAGACGGCCAGGCGGGAATGGGCCAACACCGAGCCCCACCATTCGATTCCCACCCGAGAATTGGCCATCGATCGTCTGGTAGTATTTGGCCCGATATATTTTGTTGATCCTTATTGCTTTAGCTCTGGACCGAGCGCCTCTTCGGCCGCGGCAACTTGGTGGGCCGAACGGAATCGTGCCTTCTATCACTCTCTTTTCAGCCGGAGGAGTTTGAGGAGAAGCGCGACCCGATCCTGACGGCCTACGACCATGCGCCGAAATAAACTGCCGATTTTCATTAAATTACATCGTATTTTACTCGTGCCCATTAATTACTCGCTGTCGATTGTTCGTCTTCCCGGAATAAACGTTTAAAAGGTCGATTTTGTTTTTCGCAAAAATTTTTACTTGGTTTACTAAACGTATGACATGGCGTCAAGTGCGACTTGTCCCACATTTGAAAAATGCTCTGGACCTGCGCAAAAATTTCTTAAAGGGGCTCGGAAGTCAAAATTTGTAGGCGCGGATTGAAGCTACTGATCGAAAAACGAAAGGGTCACTGCCGAGAAGTGCCAGAAAAGAGATTTCGTTGCGAAAAACGTCAAATCTTTGAGAAAAACAGAAAGGTTTTCGGGGCGAAAACCACTTTTGAGTGCACGGCAATTTCAAGTCGTAATGCCTCGTAACGCGCTCAATCCTTGATCTGGGTGATTCTCGGGCCAATCCTACTATATCCTACTATATATAAAAAAATAGTGTTTGTGTGTGTGTGTGTGTGTGCCACTTTGAATCCACTTCCGGATGTCTGTCCGGAGGATATCTCAAGAAGGGACGGGGATGCGGCTACGTATGATACGTCATTAGGTGCGTAATGGTATAGGGATCACTGCACACATATCAGATTTTTAAAAATTAGCCATTTTCGCAATTAAATTTAGGTTTTTGTAAATACCTCTTTGTTAGTAATAATTAGCATATACCGGAAGTGAGCTGTCCCCTATATAAAGAGGCCGAAGAGGTTGTTTATCATTTTTTTTGTGTCTTCTGAATAGAGGACAATTATGCAAATGGCAAAACAGCATGTGGTCCGAGACGGGGCCAGGGTTGAAAAGTCGCGAAGCGACTTTACGACCCTGGTTTGTCTCTAGAATGATCAAAATTTTATGAGAACTACGAAAATCGCGTTAGAATTTTTAAAGGCGAGGGTTTTCACGTCATAAAGAGCAAAATACCGTGCGGCGCGCGTAGCGTTGCGTTCGCATTTCCAGGAATCAACGCAAAGCGCCGTGTGCCAGATTTGGAGCCCCTTTAGAGCCCCAGTGACGTAACTATCTGCTCTCACTTTTCAGTTTTGCATGGACCGATTTTGCTTGCAAACCGCTAAAAAACCAGGAGCCCGGTCAGAATTCTTTGGATTAGAATTCCCGACGGCGGCAATGTCGACGGCTTCCGCGTCGTTTGACGATATTCCGACGGCCTTGGACTTCTCGGCGTCGGCCTCCATCTCTACGGCCACCACCGCCTCGCCTCCCACATCACCTGCGACGGCTCTATCGCCTCGGGCGGCCCATCAGTGCGTGTGGTATCAGCTCGCGTTCTTTCGCATTACCGGGGGGGGGAATCAAATTTTTTCCTAGGACGGAAGTTTCGAATATAGACAGTGGAAGTGTTTCTAAATGGTTTTTTACTATTTAAACGTGCACCTTACAAATTTTTCTTAAAAAATATCAAAAACATCGATTTTTCGACCAAAAATGGCCTATTCTGAACAAAATTACGACTTTTTGAAAGTTTTTAGATAATTTTTCTAGATCAAATGTAGTTATATACTACGAAAAACACCATTAAAACAGTTACTATTAAGTTACTAGACATTTCAAGACGTATACAAAAAGGATCCGATTCCCCCCCCCCCCCCGATAATGCGAAAGAACTTCATAATATTTTTGTTTTTTTTTGTTTTCCTGCCTTTCCATGACGTCTGAAATCACAGCGATCATTTCCGCTGCAGACCAAATTAATAGGTTCATTGTGAAACGACTCGCTTTTTTCAGGCTCGGCTTGGCTGAGATTCTTGGCCACGTTGAGGCCAATCGAATTGAGCGAACCGTCGACCAGAGCTACGACGGTGACGCGTACATCTATGTCAGCGACGTCAGCTTCGCCTCGGCCACCTGTCAGGATTCGTCGATACGGGGGTGTCCCAAAAAAATCGACCCCTTTAGAGTTCTGGAGAAAGCCCGGATCGGGATGATTTTTACACCATTCAAAAGCCCCTGAAACGGCGAGTTTGCCACAAGCTTGAAAACCATGTTTTTATTTAAATGCGCTATTTAACAAACCATTTCGCAAAACCTTGCTATTTTTGGGGATGCATACGAGCTAATGTTATCTCAATTTCTCCAAACAAAATCAACAGAAGAAGCCCTTAATTAGATGCAGAAATCGTTCCTTAATGTTTTTAAATGCGTTGTAAAATAGTGGAGTTAAATAAAAACATGATTTTGAAAACTGTCCCAAACTCGTCGTTTCAAGGGCTTTCAGAAACTAACGTCCCCCCCATCGGCGTCAAGCCCCCTTTCTCTGCGTATTTGACTCGACGATTTTCAGGGTCTTCCCATTACCAGCGCCGGCCTCGCTCTGCCCCCGTATAAATCCTGCCGCGAAAATCCGAGTGGGATTTCCAAGTCTTGAATCAATAGACCAACTTTTGCCTCTGTGCCCCTTTTTGTTTCTTGACTGTTAGCGGGCGGGGGTAGCTTTTTGTTTTTCCATCAATATCAAGCTGTTAATAATATATATACTGCGTTTTTAAACTGAATTTAATAGGTTTTATTGCTGGACAATTCTAAATGAATACTTTAACGAATTTTCAAAAATCGAAATTTTTGCCCTCTTTTGATTTCCTTCCCTCTATTTTTAACCCAATAAAATTTATAATCATGTTTTGAACAAAAAGCCATCTTTTCGAGAATTTATACAATTTATCTGAACTTTTCATATCTAAAAACTATGTGACGTTCTATAAAAATGGTTTAGATTTTGTTATAGGGCTGTAAAGATTTACAGGGAAAATTTCAACCCCCCCTCCCCGCTAACGAACCAGACCCCATTTTGGATGGGGGAAACTGGGGATCCGCCGATATTGAAACCGGAAAAACCGGAAATTCACAGCCTCGTGAAACCTTGCCTTTCCTTTTAATAATAACTGTTCCCGATTTTCTTCGCGTAGTTCGATTTCTGGGCTTGCTGAAAGTACGATTTCTATGCCTTACGGGGGCCGGAAAGTCAGGAATCGAGCTTTTGAAAGTTTAGACCTAGCAGAAAAAGCGCTAAAAAGAACATTTTGCCAACCTTTAAAATATCCTTGGACGTGGCGAAAACGTCGTACTGCGTCAGCAGCTTGCGTGAGTTGACGCGTCAATTATTCATCAGCTAGAAGTTGAGCTTTAGCTGATAGGCCATTGAGCATACCTCCTCGTTTTGTCGCAGAAACTAGGGCACCGCCATCATCAACAGCGGGTTGTTCATCTCGCGCATGCCGATGTCGGTGTAGACGAACTAGAATAAGGAGGGAATCGAATTTCCGTAGTACACGGGTCACACCAAAAGCCGACTTTCACAATCCCTTTAAAACGGATTTTTGCGCACCTTTCCAAGCCGCGACCCGTCATTTTTCAGGAATCCTGACGACTACCCCGCCATGGCCAAATTTACCGTCGACTCGTTAAATAGGAAGCTGGAAGCTGAAGGGCTGACCGGAAGATGCCATGAGTTGCACCTAGAAAGCGTGAGTCTCTCGCTCTCTCTACCTATCTCTATCTCGCAGTCTCTCTCTCCCACTCTCCCCCTTTCTCTCTCTCTCTCTCTCTCTCTCTCTTCCAAACCGCGAGAATACGTTGAATTCCAGGTAATTTCCGTGTCCGCCTGGGTGCCAGAGGCTGACTTTGGCCTCTACGAGATCCGCTTCACCACATTGCCGAACAAAGCTCGCTACAAATCGGTCAGTCTTTTCTTAGGCTTGGATTAGGGTTCGGGTTAGCTTAAGCTTGGCTTAGGCTTGGGCTTAGGCTTGAGGTTAGGTTTACGCTTCTGCTTGGATTTGGGCTTAGACTTAGCTTAGGCTTAGCACTCGGCCGCATTTTGAAAAAAACGCAAATATTTGCCTTGTAAGTCAACTGAGTTTTTTCAGCTCATCCAAATGGCCACCGACGGCTCGTTCATCTACTCGGGCGTCACCGACCGGGCCGACTCGTACGGAAAATCGGCCGCCTGCGTCGCCAACGACAATGCCCCACTACGGCCGCTGTGCTACTGCCGTGACTACAAGCCGAGCTCTCGTCTGCCTCCCAAATGATCCCTGCTAGCCACCCCAATCCTCGCCATTTTTTGTGTATTTTATTTTCCCTTTTCGTGCTGTTGCTAGACTTGGTGCTATGATTTCCGCTTTACGGGTCACCTTTCTTGTCGTTGTCGATGGACAATTTTATACTGGTGATAAAGCTTACTCTCGGCATGTCATGGGTGCCCTCAAAGCCTTACTATTCCTCTGGCCCGGGCTCCCATGGCTGACCCGTAAAGCCTTGTCCCAATGACAGTTTACCATATGGAGGGGCGCCGCAACGCATTGCGCCGGCGCGTCCCCGCTCATTTTTATGCAAATTACTCTTGCCACGGATCACGAAACCCATCACGTGCTCCTAATAACGATGTTGAGGCAGACCGTCCGCTAGTTATAAATGCACGGCATATGCGTCTACTACTACAGGCATTCCCGATATATTAGATGTCAAACTGCATACAAATTGCAAACTAAATGGATGCCAGTCTAACCAGTCTATAAGGACGTTACATCTCGGTTTCCGTTGGAGCTGAATAGCTCCAAAGTTCATCGAAATATTCGCGAAGCCTTTTTTGCAAAATTCATTAGCTTTTGGCGTGATGAATATGAAATATATTACGCTTTCCCACGTACAAGGTCACGATTCCCACGTTATTTTTTTGCTTTGAATAATTTTCCTAAATTTAGATGGATAAAGTGAAAAACTGCCCCTTCTCCCCCTCTATATAAGCGACCCCCGCTTCCGGTCGATGCTAATTACTTCCTAACAAACGAGCTTTCACAAAAACTTAAATTTAATGTCGAAAATGGTTGATTTTGTAAAATTTGATATGTGTGCAGTCATCTCAAGACCATTGTGCACCTAATGACGTATCAAACATACCCGTAACTTCATCCCCTATCGAGATATCCCCCGGACAGACAGACGGAAGCGGATGCAAAGTGGCACACACACAAACACACACACACACACACACACACACACACACAGACACTATTTTTTTATATATAGTAGGATACAACGTCTCACAATATGAAAAGCCGCGTCATCTGCTAAGTCGCGGAATTGAGAAAATCACTCGTGCATTCTCTCTCTCTCTCGCTCTCTCTCTCTCTCTCCTTTCTCTCTCCTTTCTCTCTCACTCTTGCTCTCTCTCACTCTCTCTCTCTCTCTCTCTCTCTCTCTCTCTCTCTCTCTCTCTCTCTCTCTCTCTCTCTCTCTCTCTCTCTCTCTCTCTCTCTGCTCCTTCTGTCGCTGGTGCAATTGCCCCAAAATTAATATAATTAAAGATATTTGGATTCGAAATTTGAATTGTTCGGTGACCACCTCGGCTTGCCGGTTTTTAATTATTTCCACTCGTCGCTGACGGTTCTTCTGTGATGTTGCCGGGCGACCCCGACGACGCCAACGAGTCGACAGATGAGGAAGAGGGCAAGAATGGTGTAGCCGCACAGGTCGGTCTTTACAAGCAATTCTCAAGACCTTAAGAACTTCCAGGTTGTACCCTCCTTCGCCACCTCGCCGGAGACGTCCACCTCCCGTTCGCAGCCCCACAAGAGAACGGTAAGCTTGCCTGATTAATGTGTGGCTAACTCCAAACTTCAGGCCCCCGCCACTTCGAACGAGAGCCTGGCTACCGGAAGACCCGTCGTCAAGCAGGCGAATAGCATGGTAGCCTTTTAGCTTAGCTGATTTTTTATTTTTTTCATTATTTTTTTTATTTTTGGGTGTAGTATGTAGGCTAGGCTCGACCACGGACGCTGAATTGATGACGCTGAATTCGATAGATTCGATGCCATTCGCCATAAACTTTTTCGCGCCGAAATTAAACCATTTATTGATAGTATAATTTTCCGCGCATTCATTTTACGATAGCGCTTCCACTGACGAGGGAAGGTTTTTGAGCTCGGCCGGGTATTGCCACAAATAATCCACCATTCGATAGAGAATTAAAAATAAATATGAGGCTTTAATATTATTTTTTTGCCAGAGAGCTTTCCTGAAAGAAATATGACACTTTTAAAGTAGTTTTTGAGGCCCTGTAGACCGTTTTCAACAAAACTGTTGTTCTTGGTTTTTGTGTCCCAACATAAAACGATTATACTAATTTGTAGGGAAATTTTAATGAATCGAATGGTATATTTCGTTAATTCAGGGTCGGTTTGCTGAAAGGCTTACATGTATGTAGAGTGTGAAGTAGGGGGGCACTTTAACATATAGAAAAAGAAGCATGCCAAGTATCGTTGATTTTTTGATTTTTGAGCATCGTTCGTTGAATAGCTCCTTGGACAGAGAGAATTTTCTGAACAAGATGGCAGGGTTTGTATTTGAAAAATCAATCGGGAAATGCAAAATATTTGGAGGTGAAAGTCCTAAAAATTGCGCAAAAACTCCTTTAAAAGTGTTATATCTTTTTAAGGCAAGCTCTTCGGCAAAGAACGATATTCAACCTTATTCTCACAAAACTTCTCGCGTGAGAATGGGAAGGGACGAAATTGAGAATAAAATTCATGAAAATGAACGAAATTAGGGTGTCCCAAAAAAAAGTACCCCCCCTCTAGCGGCGCGGATGAAGCTCGGATCGGGCTGATTTTTACACCATTCGAACGCTCTCGAAAAGGCGAAAAAACAAGCGTGCTTTGTTTTTTTAATTCAAAACTCATCCCATCCATATTTAAAGTTTTTCTAAAAAAGCAGATAATTTTTCAACAGAATTTCGCAATTGGCATGTAAATCTTGCATAAATCAGCGGTTTTTGGACGTAAAATGCGCGAATAAAAATACACAATAAAGATCATGAAGCCTCCTTGTTTTTCGCCTTTTCGAGAGTTTTCGGTAGATACCTAAACGGTGAAAATCGGACACGACTGCGCGCCGCTACAGGGGGGCTATTTTTGGGACACCCTGTAATGCCAATGGACTACAGCCCGCGTTCAGCGCGCAACAGCGCTACCCACAACCACAGTGCACTTTCAGGAGAAGAGGACTCTCACTGCGATGCGCGCACAACTGTATGAGACATTCATCGCCAACTTCTCCACGATACAATCGGCCCTCAAGACCGTAATCTACGGCAAACAATCGGACAATTATCATTTTAGGACGAGCACTTTTTACAGATGATTGCGGCGGGCAAGGATGTAGGTGCATCTACACTAATTCATGATTCCACTCTTAGACGAGCCTCAACACCAGGTTATCCGTGAAAACGCTCGGTGATATTCTGATGGAGCTGCACCGTAAGATATATGATACTGCTCGAGAGGTAAACCGCCGGCTTGACTTTATCAAACTTGATTAGGCCACGGCCCCGGAGCAGCAGCCGCCCAGCCAGGATTTTCGCCGCATCAACGACAACAGCGACGACAGCGAGAGCTCCAGCACAGGCGGCCCAAGCAACAACTCCAGCCATGACGACGTAGCCGACGAGTCTAGGAGTTCAGACACCTACGACCCTGACGAATCGATCGAGCAAAGTGATGACAGCGACGAGTCCACGGAGCAAGAGAGTGATGGCGATGACGAGTTTATGGTGCAAGACAGCGATTACGGTGGCGAGTCTACGGAGGAGGACAGCGAAGATGACGACGAGAAGCCACAGGTTCACAAATTTTACCATTTTATATCTTCTTACAATACACTCCAAACGCGGTTTTTTTAAGCTTTAAGCCCCTGGAAAAGTTAAGCTAAGCTTAGCCTTATGCACTAATTGCATTATGGTGCTAATGCCTCGCTTGAGGTTAGGCTTAAGTTTAAGCGCAAGTAAGCTTATCTTTTGCATTATACTGCCATGCGAGGTCAAAATGGGGTCATTTGGGCCTTAACCTAGAGCTAAGCTCATCGTGGCTCAAGCCAAGCTTACGCTTCGTTTGCTTGAAGCTAGGATCAGGCTTAAGCTTGGCCTAACTTTTTCAGAGGCTTAACGCTTAAAAAGCGGCGTTTGGAGCGTATTGTAGTCAAAATCCGCACGGCCCCCCGCCCCGAAGTGCATTAGCACCTTTCTTATGTTTTTATATTGTTTTTATAAGTAAAAACTGCTATAAAAATGCTATGTAACGTGCTATAAAAATGGCTTACATTTTGTCATAGGTCCGTAGAGAATATCAATCAAAAATTTGGTTCCCCCGCTAACAGTCCAGAACCTAGGTTTTTGCGCCTTGCCTAGACTAACGCATCCAATCCACTGCAGAAGCGCGCGGACCCGCTGCTGTCGTTCGACGAGTTCAGCCAACTGCCGCTTGATGTATGGCTGATGGTGATGGACCTCTTCAGCCCGATCGATCTGCTGAACCTCGCCCGCTCACACACATTTTTCAAGGTGCTTCTTTGGTGGACGGTACAGTTCTATTTCGAGGGGGAGGGGAAACTGTGCGGGGGGGAAATTTTCTTCGTTTTGTTATAACTCTTTTATATGATGCTATTTTGAGTTGCAATTAAAACTCTTACTAGGGAAGTCCAAGATACCCGCAACACGAATCGGGCTGAAAATTTGCACAGTTATAGAACCGACCATGCTGATCATCGCCTCGTTTTCCGAATTTGCTACCGAGTTTAAATAATTAAGATATTAAACTTTAAAAATGGGCCAAAAACCCGCTACCCTGACCCTGGCTCACTAAGCGGGTGGGGTTCAAGAGGCCTTTGGGAAGCCCCCTTTCCAGAGCTTCGGTAGTCAACTGGTAAGCGCCTCGAATCCCAGGTGGAGGGTCCGGGTTCGGACCCGGTCCGCCCATTTTTCTTTTGCTTTTTGCTAATTTTGCGCCGCACATGTGGCGCGTGTCCAGATTGTGTTATGCACACCCATTTACGTACATCCTAGAAATGAAATTCAACGAAATCATAAATTTTAGAAAAAACTTTATAAAGACAACACTAGTAAAAAAAATTGTTAAAAAACGGGTATTCCGTAATTCGACGGCAGCAAACGGCTCATCTGCGTGTAGTAAAAAACACAATCTGGACACGCGCCACATGTGCGGCGCAAAATTAGCAAAAAGCAAAAGAAAAATGCGCGGACCGGGTCCGAACCCGGACCCTCTACCTGGGAAGCGAGGCGCTTACCAGTTGACTACCGAAGCTCTGGAAAGGGGGCGTCCCAAAGGCCTCTTGAACCCCACCGGCTCTAGTGAGCCAGGGTCAGAGTAGCGGGTTTTTGGCCCATTTTAAAAGTTTAATATCTTAATTATTTAAACTCGGTAGCAAATTCGGAAAACGAGGCAATGATCAGCATGGTCGGTTCTCCAACTGTGCAAATTTTCAGCCCGATTCGTGTTGCGGGTATCTTGGACTTCCCTAGTTAGTATATCTTTTGACGCTCTATCGAATGGCAGTAAAGGTATTTTTGAAAGATATGGAAAATGTCGAAAACTAGCTTTCAACTCCACGATCCCATGTGGAAACACCGTATAAACCTTGTTTTTGCCATAACTATTTTATAAAACATTAGTTTTAGATGAAATTAAAACTCTTAGTATATTTTTTGATGCTCTATCGAATGACGGGTTCAAAATATCGAAAAACTGGCGAAAATGCCGAAAACTAACATTTCGGCACCAGTTTCAATAGTTTTTTTTGTTTTTGCCATCACTTTTTTATATTACAATATTTTTAGCTAAAAGAAAAACTCTTAGTATATTTTTGATGCTCTATCGAATGGCGTTGCAAAAATACCGAGAAAATAGCGAAAAGATAGAAGTTTTGGCGAAGCAAATCCCCCCCCCCCGCGAAATAGAAGAGAACCGAAAAACTTTCTACTAGAAACTAGGAAAATGTTTCAAAAATTCGAAAATTTGGTCATTTTGGGTGGAAAAAGTCAATTTTTCGAATTCCAGAATCACGTCACGAGTTCCCCGAAGAAATGGGGCTACCTGCAGAAGAAGAATATCACGCGCAGCCACGTCGCTTGCCGCCCGCAGCACAAGACCGCTATCGCTGGGATTCGGTGAGTTCTTCTGCTCATCATCATCTTCCTCTCTTGTGTGCTCATTTTTTTGTGCTTAGGTTCTGTTCGTACCGTTCCGCATTGGAGATCCTGCTCAGCAACGCGTACTTAGATCAGGTGCGTGTGGACCGGACGACTAATTCGGTTCGTTCCGGTCCCTGGACTGGAACCAAATTGTTTTACCAAACCTACCAAATCAACGGTTTTAGATTATAGAAACTCATTCAACATCATCAGCGTTTTCAAAAATTTTTGTGTTCCAAAAATAAGAAAATGACGATAAGCTAAAAATGCTCGTGTATTCAAAATTTGCTAAGAGATTTTTATAGTTTTGATTAATGAAAAGCCCACTCAAAGCACTTTAAAGATACAGTGCGTATCAAAAAGATAGAGCCACTTGGTTTTTCGCCTTTAACTTCGCGTCGTGGTATTTTCTAGCGAAGTTAAGCATACACATCTTGTAGCCCTTAAAAAGGCGCATCTTTTTGTGTAGTTGAAATTTTTCTATGATTGATATTAAGCTTTTATGATGAAAACAAGCAAATAGAGCCAAAAACACAAGTATCAAAAAGATAGAGCCACAATTTGCATCCACTTTACATGCGCTTTGAGCTTGCAAATTACATGGTAATTCTCATGCAAATCGTTCGCTTCATCCAAATTAACGAAGGCCGCAGGAAAATCTGATTGAATAGTAGCAATAAAAAGGCTAATTTTTTGTTAAGTGTTCGCTTCATTTGCGCGCTTAGAAATGGTTAGAGCGATAAAATTTTTCTGCGGCCCTCGTTGATTTGAATGAAGCGCACGATTTGCAAGACAATTACCATGTAATTTGCAAGCTCAAAGCGCATGTAAAGTGGATGCAAATTGTGGCTCTATCTTTTTGATACTTGTGTTTTTGGCTCTATTTGCTTGTTTTCATCATAAAAAGCTTAATATCAATCATAGAAAAATTTCGACTACCCAGAAAGATGCGCCTTTTTAAGGGCTACAAGATGTGTATGCTTAGCTTCGCTAGAAAATACCACGGCGCGAAGTTAAAGGTGAAAAACTAAGTGGCTCTATCTTTTTGATACGCACTGTACATCACGGGTTGGAGTGCAGTGAGAAATCATTGTTTTTTATAGTTTGGCTACGGTGCCGGCTGGGGACTGCCCTTCCCCGAGCAGTACAAGAGCGTCCCCCATGTCCGCGCACATACTGCCTTGCTGCCGGTCAAAGGACCGACGGATGAACTGTGCCGCCAGATTGGTCCGTGAACCGGAATTACGGATTATGGAGTGTTTTTCCAGCCCTCCTCGAGCCATATCGTGTCGCGGTGTACGCCGACCCGAAAGGCCAGCCGGGCGCCTTCGGCGCAGTGCTACGGGATGTGATTGGAATGGTGGGTGACGATATTTGAAGCGGAAAACCAAACACAGCTGATTTGGAAAAATTTTGCTCAAAATCGGTCATTTTTGACAAAAAAATCGGCATTTTGCAATTGGCCAATAAAAGATTCGGAGCGTACCGGATGACTGGGAAAAATCGGGTTCCCCCTGTTAGCAGTCCAGCACCAAGTTTTCACATTGAGGGAATAGTAAAAAATAGCTTAGGAAATGCGTTAAGCATCTCTTATTAGAAAATTGGATCTTGGGGGTAAAAAAATGATTTTTTTTTCTCGATATTGCGCAAAAAAAAAAGTTTTTTAGAACCGGCCATCGCTGTGGGCGCACTTCGGGCGCGAGATCGACGAGATGGCCATCCTGATCGAGGCCAAGTCTCCATCCATTCGTGCCTACATGTCCCTCTACATGCATGTCCCTCGTCCCTACATGACCCTCTACACTATCCCCGAGGCGCGTCTGCCTCTGACGCTTGAGATGAACCCGGCGCTTCTTGTGCAATTCCACCGCACGCTCATCCCCGCCATCAACACCATCATCGAGGTGAATTTCGCGGTTACTGGACTGTTAGCAGGGGGCGGGGGACTAATTTTTTTTCCAGTAATCCCGTACGCCCTGGAACTAAATCAATGTTTGTTATAGCATTTTGCACGGTTTTTAGCTATAAAAAGCTCCAAAAAAAACTTGCAAGGTCTTCGAAAAGTTCTGATTGTTTGCTCAAAAATGTAGGAATGACCAAAAACGTCAAAATTTTGCAGTTTTCAAAAAGATTTAAAATATATTTTGTAACTTCCTAGCAATCAAGATGTCCTAAGACCCTCATAAACATAGACTATTTATCATGGACAGGGAGGTATAGCCGGAAAAACATAAATTAGTTTGCCCCCTGCTAAAAATCCCCCTCGCCGCTAACAGTGCAGTACCAAAACTTGGCGGCCATATTTGCAGCAAAGCAATGGGAACGGCGTGAACGCGAGATTGACGCCGTCGTGCTTCAGCATTTCACTCCTCCGAACCAGTGGCCAGTCAATAATTTCAAGCACGAATCTCGCGAGGGTTTGTGCAATATTTTTTGTAATGTAATATTTCCCAACAAACACCTCCCCCGCTAACAGGCCAGTACCACGGAAGCTAGCACCTATAAATTCCAGAATTCGCTGCTTTGTACGAAGAACTTTGCCAAGGCAGAACCGACGCCCATAAGATTGTTGTCGATCCCGAGCGTCGGAAGTATTTCGTGATTCGTCGTGGACCCGAGGTAAGCCAGCTTGTTCACCTTCGAAATTGAACTGTTGCAGAGTGACGAGGGACTCGTCGTAGCCTGCATCAATGCCAAAATCGTGCTCGCCACGTGCGACTACACGTTTGGCAGGTCAGACAACACGGAGACTGTGGTCTACATCACCCTTAGGAACCGCATCCCCGGCGACGCCAAGGACTACCTGCAAGCTTTGGATGCCGTCAAAAAGAAGATGAAAAAGCTGCACGCGGCAAAACTGAAAGTGGGGCCCTTTGTCATTAGGATTCGGTACTGGGCTGTTAGCGGGGGGTGGTAGCAAGGGGGAAAACCACCTTCTGTGTTTCTAGCCACAAACCACCTGTTTGCAGCTTTTGATTGCTGAAAAATTATGAAAAATATTTTAACATTTTTTGAAATTCGAAAATTTTGACCTTTTTTGGTCATTTCCAAAAATTTTTGACCAAAAAGTCAAAAATTTTCAAAGTATTCTTTTTTCTATTGTTTTTTTAATAAAATCGAGATCCATCCATGTTTAGCCTCTCGCGGACAAGCGCATATACGAGGCGACCATGCAGGAATGGGCCAACACGCAGCCCTACAATCGGATTCCCACCCGCGAAAAGGCCATCGATCGTGTAGGAGTATTTGGCTCGATTTGAAACCATAATGTCGAAATTTCAATATGGGAGATTGATAATTTCAGAATGGAATTTTATGTAAGCACATTTCTCGGAAAAATTCCCCCAATCCTCTGTAAAAAATTTCGACACTATAAAATTTCGACATTATGAGACTCGTCATTTTGATTTTGGACATTTGGAAAGTAACCCCATTGATTTAGATGTTGGACGGGCGCTCCTGGGGCCGTGGCAACCTGGTGGGGCGAAGTGAAGCGTGCCTTCAATTTTTCTCTTTTCAGCCGGAGGAGTTTGACGAGAAGGACGACCCGATCATGAAGGCCTACCGTCGTGTGGCGAAATAAACACGCCAATTTCCATTACATTACTGTGTATTTTACGTGTGTCCATTAATTTCCCGCTGCCGATTGATCGATTTTCACGGAATAAATGTTTCCAAGATCGAGAAAAGCAAAATACTTAATCAGAAGTAATTCTTTCTTAAAAACAATTTTTTTAGTGAAAATAGCTTATTCCTGAACGGAAAAAACTAGCACATTTTATTACAAAAATAATACAAAAAAAATATCGATTTACGACCAAAAATGGCCGTTTTTGGACCAATATTTCGAGTTCCAATTTTCAAAGTTTATAGATAGTATTGCTAGTGAAAATATAGTTTTACCAGCGCCCAAAACCCGCTTCGCGGGCCTTGGGCGCTGGAATGCGGCCTTTGCATGAGAAATTTGATTTTGCGATAGCGCGGGTCCTGCGGACCCTCCCCCCCCCCCGACCACACGCGCGCGAGCAGATCGTAAGAATGAGGAAATTTGTATTTTTTCACATTATGCAAATTAGCCCCCCAGATCCCCAAAAATGAATAAAACCGGCTTTAACTTTGTAAACTTGTATTTTATCGAAATTCTAAAAACAGCATCGAAAAGAGGAGGGTCGATTCCCCCAAGTGACGGAGAATTGGGACGTTTTGGACACGGCAAGGCCCTCAAATCGGGCCTCCAAACTGACATCCACACACACACACAAAGATACACGCCAAAATTATATAAGGTAGGATTTTACAAAAACCTTGTAAGAATAACTTTACTATTAGGTTACTAGGAGTTTCTAGATTAATACAACAAAATTAAGACCATTATATGCTGTCTTCCTAAAACCCGAGATTTTCCCGCCCAATCACATAACAAGCTCAGAAATCACACACATAAAAAGTTTAAGCAGCCTTTCCGTGTCACAGACGCGGGGTGCAAGCGGCGAGTCATCTGGGAAATTCCGTTTCTGTCCTCCAGACATCCCCGTGTGCCGACAGGAAAAAATTTGGTTCCCCCCCCACCCCGGGACTACTCAAGAACCAGATTTTTTACGCAAAAAAAAAAGATGCTGAAGTGCGCCTGATTTTGTAAAACATAATTTTCTAGAGCCCTACCGCGCACCTTCAAATTTCTGAAAGAGCACATGGGCGCCGTCCAGATGCAACACTTGAATCGTGTCGGCGAGAGCAGCATCATGAACGCCTTCGCCTTCTTGATGGGTATGTCGGTTTTTGAACATCAGGAGTACTGTAACGAACTGTTTAAGCTTCTTTTTTCAGGTAAACAGATCCAAGACGCGCCCCGATCGCTGGCCGGTGCCGCGGATCTGCCGGCAGAGTTGCAGAAAAAGGACCAGTCGAAAATACATTGACAACTAGCCATACATCCAGAAGGCGTACGAAGATGCTCGAAGATCTCTCGCTCTCTCGCTCTCTCGCTCTCCCTCCCTCTCTCGCTCTCGCTCTTTCGCTCTCTATATTTCTCTCTCTATATATATTTCTCTCTCTTTTTTAGCTCTCTCTCTCTCTCTCTCTCCTTATCCTTTTATCGCTTGTGCAATTGCCCCAAAATTAACATAATTTAAGATATTTGGATTGGAAATTTGAATTGTTCGGTGAGCATCGCCGGTGACCATTACCGCCTCACGGTTTTTACTCATTCCGACCCCTCGTCTCGGACGGCTCTGCGATGTTGCCGGGCGACCCCGACGACGCCAACAAGTCGACAGATGCGGAAGAGGGCAAGAGTGTTGTAGCCGCACAGGTCAATCTTTGCAAGCAATTCTCCAGAGCATACGACCTTCCAGGTTGTGGTCCCCATCGCCACCTCGCCGGTGGCTTCCACTTCCCGCTCGCAACCCCCGAAGAGACCGGTACCGTTCTCATTAGTGTGTGGTTAACTGTCCAAAATTCAGGCCCCCGCCTCTTCGAACGAGAGTCTGGCTGCAGGAAAACCCGTCGTCAAGAAGCCGCCCAAATTGGTATTTTGCTGCCTTACCTGAAATAAGCGCTAAAATCAGATGTCCACGTCGCAGCACTGCCTGCGTCTTCGACCTCGTTGCGGGGGACCCAGGCCGATGGTATGCACATTTTTGGCTTGCCATCCGTCGAGGTTGAGGAGTATCATGCGGACTACAGTCTAGATCGAAAACTCATAAAAAAGATAAGATTTTTGGACTTGAAGCTAAAAATGGATGACTAAAAAAGTAAAGAAATGTAAATATACTTTTCATAATTTTCTAGCGATTAGAACTACCACTACAAAACTTATTGTGATTACCAGCGGGTGAATAGCTACAAACAAATGTGTTTTCCGAACTGCTAAAAATACCGCCTCGCCGAGCTAATGGTCTGGTACCCGCAGTCTGCTTGAGCGGTTTACCCTCCCCCCCCAGGCCGGTTCCACCTACCTATCTTGGCTACCCCAACCATTTCAGAAGCGCTCGCACATGCTGCTCTGTTTCGCCGAGTTCAGCCAGCTGCCGCATGACCTATGGCTGATGGTGATGAACCTGCTCAGCCCGCTCGATCTGCTCAACCTCGCCCGCTCTCACAAATTCTTCAAGGTGGTTCTGAATTCGCGGGGCGGTGAGGGGGAACCAAATTTCTTTCCGTGCTGCTCCTGTTGGCCTGGTAATCAAACATAAAATGTTACATCGTTTTTAGTATGTTTTCACTATCGTCAAAGCAGAAAAACTGTCAAAGAAAGTTAGAAAATTCGGCTTAAGTGAAGTTTACCTCCCCCCAGCCGGCCCCCACCTACCGTATCTCGGCTCCCCGTTATCCTACAGGTGTGCGAAGTATACCAAAATACTCACGAGAGCAAGGCGAAAATCTTGGTATACTTTACGCAACTGTAGACCAACAGGGGGCCGAGATACAAAAGTTGGGCGCCGGTTGGGGGGGGAGGGGTAAAATGCACTCAAAAAAATCAAATTTTTTCAGTTCCAGGATCTGATCACGAGGTCCCCGAAGAAATGGGGCTACCTGGACGGGCATGACAATATAACGAGCAGCCATGTCGCTGGCCAGCCGCAGCATGTGTACCGCATCGACTATTATGCCGCATTTCGGTGAGTTCTTCTGCTCATCTCAGCATCCCCGTCTTTGCTTAGGTTCCGTTCGTTCCGTGCAACATTAAAGCTTCTGCTGAACAACGCATACTTCGATCAGGTGAGAGGGAGTACAGAGAGAGCGAGAGAGCGAGAGAGTGAGGAAGGGGGGAGAGCGAGAGTGCAGCGAGAGCGAGACGCGGCGATCATTTTTATAGTTCGGCTACGGTGCTGGTTGGGGACTGCCCGCCCCCGAGGAGTACAAGACCGCCCCCCATGTCCGCGCCCATACTGCGATGCTGCCGATCAAAGGGCCAAAGCAAGACCTGTGCCGCCAGATTGGTTCGTGGACCGGAATTATGGATTAGTGTTGTTTCAGCTCTCCTCGACCCATGTCGCGTCGCGGTGTACGCTGACCCGAATGGCCAACCCGGCGAGTTTGGCGCAGTGCTACGGGATGTGTTTGGACTGGTGGGTATGGCTGAGTATGAGCATAAAATGTAGCCATTTTTGGAGCGAAAATCCAATAATAATACAAATAAAAATAATAAGACATTTTGGTCGAAAATCATGCATTTTGAGCGAGAAGACGGTATTTTGGCAAGAAAAAAAAACAGCGTTTTAAGAACCGGCAATCGCTGTGGGTGCACTTCGGTCGCCAGATCGACGAGATGGCCATTCTGATCGAGGCCAAGGCACCCTCGATCCGCGCCTACATGTCCCTCTACACTATCACCGAGGCCCCTAACCGATGGTATCGCACGCTTGAGATGAACCCGGCGCTTGTCGTGCAATTCCACCGCACCCTCATTCCCGCCATCAACACCATCATCGAGGTCAATTTTTCGAGGGTTTTGATTGTCTTGCTGGTACTGGACTGTTAGCAGGGGGGGACTAATTTTTTCCATTATTCCCGTACGGTCAAAATAAGGATAGAAAAAATGGTAACAAAGCCTGAATAATTTCCACTTTTTCGGCAAAAATGCATGGATGACCAAAAAGCCATAATTTTCCAATTTTCAAAAAGATGAAAGTCTCTTTTGTAACTTTCTAGCAATCTAGATCTACTAAAAACATCATAAAAACACACTATTTATTATTGGCAGGTAGTATAGGGGGAAATATAAAGTAGTTTGCCCCCTGCTAAAGCCCCTCCCCGCTAACAGTCCAGTACCAAAATGGAACAGTCTTTGCAGCAATGGGAGCGGCGTGAACGCTAGATTGACGCCGTCGTGCTCGAGAATTCTTCTCCTCCTGACCGGGAGCTTACCTATTCTTTGAAGCACGAATTTTGCAATGGTTTGTGGGATTTTTCTAAAACGGGCTTCCACCCCCACCCCCCGCTAACAGGCCAGTACCACGGAAGCTGCCACCTATGTATTTACAGAATTCGCTGCCCTGTACGACGAACTCTGTCAAAGCCGAGCCGACGCCCGTAAGGTTGTCGTCGATCCCGAGCGTCGGCAGTATTTGGTGATTCGTCGCGGACACGGGGTAAGCCAGCTTGTTCACCTTCGAAACTGAACTGTTGCAGAGTGACGAGGGTCTCGTCGTCGCCTGCATCAATGCCAAAATCGTGCTCGCCACATGTGACTACACGTTTGGCAGGTCAGATAACCCGGCGACCGTGGTCTACAACACCCTTAGGGACCGCATCCCCGGCGACGCCAAGGACTACCTGCAAGCTTTGGATGCCGTCAAAACGAAGCTGGAAAAAGCGCACGCGGCCGAACTGGATGTGGGATCTTTGTCAGTAGCAGGCTAATAAGGGAAGTATTTTTAACCTAGCGGGAAAAGGTTAGAGTGCAGTTTACCCCCCCCTCCAGCCGGCCCCCCGCCTACCGTATCTCGTCTCCCTGTTTATCTACAGGTGTGTAACGTATACCAAAATGTTCGCCAGAGCAATACAAACATTTTGGTATACTTTACGCACTTGTAGCTGAACAGGGAGCCTAGATACGGTGGGTGGCTGCCGGCTGGAGGGGGGGGGGGGTCAACTGCACTGGAGCTATTGATGTTGGGGGGCATCTTTTTTTTGGCTCTCAGTCTTAGGCCTAGGCTTAGCTTTAAATTTGCGTACGCTTGACTTATACTTAACTTGGACCTAGGCTTGGCTTAGGCTTAGGCTTAGGTTTAGCTTAGGCTTAAATTAGGCTTGGTTTTGGCTTAGCTTAGGCTTAGTCTAGGCTTGCTCTCGGCCTAGCTTATGCTTGGCCCAGCCCTAGCTTAGGCTTGTTCTAGACTTAGCTTAGGATTGGGCTTAAGCCTAGGCTTGGCTTAGGTTACGCTTAGGCTGCGCTTGGCTTGGTTAGCTTAGACTTGGAGACAAGCTTAGACCGGAAAAAACCTCAAAAAAAAGATGCCCCCCCCCCAACATCAAGAGCTCCACTGCACTTTGACAACCCGGGGAAAATTTCGATGTAACATACAGCAATCGATAGACAGTTAAAAAATTATGCTGTTTAAATATCAGTTTTTTTGGCGCTTTGAAAGTCATTAGGTTTTTTCCAAGACCACAGAAATCCTCGAGCCCCGCCAGCTATGGCTCGAAAATCGACATCCATTCTCGTTTAGCCTCTCGAGTACAAGCGCGAATACGAGGCGACCATGCAGGAATGGGCCAACACGCAGCCCTACAATCGGATTCCCGACCGCGAAAAGGCCATCGATCGTGTAGGAGTATTTGGCTCGATTTGCTACCATAATGTCGAAATTTCAATATGCGAGTCCAGTGTGCTAGAGATTTGAAAAAGTGCCCAAATGGACCGCCGCCAGGCGGCGGCTGACTGGGGGTTAGACCAGCGCCGCGACAGCGGCGCAAATTTTTTTGAAAAGCGATCAGAATTCGGAGAAAAATGAGAAAAATGTATCATTATGGCATGTAAACCCGTACTTTTTCTGTCCTTCCGATAACATTCATCGTCTGTATTTTGTGAAATAAATATTTTTAATAAATTTTGTGTTGCATGTTATACCGTGGAAGAATCCAATTAAACTGAAGAGGATGATGGCGAAAACCGAGCGGAGAAAGTACATGGACGACAATTCCCTATAATTGATTCTTGCTAAACTTCCTATATATTCCTACAGACTACAGACGTATATATTCCTTGCACGTCAACGTCAGCTTCTGATTCATTCCAAATTTTATTTGACGGTTCCGACCGACGACGATGACGCTGCTGCCGATGACGTTCGCACTACAATTCTGGAATAAAGACGGTGGAATACTAAAAATCTTACATCAACCCCGCCTCCACTTCTCAATTCTGCACCTGCAATTATTTTAATCTCAAACTTCAACTGAAAAAGCGGCAAAAATTTAGAAATCGTCTGCTACTGCTGCTAATCAAATCCAGAAAAAAATTTGGAGCCGTTTGGAGTATCGTTTCGGAAATCCCTACCGCGGAACTTAACGAAAATCAGTTAAATCCCGTACTCGGCGCTCTTCTGGGCGATTGCCCCCAAAGTCGTCCTCATGAATGTCCATGGTACCGTACACCTTAGGTAAAAATATCTAAGCGATCGGATTGGTTTAAGGTACCCTCCGGGACCAGCGAATGTTTACCTTAAAAATCATCGACTTTGGGCATTGGACATGTTTTGGTCCCCGTTGACCCCCTTAACCTGAACCGATCAGGACCAAATTTGGCCTCATGATACTACAGAGTTTGCTTTGTCGGATCCCACAGCTATTTGCCCCATTAGTCTCATAACCTCGGAGCTTGGGACCAGCGAATTTCGAATCTTTTGGGCGGACCTTTCAGTTTTTCCTGCCTAAGTCTTACATTTCGGATTTTCGTCGCCTGTCCTCTCTCCTCCATAGAAAGCTTTTATTTCTCTTTATTTTGATATATAAATCATAAAATTCGGTCCCGACTACGCGGAGCTACGGACCGGCGACACTTTGGGCGGGGTCCCGTTTCACACTTTTATTAAGGGTTTGGCACCTAAAAATTCATAACTTTTCAGTTTCTGCATGGATCGCCCCCAAAGTCGTCCTCATGAATGTCCATGGTACCGCACACTCTAGGTAAAAATATCTAAGCGATCCGATTCGTTTAAGGTACCCTCCGGGACCAGCGACTGTTTACCTTTCACACCTTTATCAAGGGTTTAGCACCTCAAAATTCATATCGCTGCGGTCCTTGGCTTCATCGTCACCAAATTTATTAAGCATGATTAGCAGGTTATCGTATACAATGTGTAAAAGTTTCTAAACGTTCCGAGCTCTGTAAGCCACTCTTCGGGACCGTGAAAGGTAGGTGAAAGGAGCCAAATGGGTTATGCCCAAAGTATCGGCGGTCCCTAAGGGTACTTTAAATCGCTCCAACCGCTTAGATATTTTTACATATTTTCTAATATATGCTGACCATTATGCTGTGCAATTTCCAAAAATATCGGAACTATTATTGAAAAGTTATGAATTTTTAGGTGCCAAACCCTTAATAAAAGTGTGAAACGGGACCCCGCCCAAAGTGTCGCCGGTCCGTAGCTCCGCGTAGTCGGGACCGAATTTTATGATTTATATATCAAAATAAAGAGAAATAAAAGCTTTCTATGGAGGAGAGAGGACAGGCGACGAAAATCCGAAATGTAAGACTTAGGCAGGAAAAACTGAAAGGTCCGCCCAAAAGATTCGAAATTCGCTGGTCCCAAGCTCCGAGGTTATGAGACTAATGGGGCAAATAGCTGTGGGATCCGACAAAGCAAACTCTGTAGTATCATGAGGCCAAATTTGGTCCTGATCGGTTCAGGTTAAGGGGGTCAACGGGGACCAAAACATGTCCAATGCCCAAAGTCGATGATTTTTAAGGTAAACATTCGCTGGTCCCGGAGGGTACCTTAAACCAATCCGATCGCTTAGATATTTTTACCTAAGGTGTACGGTACCATGGACATTCATGAGGACGACTTTGGGGGCAATCGCCCAGAAGAGCGCCGAGTACGGGATTTAACTGATTTTCGTTAAGTTCCGGGGTAGGGATTTCCGAAACGATACTCCAAACGGCTCCAAATTTTTTCTGGATTTGATTAGCAGCAGTAGCAGACGATTTCTAAATTTTTGCCGCTTTTTCAGTTGAAGTTTGAGATTAAAATAATTGCAGGTGCAGAATTGAGAAGTGGAGGCGGGGATGATGTAAGATTTTTAGTATTCCACCGTCTTTATTCCAGAATTGTAGTGCGAACGTCATCGGCAGCAGCGTCATCGTCGTCGGTCGGAACCGTCAAATAAAATTTGGAATGAATCAGAAGCTGACGTTGACGTGGAAGGAATATATACGTCTGTAGTCTGTAGGAATATATAGGAAGTTTAGCAAGAATCAATTATAGGGAATTGTCGTCCATGTACTTTCTCCGCTCGGTTTTCGCCATCATCCTCTTCAGTTTAATTGGATTCTTCCACGGTATAACATGCAACACAAAATTTATTAAAAATATTTATTTCACAATACATCCAAACACATCGAAAATACATAACGTAGGGGCCTTCTTTAATCAGGGGGTGATCGTTGGCGCCGAAGGCGCCGAAAAAATGCGATATTACCAGCCCTTAGACCAGCGCTCAGAACCGTTTTTGGGACCAGCGCCCGCCGGTTTTTGCCCAAAGTGGTAGAGGACTGTATGCGAGATTGGTTATTTCGAAATTCTTAATCTCGATATTTCAATTTTTCGCCAAACCTATAATGTCGAGACTCATGGTGTCGAAATTCATAATGGCGAAATTTCCGACAGTTCGAATGTACCCCTATTTGTTTTAGCTCTTGGACGGGCGTTCCTCGGGCCGTGGCAACCTGGTGGGGCGAAGTGAAGCGTGCCTTCAATTTTTCTCTTTTCAGCCGGAGGAGTTCGACGAGAAGGACGACCCGATCCTGAAGGCCTACGGCGGTGCGCCGAAATAAACACGCCAATTTCCATTACATTACTGTGTATTTTACTCATGCTCATTAATTACTCGCTGCCGATTGATCGATTTTCACGGAATAAATGTTTGCAAGTGAAGTTGAATCCCTAAACTTTCTGGGCCTTACAAAGAAATAAGTTGCGGGCGAGCAAAGAAACTTTGCAAGTTCCAGGTTTATCGGCTTAATTGGCAAAAACGGTACGTTGAACTGCTTTTTACTATTCCTACACGTCAAAAACTTAAAAAATTAAATACAAAAAATATCAATTTTCCGACCAAAAATGGCAGTTTTTGGACCAATATTTAGAGTTCTTGAAAAAAAATTTCAAAGTTTTTAGATAGCTTTCCTGGCTAAAATATAGTTTCATTTTACATAAAAGATTATGAAAATATTTCCGATTAAGTTACAAGGCATGTTTAGATTAATAGAGAAAATTAAAAAAAACATTCAATGTTGTTTTCCTAAAATCTTAGATTTTCCGGACCAGTCACATAACAAGCTCAGAAATCACACGCATAAAAAGTTTAAGCAGCCTTTTCGTGTCACAAACGCGGGATGCAAGCGGCGAGTCATCTGGGAAATTCCGTTTCTTTCCTCCCGACATCCCCGCGTGCTATAGTTTCAGCCGTTCAAAGACGGAAACATTTCCGTTATCAAAATTTAGGGAGGTTGACGGCAGATAAGGGGCGCTTGTCGGGCCTGTTGCCCGGCTACTCGGGTCAAGAATCGGCTCGACCAACCTTGAAATTCCCTTATTCATAAGTCCAAACCTAAGCCAAGCCTACGCCGAAGCTAAGCCAAAGCCTAGGCCTTAGCATAAGCCTAATCCTAAGCGTAAGTCTAAGCCTAATCGTTGGATCATTGGAAACATGCCAAAAAGAAAAAGCTTAATACTGGGGCTCACCCTATTTCTATTACTTTATGGAATCCTCTACCTCTTGGTAGAAGATGAATTCGTCCCGGCTGAACTTGACGCTTTTACGCCGGCGCCGCCAAAAGAGGCAATAGTCAAGAGGAGATATGGTAGGTTTTAAAAGTAATAAATAATAAAAGCTCAAGACGATACCAAATAACCGCAATCTAACCAAATCCGTTGCGCTTAAAACTAAAAATATCTATTTGAAAAAGTTTCCGTAGGTCTTAAAAGTACACAACCTGTATAAACGATTTGAAAAAGGATTTTTTTCAAAAAAGATTTTGGCCAAAAAAGTATTCAGTACGTTCATAAGTCTGGATCGGAATTCCAAAAAAAAACTAGGCATTTTCGAGGTTATAAAACTTTCAAGAGGATTTTCAAACTTATTAAATAAACAATTCAGGCAACATCCAGACAAAAGAAGATCTCTTTTCCACTTGCCAGTTGACCGTCTACGACCCTTTCCACGGCGGCATCAACAAAACGATCGAGAATCACAACCCGTTAAAAGGATGCAATCGGAATTATGTCAGTCGAACTAAAGCACCCGTTTTCGATAATTAAAAAAGCTTATAATTTAACTTTCCGGTCGTTAAACTGGTAAGCTTTTAGGCATCCGCCACGAGACTCGATCAAAACGGCCTTCTCACGATCGGCCCGGCATTTTGGCATGATGATGGGGTGCGCTGCTCGGCGAGGTTCGTTTTTTTCTAAGAGAAATTGCTCTTTTTCACGTTTAAAAGCTACTGCCGCCTCAAAAAAATGGCTGAACATAGAAATAGGCTTAACAGGCAAAAATTCAGATGCCAATACATGGCACATGGTAGCCGTTTATCTGCTGGCTGGTGGCATTCAGTGGATCCGGCCAACGGCCTAAAGCTAGACTGTGAATTCATCTACACCGAATGCATGGACGCGCATGGGAATATTTTTGATAGAGATCTACATGTCCAGATGCGGGAAACAGAGTTCAAGTAAGGAAAACACGAAAAAATAATTGATTTGATTTCAACCCTGGAGACCACAAAAACACTAACAACCCCCAGAGACCGTTATTTAAAAAAACAGCCGGAATATCTAGATCCTACAATGGTCCTGCAGAAAAGGAAGACCCGAAATTTGCCAAGAATTGGCGTCCCGATGTCCACATCGTAGTGTTGGACTCGGTGGCGTCGACGCAAGCTAGGAGGTAAGAGATTGGTCTTGATTGCTGCGGAGGTTAGCTTGTTGTAAAAGTTAAAGATGGATGAAAATACCTAGAAATGCTTCAGAACGCTACCAAAAACGATAAAATACATCGAGGAACGCTTTGGGGGAGTTTTTATGCATCACTTGAATCGGGTCGGCGTGAATTCAGCGCCAAACGGATTCGCTTTGCTAACAGGTTCGAGTTTCTAAGCTTATATAAAGCAAAACACCCTGAGCTCCTTCTACATCGTCTAATGAAGTATAAAAAAATTATATTTAAGGCAAGCGCATACAAAAAGTCGACCGAACGATGGTCGGCGGCTCGATTCTGAACGTGGAAATGGAAAAAGACCAGACGTGCTGGGACTATTTGGATGGAGTCCCGCTCATTTTTCAAGACTACGAAAAGCTTGGTAAACTTTGGAATCAACAAAAAACTACAAACAAAATTTTTAGGCTACAAGACGATGTACACGACGGATTGGGGCGACATTTGGACGTACCCGAATTGCTACGGTTTCTATTACCAGCCGTTTACGAATGAGCCAGCGTACTATCACGTCTATGACCTCCAGATGAAGCTTTTAGGGCCATTCCCGAAATTATCGAAAAGAACAAGTTGCTAAAGGAAAATTTGAAAGCGAAATGTGTCGAAGATTGGCATCTGATGCTAAAGTATCACGGGCAATTCGCGAGAAGCTACAAAAGTATGTTTTTAATTAAAATCTCTAAACCTTCAGATAACCCTAAATTTGCGTTGACCTGGATCGTGCAACCGGCCCACGACGACCCGAATCGACTCTGGCATGCTGATGATGGGTTAGAGGTGAAAAAACTTAAGAAAAAATCATTTTACGAGCCTATTCAGAAATTCTTCCTCGAAAACGAGAAGACACTTGACAAATCGTTTGTCTTTTTTATTGGAGACCACGGGCCGAGGTTTGGAGATGTAAGTTTCCCATTCTTCTTTCGAAAATCATCCAAAAGCTAGTCCTGACCGAATTGGGCCGGCGAGAAGTTGACAACCCGTTGCTGATGGTCGCGGTGCCGAATTTTTTGAGGAAAAATAAGCAGGTTTGGTTTTTTAAAGACAACAAACCCCGGCTTTTTCAGTTAATGAAAAACCTGCGCGAAAAACAAACCGGCCTGTTGACCCACTACGATGTTTATGCCACTTTCCAGGATATCTTGAGGGTTGGCGCAAACAAAGACATATGAAAAAGTTTAGAACGCGCATCTTACAAATTTTACGAAATTCGACTGCGAGGAAGTGCTGAGGCCCAATCCCAGCTCCGGGAACTCGTTGCTACGTCCGCTCGGCCCGCACAAAAATCGGTTCGCGCTTGTTTTTGAAAAAAAATTATGCAACCCGTCAAGCACATGCGTCAACACACCTATTCCCACTGACTACTGCATGTGTGAATTTGAGAAAAGCGAGAAGTAAGTTATCAAAACCACGAAAAATTGCATTTGCCAGAGATCCCTCCAAATTCATCGCGATGGGTCACTTTGCAGTCCAAGCGATCAATGAACTGCTTCAAAAAGAAGGCCTAGCCAATTTGTGTCAAACACTACGGCTAGACAAGGTGAGCGAAGACTACAAACAAAAATTGAAGCTTTAGGTGCGCACCGTCACCGCCTACGAGCCGGAAAAAGCCTTAAAACTCTACGAAATCCAGTTTTCCGCCCTGCCTAGCAAAGGGATCTACAAAGCTGTAAGTCAGAGCAAGAAAGATGCAAGTGTATCTCAAAAATTCTTTATTCTATTAGAAGTTTAATCAATCACCCGTTGAATGAATTCCTTGTCTGGCACGTCCGTATTAATGAAGACGGCGGGCTATTGGATGGACTTGGCCTTCTGCACGTCCTTGTACTGCAGCCCTTTGTTGATCTGGAAAAACAACATATATTTGAAAGCCAAACTTGTCTCACATTATCCCAAACAGCATTGGTGAGGTTGTCGTAGACGTAGTTGAGCGTGTAGGCGCCGCCGGTCGCCGCCAAAACGATCGTCGACCATCTGCGGGTGACTCCGCGGTAGACCAGAGATCCCAGAGACATTACAACTAAAATAAAGGTTGATATACACGAACTAAAACTGAGAAAAGCAAATGAAGGTTAAAACGCAATAAAATGATGTTTCAGATGATTGAAATCGCGCCCGACGGCTCTTTTGTATCGTCGGGCATCATCGACCGAATGAACCTATATGGAAAGGGGGCAGACTGCGTGGCAATAAATTATCCGGAAATGAAGCCGCTATGCTTTTGCAACCAATCGTTTAGTTTGAGGCTGAGAAATGCCGTTTGTTCCATTCTAGGGTGCTAACTTGTTATGTGATTTTTAATTTTGTGGTCATCCGCTGAATTTGCTAACCGACGGGTATAATTTCGTACGAGTAAAGAATGTGAATAAAGTCTAGCAAAACAAGATATAAAAGCTACAAAAAAGAACAAAAAAGTTTTTCAATAAAAATAAAAATGATTTGAAGTTTTTTCCGGCGCCCCAGGGCCTGTACGATCCCGTTGAGAGCATGCCGCACCTCTGTAAGGTGTATCGCCACGGAATTGACTTGAAGATTCGCGCCCAACTTTATATTTTGAAAACACACATTTGGCAACGCTCCAATTTTATCAAAAATTACTTTTAAAATCCCTTTTAAGGTTTTGAAAGGTATAGGCAATGTTTTAGGCCTATGCCCGGTGGTGGGCCTATGCGGAAACGCGCTCGGCGCGCGATTCCGGAACATGAACCGACTCCTTGTAAGTTAAAGTTGTTTCGAAAAGATATGCCATTTTTAGCTACCTCCAGTGCATCACCAGCCCCGGGATTCGACCGAGAAGATTCTGGTAGCTTGATACCTGAATTTAGTAATCCTCTTTTAGAACCCAAAAAGAAGGGTCGGCACGATGGCCCAAGGCGCCAGTCAACTTATGGAATGCGAGGTGGTTTTATGGCTCAAAAATGACGAATGCTTTAGGAGGAAAAGCCCATGCGCAGGAAACGTTCAGCTCCGAATACTACCAACAGATGCTCAGCGATTCGCGCAACTTGCGGAAAGAGAAGCTGACGGAAATTGTGCCCGAGACTGGCCGGCCAGTGTTGCTGAAATTCGGGCTGAAGTGGCGTCCGCAGTACTCTGAAGTGCAGATCCCCGCCCCGGACTCGACAGCCCCGCGCTTTGACCTGGAGAAAAATGACAAGCTGAGCTATAGGCCGCGTGCTTGGAATCGTCCGGCGAAGCGAATCGCCGTTGTCGTTGATGGTCATATTCCCTCGTAAGTACACGATTTTTCAATAGTTTCAAAACATTTTCACATATCGTAATCTTTTTCAATTTAGCTACGTCTCTGCCGCTACGCACGAAATCATCCCAGCTGCCGAGACGGTCATTTATCAATGTTAGAGTCCAAATTTTGTCTTCGACTGGATTTTTTAGTGGACGATCTGGACGTGCGGTATTTGGGATTGCTGAACGAGCATCGGGAAAATGGGGGCAAGCCTTCGATCACATTGCGCCAGCTCGGCCGCGCACTCAACATCTTCGAGATGGAGGCTTACATCGTTTGTGGATCAGAATCGATTAAATTTTTTTGTTTAGTTTCTTCACGCCGCGCTGATCGAATCGATGGCTTTACCGGCCAAATTTCCACCGCCGCGCGACGATACGCCATGTGTGATTTGCTTGGTAGGTTACCTGAAATTACGTACTTTACCTGATACGTTTCTGAATTTATAAGGTTTTCTATCAAAAAATGAATCCATGTTCTTTACAGGATCCCCATCCCCAGGAAGGCAACCCAATGCCGATCTGCGGCAAGTGCAATATGACCTGTCACGCACAATGCTTGTTGCTTGATGAGTTGCCAAGGGGTGAATGGTAAGTTTTTAGCCGTATTTCTATTTTTTTCTCATTTTTTCAGGACCTGTCCTACCTGCGAAAAGCTTGGCGGTCGCTCTCCGCCCTGCGTGTTGTGCCCAATGAGGGGTGGCTGCTTGCTGGAAACGAAGAACCCGGGAACTTGGGCGCATCCCAGCTGTGGAATCTACTTGCCGGAAGCTGCGTAAGGCTCCTGCTCATAATTTATGAAAAATTTTTAAGGTATCCAGAGCCGGAAGACGGCACGCTTGGCGTTTTGGTGTACCAGGAAATCCCGGAGCAACGCTGGACGATGAAGTGGGTTAAAATTTTATTCTCTGAAAAAAATTTCTCCATAATTTCCTTCTGGAGCTTGTTGCATTTTCCAAACGTAGATTCGAGTTCTCATTTTCAGGTGTACGGTTTGCGACACTAGCCGAGGTGCCTGCATGCAATGTACGGTACCCGGCTGCAAGGTGCCGTTTCACGTCTCTTGCGGACAGCGCGCTGGCCAGCGGTTTCTACTGCAAGAGGGTACGCTTTGGCTTTTTTTGCGAGAAAGTCGTCAGAAAGTCTTTTAGCCTCATTTTTAGATGCGCAGCTCGTCTACTACTACGCCTTCTGCAGCGAGCACACCAACAACACGCCGATCGACCCGAAAAATGCGGTGTCGAGTGGGTTTGCGTTTACATTGTTAATTGTAGCTTTAGTTAAAACCACCGAAAAGCTAAAGCCGCTGTCCGTCGATGACGTGATGCCACGCCCAAAATCCCTGATTGAGCTTGAGAAAGGTTTCCGGCAGATGGTTGAGATGGAGGACGCTGTTAAAATGTGGGACTTTACGGGCTTAGCATTCTGAAATGCTCTAGATTCAAAAAATTTAATTAAATAAATAGGTTACAACTCTATAATGTGAGTTTCAGTCTCGGTTACCCGGAAGAAATCATCAAAGAGCTTTACGATTACTGGGTGCTCAAACGAGCGGACAACGGCTGCCGCCCACTGATACCAGATGCGCTGCGCTTTGTCGAAGAGATGGTAAGCTACAGCTTGAACTTGCTAATTTTTTGTCAGGAACTGATGATTACACAAGAGAACCCTGAACGTGACGCTCAAAAAGCTTTAGCCGAAACAGAGTCGTTGAGAAATGAGCGTTGGGTCGTGCGCACCGATTTGGAGAAGGTAAGTTGTGAAAAGGATGTTTAGAATTATTTTTTAAGGTTCGAAATCTGGCGCAGCAGGTGAAAACGCGCGAAAAGTTCAAGGTGGCCCTGCACGACATCCAGATGAGAATGTTTTTGGCGGTAAATTTTAGAAAATCTAAATAACCTTGCGCGAGATTTTTTAAATTTACGAAATTGTCATTTTTCAGACATTCCAATCTTTCGGCATCACCGAGGGCAACGTCAACATGATACCGTACAGCAGCCGAACGCTCGAGCGTCTACAGGAGCAAACGTACGAGTGGGTCGGTGCCCCGGCTTCAGTGCCGAAACCTACGACACCGCCGAAACCGGATAAACCAGCTGATTCGTCACGTAAAAAGGTATTTTTGACTTCAGCATTAGCTTTCTAATTGCTTATTTTTTAGTCAACTCCTGCGACGACCCCGGCTCGTAAGGCGTCTCCAATAAAAACACCAAATTCCCAACCTCAGGTTTTGTAACAATAAAAGATATTAATATTCTTTTTTTAGAAAACTACCCCGGCTTCAACTTCCCCGAAAAATACGACGCCTCGCATGTCCACATTGGTAACTAATGTCCGAATTTTTCTTGTCAACCGAATTTAGGATAATTGGCTGTTGAAGAAACCCGGAAGCATCACCCCGGTGGCGCCAAAGGAGGATACGGTAAGAGAAAGTCGAAAAAATATACGTTTTTAGAAGCAATCTTCGAAAAAATCGCGCCGCTCCATGCCATCTTCATCGCGAAAATCTGACACAAAAAAGAAGCCAAAGAAAGTCGACGCCAACGAGGAGGAGGTTGGCTTCTGAAGTTTTGGATAGGCTAGCAGAAAGCCTTTGCGTGAAGCCAACGAGATCTTAACGATGTATTTTAGACGCCAAAAACACCGGTGAAATCTAGTCCGGCCAAGCTCGAGAAGTCGAGCCCCGCAAAGCCAAGTGCGGCAAAGCCTTCAAAGTCAAGCCCGGCGAAGCCCGAAAATCCGAGCCCCGCAAAGTCCCAAAAGTCAAGCCCCGCGAAGCCGGAGAAGTCAAGATCCGCGAAACCCGAGAAGCCGGCAAGGTCGCGAAAATCACTGGGTGAAAAGAAGGGCGTAACTACTACGGTAACAAAGCTTCTTTTTTTAATCTGGTTTTAATTTAGGAATCGTCTGGCACGAAGAAGCAACGTCCTCGCCCTTCTACTTCCGCCCAGGATGCTGCAGTGAAGCCGGCGGATAAGGTATAGCTTAAAAAACTGCGGGTTTTTCCTGCATTTTTTGTTCTTTTGTCTAGAGGGGGGATTTTCCTAATAAAAAATGCGTGTGCGGTTTTTACTGGCTTGGAAACGTAACGCTTCACAAGCTCTGTTAAAAATATAAACCAATAGATTTTTGAAACCAAGAATGGTTGATTTTCGTGAAATTTCCAAATTTTTTAACCTGCTGCACTTAATAGTTACGTTATGCTTAGAAGCCTCTTAAAAAAATTTTTTACGTTACTGGCCATATATCGATTTCTGGCAAAAAAAACGAGCCCCGGAAATGTTAAACTAGCTTATTAACTTTTGAAATTACTAAAATTGTAAAACGCTTTTTCAGGCCTCCGCCAAACCTCGCGACTCCACCCCAAAACCCGCGAAGCTACGCCGAAAAAGTGCGCCGGCGAAAAGCAGCACCCCCGCCACGACGACGCCAAATCGGTCGTACGTTTTCCACCTTTTCCAATAGCAGTTCAAATGTGCATAATGGAATCGTTGTGTTTTGCAGACCGGTGAAGCGTGGACTCTCACGCACGCCAGGGAAAAAGGCTGCGAAGTGAGTGGCCCCAGCTTTTGGCTTTATGACGACCGCCGTTTTACGCCTCCATCAACCACCAAATGCCAATGCCATATATATTTATCCACAGCACTCGATTTGTCATTTGCTCTTTCGTTCTACCTCCCTTTGTTTTGCGATACGTTCTGCCTGATCTCTGACTTTTTACTTTAAAACTTTGTCACCTTTTAAATGTTACATTGCTACCTCCTTTGTTATGCTACGTTACTTTACGTGGAAATTAATAAATGTTGTTTTGAAATGTCAAAATTTTGTACGATTTCTTGCAAAACGAGGACCAAGGCCAAGACAAAGCGGCGAAGCGCTGAATTCCATTTAGGTACGGGTCGGCAGATCCTAAAAGTTTTGGTATGAGTTTTCAGTTACATCTAGCAGACCAATACCGGCGAGTTTTGGTATGAACTTTCACTAGTCGGGCCCCTTTTAGGCAAAGGATCGATAGGGCATGGCGCTGCTTTATCTTTTTTTGGCAACATCGAGTGGTCGGCGGTTTTGAGCTATAGAATAAATAAAGCGGCGCTATCAAATATTGGGGTTTACTACACAGAAGAAGCTTAAGAATAGTTCTGCAATAGCATCTAGGACGATCGCTCGTAGTTTTGTTATTTATTGAGGTTTTGAAAATACCATTTTGCAATATTTTAAGGAAATGGAAAACCTGAAGTTGATCGGGGTGCAAGCACCTACTTTTGCCTTGGCAGTGGGTCGGGAAATGTCTATTAACGTAATAGTCTGTGTTTGTTCTAATAGCGTTTATTCACAACGTTAGAAAACTGTAAAGTTGCTGTCGGAAATCGCCATTTTAGCTCAAAAATCGGTATCTTTTCTATTCTTTCATAAAAACTTGTCAAATTTGCGGGCTTATTATAGTAATAGTAAACCAGCGGGGGAGGAGCCGCTTCGCGACTCTCCCCCGCTGGATCCCGTCTAGGCCCTATTAATCCAGCGCCCTTCCACACAAAGTTACCTTGAAGAAGGAAAAACCAATCTCCCATGCAAAACTCTTTGTATTGGCATGCGGCGCAAGATTGAACTGTTAGTCTTGTTATTCGGCCTGCGGCGACCTGCGGCCCGAGCTTGAGGGAAAGACAAAGAACCTGCTTCGAGAGAAAGCCTGCGGCGCATGTTTGAGCGGTTACCTCCTTCTTTAAGCTTGCGGCGTAAGTTTGAGAGGGCCGCTTCATTCTTTAGCCTGCGGCGCTAGCTTGTCCGGCTAGCTTCGTTCTAAAGCCTGCGGCGCTAGCTTCAGCGGCTAGCTTTGGTCTAAGGCCTGCGGCGCAGGCTTGAGATGGTGTCTTCGTTCCTTAGCCTGCGGCGCTAGCTTCTGCGGCTAGCTTTGGTCTGAAGCCTGCGGCGCAAGTTTGAGAGGGCAGCTTCAATCTTTAGCCTGCGGCGCTAGCTTCAGCGGCTGGCTTCATTCTAAAGCCTGCGGCGCTAGCGTGTGCGGCTAGCTTCATTCTAAAGCCTGCGGCGCTAGCTTGTGCGGCTAGCTTCATTCTAAAGCCTGCGGCGCTAGCTTGTGCGGCTAGCTTCATTCTAAAGCCTGCGGCGCTAGCTTGCGCGGCTAGCTTCGTTCTAAAGCCTGCGGCGCTAGCTTGTGCGGCTAGCTTCATTCTAAAGCCTGCGGCGCTAACTTGTGCGGCTAGCTTCATTCTAAAGCCTGCGGCGCTAGCTTCATCGGCTAGCTTCGTTCTAAAGCCTGCGGCGCTAGCTTGAGAAGATAGCTTCATTCTTTAGCCTGCGGCGGTAGTTTCAGTGCCTGGCTGGATTCGTTAGCCTGCGACGCAGTTTAGAGCAACTGACTTCAGAATAGCGCCTCCTTACAGGAAAATACACTTCGAAACATGCAGTCCGAGCATAAAGCAAAAAATTACGATCGCCGGGGATCGAACCCACGATGGCAAGATTGGCAGGCTGACGCTCTAACCACTATACCATGAAACGCTTGGGAGCGCGCGCGCAACAGCCCTTGTATCCCCCGAGGTGACTAACGGGAAAGGGGGCAAGGCAATGAGAGGCAGCTCCAATGAGGCAGCCAAACGCGCGAGTGCAACTGGCGAGAATGAGGAAATTTGGATTTTCTCGCGTTATGCAAATTAACCCTCAGGGACCCCCAAAAATGAATAAAACCGGCCTTAACTTTGTAATCTTGTATTTTATCGAAATTCTGAAAACGCCATCGGAAAGAGAAGGGTCGATTTCCCCGGGTGACGGAGAATTAGGGCATTTTATCCACGGGAAGGCCCTCAAATCGGGCCTCGAAACTGACATCCACACACACACACAAAGATACACGCCAAAATTATATAAGGTAGGATAACCAAAAGGGTTAGAAAATTTTTGAAGGCGAATCTCGCTAAATATGCGCATGTTTTATGAAATGCTATCTAGACGACCAGGGCGGAACCGGGCGACCAAAGGCCCTTATCATGCCAGAATCACTGGGTGCATCACCGCACCGCACACATTTCAGAAATGCCCATTTTATAGGCCCAGACTAGAAACCTGCCGCGGGCTGGCCACGACCGCAGATTTCAGCTTTTCGGCTCTTTTCATATGTGGTAAAGATATCGAAAAATCTATTTGGTAGGCGGCAATTTGCATGCGCCGGACATGGGGAAAACCCTAAGGGGGTAGACGGGGTTCTTTTCATTTCATCAAGGTTCGGCAAGCAACATGCACGCCTATAACTATCAGGTACGCTTTGATATTTTTTAATAAAAATCAGGCTTGAAAGAGCCGCGAGGCGGTTTTTATAAAAAAATATCAAAAATATTGATCATTCGCCCTGAAACGGCCGATTCTTCGACCTAAATTCGACTTTCGTAACTTTAGGTTTCCCAAAAAGCTTTCAGAAAGTTTTTCGTCCCTGAAATATATTTATATTCTACTAAAAACACTACAAAATTACCTCCTAATAAGTTACGAGTTTCTAGACGTAGCTAAAAGTTGGTCCCCCCGATAATGCCAAAGTACCTTTCAAAAAAAAAAAAACTAGCCTCTTGTTTTTCCGGCTTGAAATTACGGCCCTGTTTTCTTACCCCTGATGTTGTGACGGTGCACGAAATGTGCTCGATGTCTCACCAAAAATTCTTTAGAAGAATCCGGGGCTTTTTCTAAGAACTTTTTATACTTTTTTTATCAAGAATTTCGACAAGTTTTGCTAAAATGCGGTCGATTTCGTTGGATTTTTCAGGCCCATGTGATGATCGGGCGTCGGGTGTGCCTGGTGATATTGGCGGCGCTCGGACTGGTGCTCTACTACCGGGAGCTGGCCTTCGAGCATTTGCCCAATTTTGCCGACATTACAGGTATACAATTGCCCCTTGGCACTTGGCCATTTTATATCCGATCGGGTTAAAATTCCTACCAGCGATCGGACTTCATAAAATATATGTGAAACCAAATTTTCAAAGCAAAATAATTGCTTTTTTTGGTGCGATTAGGATGATCAAAAACGATTAAAAATCGTGATTTCAACGATATTTTCGCCAAAGCGGTAAAAATTTGGGCCCAGTGGATAGAAAAAAGCGGGAGGTTGCTTTGCGCGATTTGATGGTGTTTTTCAGAAGGCAGCCGAACTCTCGGGCTTTCCACTGAACACGACGCGGCACCCTTCGAGCTGAATCCGAATTTTACGGAGTTTTCGAACCGAATTTTTGCCAAGTGCCACCTGCCGATTTTCGACCCGTACCACGACAACATCAATTCGACGTTCCAGAACATCGATCCGACGCGGGGTTGCGATAGGAATTATGTGAGTTTTTCTTTTTGAATGCGTAGGGCCTTTTATACCACCTAGAAAGTTGACGAAAAAGGGCGGTATTTTACCTTAAAAAATGAAGTTTTGAAGTTTCCATTGAAAAATATAAACAATCTCCATTACGGCTCGTTTTTTGATGAATCTTAGTGCTTACTTGGGTGAGCAATCCACCCTGAATTCCCTTATCTTTATTGCTTGCCCTAAATCAGCATCCAACTAGCTACGTTCCACTCCTTTAGACACCGGCCACCGCCCTCCAGGATGGCCATATCCGGATTGTGGATAAATGGAAGGAAAACGTCGAGTATTGCGATGTGCGGTAAGTAGACTTTTTCTAAAAACCAATTTTTCTAATCAATTTGGAGGAAGTGTTTCTAGGCTGTTGTTTAGTATTTCTAAACGTAAAAACGACTACACGACTTTTAGGTGTCACTACAACGACTGGCACACCGGGTTCAGCCGTGGCAGCCCCTGGCGCCTGGATCCGGGTCAACAGCGGAAGATTGAGTGCGAGTTCGTGCACGCCATCTGCTATAAGAAGACGAGGCGGGGAAGGCCGGATGTGGCTGATGAATACCTTCATATCCAGCTAATTGAACGGGATGCACCGTAAGATCTTGCTGTTTTTGGGGGGTTAAAAGGTCTTTGAAGTGCACGGAAGTAAAAAAGCTCTAAGTTTTTGGTTTTCAGGCGCAAGAACGCCGGCCCAATCCAGCCGCCAACCGGAAATTTTCGTCCTGATGTTCACATTATACTGCTCGATTCGGTGGCTGGGACCCAGACAAGGAGGTTGGTGCTTTTAAATGGGCTGGGAAGCGTTTGGAATTGCGCTTTTATTTATCGATCGCACAAGCTCTCTCTCTCTCTCTCTCTCTCTCTCACTCTCGCTCGCTCTCTCTCTCTCTCTCTCTCTTCCCTTACCCTCATTTCCAGAGCCCTCCCCCGTACTGTCGAATACCTCGAGAAGGAGATGGGCGCAGTTTTCATGCACCACATGAATCGGGTGGCCGATGGGAGCCAGCCGAATGGATTTGCGTTTCTTCTAGGTGAGCAGTTTAATAGGGCATACTAGCAGGGAGCGTTTAGGAAATATAGCGACGGGGTAAAAGGTTCAGGCTTAAGATTAAAGTTGAAAACCACATTTCCAGGTGAGCGTCTTGACGACATCACCCGCGCCTTCTTGGGCGCAGAAGACCTGTTGGCCCAATCGACATTTGACGAGAACTGCAAGCAGTATCTCGACAACCGGACGTTCATCTTCAACGAGTATGAGAGAGCGGGTGGGTTTCGGTGGGAAAAGGGGTTATTTTTTTGGTCCCATACGCACGTCGAACGCTCTGGTTTTCACGGCTGTAGGCTGTTCGGCTTGTCGGATCACACCGAAATTCGAATTTTTTTCGTATAAAAATTAATTTTTTACCTTTTACGAAAGCTCTGAAAATTCTCCGTTCTTTTTGAGGCTACAAAACGATGATCCAATTCGACTGGGGCGACGTGTTCACCTACCCGGATTGCAAGGGGTTCAAGGAGCAGCCGGCCACCCATGACTATCGGTAAGGATCGGCAATCTAAGCTTTTTAAAATAAATAAAACCGGTTTTTAAACCATTTCGGATTCGATTTTTATTTGAGATGCGTAATACCAAAAAAATTGGGTATAATCTTACACCTAAAAATTAGAAAGTTAGGAACGTGAAGAATTCAGCGTTTTTCAGTGATTGATCCTTTTTTTAAAGCTCTGTTTAATCTAGGTATCCGCAAAATCGATTTGACGTTCTTTTTTCGATTGAACCGACATCTTTTTCAGTGCCATCGTCAGCACGATGGAGAAGAACAAGGGGTTGGAGAAGAAATTGACCGGAAAATGCATCGAAGAGTGGCATCTGCTACTCGAGCATCACGCTCAATTCGCGGCGGCTTATAACAGTAAGTTTCTTAACTTGATTAAACGGCTTTTTCTTAGATACGGGAAAATTTGGGCTCAGCTGGCTGGTCGAAATCTCGCACAACAACGCCTACGCCCTCAACCACGCCGATCCCGTGTTTTTGGTATCGAACTTAGGTTACGAATAGCATCCATTTTTTAGAAATATTTCCAAGACCACGCTGAAACGTTTTCGAATTCATTTGTCATTTTTATGGCTGATCATGGAGTTCGTTATGGGCCGGTGAGTTGTTGAGAGAGAGAGAGAAAGAGAAAGAGAGAGAGAGAGAGCGAGAGAGCGAGAGAGAGAGAGGGAGAGGGTGAAAGGGAGGAGAGAGAGCGAGAGAGACAGAGGGCGTAAAGTACAGACGAAAAAAACTGATTTTTCAGACTCTAAGGCGCAATTTTGGGCAACGTGAGATGAACAACCCGTTGTTGATGATCACCGTCCCGAAATTTCTACGTGAAAACGCTCAGGTTTGTGTATACGGTCTTTTTTGAGGGCGTTAGGTTGTCTCCGGTTTTTAACGCAGCCGCCACGCCTGCGCGTTGCGTATCGCGGCCAACCTGAAACTCCATTTTTAGGTAATGGCCAACCTCAAGGCCCACTCCGCCAAGCTGGTCACCCACTACGACGTGTACGCGACGCTGCAGGACATTTTGAAGGTAGAGATCCAGGGCCTCGCTGAAAATTGGTGGCTCAGATTTCCCACGCTACAAACTACACAAATTTCGACTACGTGGAGGTGTTGCAGCCGAATCCGAATAATGGGACGTCGCTTTTGAGGCCGTTGGGCCGGTTTGAGGACAGGTGGATTTCCTTAAAAGAGCAAGATAAGTAAAGTTTAAAGTTTGGGCTAACCTAGAATCTGAATTTTAGAAGCTGTCAAACGATTCCGGTGACTGGTGACTTTTGCCTGTGCGAGTTGAACAGGACGACAAAAGCGTGAGTCTTTGTTGATCATCTCTGACTCTCTCTCTCTCTCTCTCTCTCTCTCTCTCTCTCTCTCTCCCCTTAATTTACTTGGGTTTTAGAGAGCCATCTACGTACCACGAGATGGCCCAGGTGGCTGTGAAGACAATCAACGACAAGCTGAAGCTCGAAGGGCTTGAGTCAAAGTGTGCAACGCTGAAGCTCAATGTGGTAGGGGAGAGAGATCAGAGGAGCACGAGAAAGATTCGTTTTTAGGTAGATCAGGTTCAAGTATACGATCCGGAAGAGGAGACGCACCTCTATGAAATCACCTTCAGTACCCTCCCAAATCGGGGCAAATACAAAGCGGTAAGTTACTTAGAAGCGAGAGAGAGCTAGACCGAGTGAGGGAGAGAGAGAAATTTCTCATTTTCAGCGCATCCGTCAAAACCCCGGCTACCAGGCTTTCGGCTACCCGGTCCGGCTGAACGAGTACGGCAGATCGGCCGACTGCGTCGCCAGCGAAAAGCCCTACATGCGCCCATACTGCTATTGTAAATAATATTCAAATTTCTTCCAAAATGCTGCCTTGAATAAACGGGTTCCCCTCTCCATCATCTCTGAAAATCATCCTTGTGTTGTGATTACGGGTTTTTAGCTTCGTTTCACCTGTCTATAAATTTTTGCTGAGTATCTTACTTGTAACGTTTATTATAAAAATGTGTCTAATTTCTGCTGTGGATTTTTGAGGCGTTTTCTCGACGTTGAATAAACCTGACACATTTATCCCACTCGCACAAATCAATCTCTAAACCGAGGAACACGAGAGCATGATAAATACAAAAAACAGAGAGGAGATCAAAGGGATAAAGAAATGGGGCGGGAAATAAGGAATTCTAGAAGCCTGGGGAAAATAGAAGAGGGATCGGGTCAGCTGGGAGTAGATTATTGTGGCTTCCGGCGTTCGCTACGGCGGGATTGCTGCGTGCTGCGGCCGGACTGAAAAAGAAGATAAACATTGTTTGAAAAATTTTTCCTCTCTCTCGCCCTCTTTCTGTTTGTCGCTCTCCGCCTCTCGCCTGCACCTGTTTTTCTCTCGCAACTCGCAGTGCCTCTGTCTCTATCTCTGTCTCTCTCTTGTTCTCTCTCGCTCTCGCTCTTTCGCTCTCTCTCTATCTCTCTCTTGCTCTCTCTGTCTCTCTCGCGCTCTCTCTCTCCCTCTCACCTTTCCCTGAGCCCGACTCTTCGTGTCATTCGGCGTCTTCAGCTTCCTCTCGCCATCGCCGGTCGACTAAAAACGAAGCTAATGTCCGAGATCTCCAATTTACCTGTCGCTTGCTTTTCTCCAAAGTCCTCTGCCGGCTGACCGTCTTCTTATCACCCAGCAGCACCATCGCATCGGCGGCCGTCATCGGGCTCATTGGCGTTTGAAGAGTCGTCTTTTGCGTTGGTCTTGGATCCACCGATGGCCAGCGTTCCGAGACGCGCTTTTCCTAAAAATGAGGGTTAGTGAGGTGCAACTTCCGGTCGCGCTCTCTCGCTCTCTGTCTCTCGCTCTCTCTCTCTCTGGGAGGCCTTACAGTTGGCTGTGGTGGCTTGACTGGTTGCGGCGGTGGGGACAAGGCGCCAGTGTCGTCGAGGCTGTGCTCGGGCGGTGAGAAGAGCACCTCCTTGAAGCTCTTCGCCGAGCCCTTCTGCGACTTCTGGCGCTTCGACTGCTCGGGTGGGTTCTCGCGGATGCTTTCCTGGGTGCCGGCTTCGCTTACTGAAAAGTTTTGATCGGGAAAGCGATCATTAATGTGTAGTTGAGTGGATTCCAGCTTTCCGGTTCCTGTAAAGCGGCCGAAAATTGAGCACAACCTAGACGCTCGCCCAAAATAAGCATCATAATTTTGCTGGCATTACCCCTTTAAAACCGAAAAACCCGCAAAATCATTACATGTAGGCGGGAGCACGAGCTCCTTGGTGGTCGGGCGCACCAGGTCCTTGCGATTGATCTGAAAGATGATTGTTTCAAGGGATCAAATGGCGTAAAAAAAGTGGACTACAAAAATAGAAAAAATAGAAAATTGCTACATTTTTGCGGATGATCAGCCCGCCGGCTTTGAGCGGATTCCGTCGGATCGTGCACACGTCCACCATCGCTGCAAAAAATCAGAGTATTTTTGCGAGGATATCTGAGCTTTTTGGACTCTTCTGAACCCATTTAAAGGGGCTTCCGAGTCGCCAGAATCTACCCTCACGGGCGACTGGGCCTCGACAACTGCACTACGCGTCGAGCGATCACAATATGTCTATCGGGAACGCGAAAGTGGAGTAGGCGTAGTTCCCCTGATAACCCCCCCCTCGCTAAACAACCAGAACCGTTCATCCTCAAAACTTAATAAATTCGGTTCCAAAACCCACATCGCTCTCTCGAGACGCGCATAAAGGCGCGTGCGTGCACCCCAAGCCCGGCGGTCTTCGACTGGCTGCGGCGGGCCAGCATCAGCTTCCGCATCTCCTGTATCGCATCGGAGCGTATTTGCCTGAATCGGTTTTTGCAAAATGTGAACATCTCGGAAATAAGTTCTTCAAAAACCGGGACTGTGCTGTTAGCGGGGGGGGGGTTTGGCAGGGGAGACTAATTTTCTCAACAATGCTGGAAAGTCCCATAAAAAATATAAATTAGGTTTCTAGCATAAAGTTCTCAGATACAAAAAGTTCATAAAACCTTATGAAAATTTTCGTTTTTTGGTTTTTTGGTCAAAGTGAATCAAGATGGCCGAACAGGCCAAAATTTTCGAATTTTCGAAAATTTTTAAAGTATTTTATTGTACTTTCTAGTAATCAGAAACCACTAAAACAATGTAACAATACAACAAATGAAAAGCACAAATTAACACCCCCCCTGTTAACAGTCCAGTACCCTAAACCCCCGTACCTCTCCTTGCACCAAGGCACAATCTCGGCGTTGTCAGCCCCAGAGCAGCGTAGGGCGACTGGAAATGGGTGAAAAAAATTATTAGAACAACCGGAAATCGAGTTGCTGGGCTCGAAAATTTGAAAAAAAGGAAAAAATCGAAAAATTTCGGACATTTTTGAGGTCTACGACGTACTGAACATGGCGGCACTTTGGTTGAACACGTAGAGAAGGAAGAGCATCCAGCCGGCCCACACCGCCGGTCGAATGTTGTTCATGTAGATTTGGTTGAACGTGATCTCCTGTAAAAATTGTTGGCCCATCAATTCCCATCAAAGTATCGTACATCCCGCCCCAGGGGTTGACGAGGTTCGCGCAGGTTGCAGAACCACATCCCGGGCATCATCTCGACGGGGATGTGGTCGTCCGGGCAAGTTTTGATGCAGTACTGAAAACGCAATCGATTCGGACATAGACCGAACCCCTTCTTGGTCGCGGAAGTGGCGACAGTTTTTGCATTGGTTGCCCGCGTAGCCGACACATCCGATGCATTCACGGTGGCAGGGCAGGCAGTAGCCGTCGGCGCCGAGGAATTGGAAACTGGAAACGAGAGGGTGCGAGAGAAAAGAGAGAGAGCGAGAGAGTGAGTGAGAGAGAGACTGAAATACGCGGCGGTTCGTCCGCGGCTTTGAATAGTTTTTCATTTCTGGTAATTTAAATTAGCTACAAAATTTTTTGATTCATTTTTGACATTTCGAAAAAGGTCGATTTATTTGGTACTTTTACATTTTTCACTAAAAAGCGGAAACTTTGTATTTTTATGATTTATGTGCGAACATTTTCGATAAAAACGACGTAAAAGGCTATCAAGAAATGAAGGCCTGGGAAAATGAAGACGCCACGCCACCCCCCGGTAACAGTCCGGTACCGAAAAAGCTACGCCAACTCACTCAAAGTAGCAATTCTGCTGGCGGTTCTCGTCGACCTTGGCTAGACATTGGAGGCGCATCAGGCTCGGCTCTAAAAAGTGTGAGGACGGTAGTACGGTAGGACTCATACGTTCCAGCTCCTCGCGGTAGCTGAAGTTTAATGGATGATTGACCAGGGTGCCCGGGTGGTAGCGTTTCGTGGAGCTGCCGTACTTCAATTCGATCGAATCGTACTGCAAGTTGACTTGGGTACTTTCTTTTAAGCGGTTCTGAATAAAATTTAAATAAATTTGAACTGGAAAACCACAAAAAACGTGGATATTTTTAACGGTGCCATTCGGCCCATTTTGTCGACATTTTTTCTTATTTTTATTTCAAAGAGAGGGACAGAGAGAGAGAGAGAGAAAAGAGAGAGAGAGAGAGAGAGAGAGAGAGAGAGAGAGAGAGAGAGAGAGGAAAAAAGAGACAGACAGATAGATAGAAAGATAGATATTTGGATAGATAGAAAGAAAGAAAGAGAGATAGAGAAGGAGAGAGAGAGACGAGAGAGAGAAAGCGAGAGAGAGAGAGAGAGAGAGAGAGAGAGAGAGAGAGGGGGGACAGAGAGAGACAGATACACAGAGAGTGACTATCTAACCACTTTAAAAAATGTTGAAAACGTTGAAATTTTGGTCCAAACCAAAAAAGCATTTAAAAGCATTCCATACCCAAACACACCGGCCACATCGCCTCGGATCAAAGCAGGGCATGCAGGAGGGCATGTCCAAATGGCCGACCTCAAATGTCCCGTCGGGCCTCGAGTCGAAGGTGCTTCTGAATAAAAGCTAGCTGAAAGGGTTCTGTACTGTTAGCGGGGGGAGGCCTTGGCAGGGGAAAAACAGTTATTTTTTTCCACCTGCTCATGATATATAATGTCCTTTTATAGTGTTTTTAATAGCTTTCGACTGCTAGAAAGATCCTATCCTATAAGCGAGAAAAGTATGTCTGTTTTCTGTACAGCCGATTTCTCGGCCGCCAGGCCGAATTTCCGGCTGATTTTTGGCATGCAGGTAGAGAAACACATTTGTCAGTGATGCATTTTTTTGTTTGACGAAATTCCTTCATTTAACGATTTTACAACAAAAATAGTAAAAAATCCTTAACATTTTGCCCAAAAAAAGGTATGTCCGGAGGTTTTCTCGGCCGCCAAGAGGAGTTGGGCTCTGATTTTTGGAGGGTGAGTGGTAAAAGCAATTCTCCCGATACTATTTTTTCGATTTTGCCAAATTACTTAAATTAAAGTTTTTATGAGCAATTTACTAAAAGGCCCTTAATAAAATGACAACAGTCCCGTGGTGTCCGGGCCATAACTCGAAGCCCAGATGGAATTTTGGTCTGTAATGGTCCACTTATGTATTCGATAGTGGGGATCATGCGCATCTTATTATTTTTACAAATTTTTGCCGCATTCAGACTCAACAAGAGAATTGTGTAAAGTTACCAGAAATCGTCCCTCCGGGATGAGGCCCCCCCCTAGACAGAAGAGGGGCTTTCCCGCCGCCCATCGCCATCGCCCGGTGGTGTAGTGGATTGACGGCCGGTCTACCAAGCGCGTGGTCAGGGGTTCGAATCCGCGCCGAATTTCACTTTTTACCTTTTGGGATTTCAACAACAAACATATGTCTGGGCCCTCCGTGTGCGAGGTTTAGGCCTGGCCCTCGCTCTAGCGCCGCAGGCCAAAGAAAACGTACTTTGCCCAGGCTCTGGCGCCGCAGGCCAAATCGGGAGAAAAACCAGTAACTAGCGCCGCAGGCTCAAAGATTCTAACGCAGCGCTGGCTCTGCCGCCGAAGGCCAAAGAATGGTTGCTTTAGTCAGGCTCTTGCGCCGCAGGCTTCAATAAAAGGAAAGGGAATTCATGTTTCCTAGACGGGGGTCCAGTGGAAAAGGGCCGCGAAGCGGACTTTTTCCACTGGTTTTGAAAATTCGTAAACTTTGATCTATTTGGTGATTTTCCATAACTATGGCGAAAAAGTAAAGAAACTTCAAAAAGTTTTATTAATTATTGTTTACGTTTAAAAACAATTAGAATGCTCGAAAAATGGTTTATATTTTGTCCCCCCCCCCCGATAATGCGAAAGAACCGCGCAAATATATCCCAAGGTCTGCTGCAAAGCTTGGGATGCAAAGATCCTGGCCCTTTGCCAAGACGCAACCAAGCCGTCCGGGCCCCGTTAAAAACCTACTCCGGGCACTCCGGGACGCAATAGCCGCGAAAATCCCTCATGAAGCCGTCCTGGCAGTAGTTGCAAGGCTAAAATCGGGCTTTCATGTTTTTCCCGAGCGACGGGCGCGTAAACAGTAACCGAGTAATTCAAGAAAATAATTCACCCACATCAAACACCGTGGATTGCGTGCGGTTGCAATTGGCCAGACAGTCCTCGCTCTTGCAGAACGGGGCCCACGTGTCCACCTTTCGTCGCGTCGTGTTGCCCGTGTTCCTGAAGCTTGCTGGGTACTGGGTCGTTAGCGGGGGAGGAGGGTCGAGCGGGAAGGGGAACGTATTTTGAATTTTTCCGCTCTGTTTGGATTTTAAACCGTGTTCGACGTTATTCGACCGATCCTTTCCCCAGTTCGTTTTTTTTATCAGTCCATTTTCCAGTTCCAGAGTTCGATCGATAAGGATTTCCGGGGGGGCAATTTTTTCCTGGTGGTCCCGGTTGACCTACTAATCAAATATAAAGTGTTACATTGTTTTTAGTAAATTTCAACTATATTTAGAGTAGAAAAACTTTCAAAAAAAAGTTGGAAAAAAGTTTGAAAAAGTCGAGAATTTGTCCATTGTCCCCCCCACCAGTCAGGAAGTTGCACCCATATCGCCGATCCCCTTCTCGTCGAGAAGAGCCCAAGAACAAGTCGAATCGCAAGTGGTGAAGGAATGCAAGGAGTACGTCCGACGACACGCAACGCTACACCCTGTGCGCCGACCACCCACTGACCGCCGAGCAAAAAGCCAAAGAGGATTTTTTCCCCAGTCTCGCCCTGTCCCCCGTTTTCCCCCCAAATCGTTGCCCCTTATCTATGTAAAAACCCAAATGTGGTTTTAAACTTTTAAACCGTTTACTATTGTCAAAATTTCTAATTTTGTCACCCCCAATCTCTTTTCCATCGGTTTCAATCGTTTTAAACTGTCATTTTGGGTCCTTTATCATTTTCGGGTAATTTTGTTTCTTTTAAATTCCCAATTTGTCCCTTCCTCCCTCCTATTCCCCCTTTTATCCCTTTTCCACAACTCACTTTAAATTTTATCTATCAAACTTTTATCAAAATAAACTCATTACTATTTCATCTCCCTTTTTAATTACATATACCATTCACAATAGGGTTTTCTAGGTCTAAACTTTCCAAAATTTCACTCAAAATTTATCTTTTACTTAGTCTTTTATAATTTTTAACTCATTTATTGTTTTCCTCTAATTTATAACACGGTTTTAGTCGTAGTTTCTTGAGTTGCTTGTAGATCACTTGTGATCAATTCGTCTTGGAGATTTCTGCTCGTTCTTGGCTGAGGAATTGTTCGTTGGAAAATCTCATCTGGTATTTCTGGAGAGAAATATCCAACTCACACGTTAAATGGACTGGTAAATTTTGATTCAAAGGTGGCGCAGAGGGTAGGCGGTCGTGAGCCCATGACTCACGTCTGAAACCATGTATCGACCGCCTCCCGATCCTCAAAGAAGCGTGAGAAGATGTTGTCGATACCGCCGTTAGGCCCAGGGTTCGACAGCGCCGGCGCGGTGAAGCCGAAAATTGTGCGATTGGCGCCCCATCTGCTGGTGATCATCTGAAAAACCAGCGATTCGCTCGCTCTCTCTCTCTCTCTCTCTCTCTCTCTCTCTCTCTCTCTCTCTACCCCCAATAGCAGGTTGTTCATGATCGCTCTGGCGTTCTTTTCCCAGTCAGCGGCATCGAACATGGCCGGCACGTAGACTTCCCAGAATTCGGTCATGTTGAAGCTCTCCCCAGCCAGCAATCTTCTTTTGAGGCCGGGCTGTTGTTGCCCTTTGCCAGGTTTGATCGGGAAGGTGTCGTGGAAGTCGTACGCCACGCAGTAGGGCTGCAATGGAAACGTATCAAAGGCTTTAAAGTTCTGTTTTGTTAGCGGGGGGTGGGAGCCACGCCCACTTTTTTTACTAAAAACATTAATAAAACACTTTTTATCAAGTTACTGGGCATTCAAGACTTATGCAAAAAGCATGGATATTGAGAAAGAACCGCCGCCCTGGAAAATGCCCACCACAGCCGAATCCAGCTCGATCACCCCGTAGAACCTGCATTTGTAGCAGTGATGGTTGGTGGGGCCGTCTGGAAAAAGGCGGAAAAATTTTCTAGAAAAGAAATGCAAAATTTTGAACGTTTACTGCAAAACAATTGACATTATTTTTTATAAGCTTAGCTATGCTAAAGTAGAACAACTTTTGAAAGATTTGGGCCGGAAAAAACAATTTTTCGACCTAAATAATTTTTCGTTAAGATTTGTAAAGTTTTTATGCTTAAAAATAGTTAAAAACATCTTAGAAACGAGAATAAAAAATAAAAAACTTGAATATGTAAAAAAGTGTGACACCCCCCCTATCAGCCCAGTACCGTAATGTCGACAATTAAAAAGTCTTGTTCGAAGACCCACAGCACCAATCGCACCAATCGTGGCATGGCTTGCAATACATCGGGTACGACGAGATCGGGTAGTGGGTCTCGCTGAAAAGCGGATGAGGGCTAAAGCTTCTAGTTTAATGTGGCTACGGGCACAGGCTGCGACACTCCAGCACACGGTCGTTGAGATAGTGGTACAGTCCGGGGGCACATTCGTCGCAGTCTGTCGCACTAAAACTCAGCGGTTCTTTTCCAGTATCTGGGTGGCCGGCACCCACCTACCTTATCTCGGCTCCCTGTTCATCTACAGGCTAAGGTATACCAAAATACTCGCCAGAGCAAGACGAACATTTTGGTACCAGGGTTGAAAAACCGCTTCGCGACTTTTCAACCCTGGACCCGTCTTGAACCGTATGCTGTTCTACGCTTTGCATAATTGTGCTGAATTCAGATGACAAAAAAATGAAAATGATTCGCTTGAGACCCTTTATATAAGCGAATTCCCACTTCCGGTCAATGCTAATTTTTCCTAGCGAAGAGGGTTTTACAAAAACTTTAATTTAATATCGAAAATGGCGGTTTTTTATAAATCTGATATGTGGGCAGTCATCCCTAGACCATTACGCACCTAATGACATATCATACCCACCCCTAACTTCTTCCCCTATGGAGATACTACTGGAACAACGATACGGAAGTGGATGCAAAGTGGCACACACACACACAGACACTATTTTTTTATATATAGTAGGATACTTTACACACCTGTAGATGAATAGGGAACCCAGATACAAAAGTTGGGTGCCGGCTGGGGAGGGGGTAAACTGCACTCTCTCAATCTCTCCCTCTGTCTCTCCTACTCTCCCGCTCTCTGACTCCGGTACCCCCTCTCGCCCACGGCCCAACCCACCCTCTGCAAGCCGTACACCAACTCGGGCACTGCTCGCACCGGTTCAGCATCGCATCAAAGTACGTTCCCCTGAATTTCGCAGTTTAGATGAACCTGCAAGGCAGGGTTACCGGATGCACGGCTCAAAGCAGGTCATCCCCCGTAGGACTGGCGAAGCAGCAAGCCCGACGTGCACGTCTCGCATTTGCCGGTCTAAACAAATTTTTTTTTTGCGTTTGAAGACACAAATTTTGAAACTTTTTTGTTGATCTATTTTTTGGGCTAAAAGATCGAATGGCATTGATGCGTTTTATTCAGTCGGTTAAGGGGGTTTTTAGGCCGCTTTTAAGGGACCGCTTGACACCCAAAAATTAACGCTACCGCCTCGTTGCAATGCTCGCAGCCCGCCGTCTTCATGCTGCACGCGTAGCACTGGTCGCCCAGCCGAAAGAAGTTGCTGAAAACAAGGAGAAAATAACTAATTTTTCACGATAGCCGTACGCTGGACATTTTGCGGGCCGTGTCGGAAAGCAGCCAGTCGTATCTGGGGTCGGCGTGAAGCCAATGTCGCATTGTTCGCAAAACTGGAAATTCAGAAAATCTTTGATGAGTTTCTCTGTACCACTCTCTCTCTCTCACACTCTATTTTCGCCTCTCTCTCTTTATTTCTCTCGCGCGCTCTCTCTCCCCTCTCACTCTCCCCCGCCCCCTCCCTCTCTCTCTCCCCCCCCGCCCTCCTCTGTCGCATCTCTCCTAACCTGTTTATTCCGGCACATCCTGCAATTCGGCAAACAGCTGTATTCGCAAGTGCCGTACTCGGGGTGACGATATTTGCCGCTAAAAGTGTCCACATTTCATGGCCGTGAACTACGTCCTACTCCGGACAATACCAATGCCCCAGCGGCGGCAATGCCAGGGCGGCCGCATCGTCGAATGTCTTCGGGATTAGGTCGTAACCCGCCCATTCGAGGTCGATAGGCCGGCAGCCGGCGTACGACCCGCCGAAGCGTCCTGGGTCTTTCATTCTGAAATTCATCATCAATGGCGAGACGTTGTCCGCGAGCCCTAAAAGGATAGGGACTGGTGCGTTAGCGGGGGGATGGTACCAGACTGGTCGCGGGCGCGGGGGGGGTGGGAGCGGTACTGGACTCTTAGTGGGGCGGGGTTGTGGGAAATGAAAAAAAGAAGAAAGAGAACGAAAAAAAGAAAATGAGTTTCCCCCTGCTAAGGGTCTAGTACCATCTACGCTTCGGGTGCGGATCACCACTAGAAAGCTAAGCAGAGCTCATGCTCAAGTGTAAGCTCAGGCTCAAACTTATGCCCGGGCTTTGAGCGCTCCCTTACGTCTGATTTTCGTCCATCACATAGCCGACCGGGCACTCGATGCACCCCCAGTTCTCCGAGTACGTCATGCAGTTCGTGTTGTTCCATTCGAAGTCAACCTGAACAGAAAGGAATTGTGGCTAAAGTCTGCCGTCTTTCAGTCCTTTTTTATATTTTCGAGCAAAAAATAAAAAGTTTCGACAATTCTGTTTTTTACTTTTTTAAAACTAATTATCACTAAGACTGACAAGTTAGGTTGAATAGTCAAGTTACCATGACCGCACCGAGTAATTCGTGGGATTCTGCCACTTCATGAATTGCGCCATGGGATCGTAGCAGCGCAGATTGTCGTAGCGATGACCCGTTCTGTTCTTCCCCTCAGCCAGCACCTCCAGCTCGCCGATCGTCTCGGTCACCGACACTTTGTGGATGACGTGCGAGAAGTTGCTTAAAAGGGTAATGCCATTTTTGGTTCTGGGCTGTTAGCGGGGGGGGGAGGGTACGTTCGCTTTTCGCTAAAATGTACCAAAATGGGAAATTCTACGTTACCCAAATGTTCCCAAACTGTTTGCTGAATGTGAAGACCAAAAAACTCTAAAAACCACTACAAAAATACAACTATAAAACGCAAGGTTCTTGCTCTCTCTCTCTCTCTCTCTCTCTCTCTCTCTCTCTCTCTCTCTCTCCCTCTCTCTTTGTCTTTGTCTTTCCTCCCTCTAGTTCGCTCTCTCTTTGTCTCCTCTCTCTCTCTCTCTCTCTCTCTCTCACCCTCTCGCTCTCCTGCTCACAAAAAACCCACGCGAACCGGTAGTTGACTTCGAAACTGGTGTCGCAGTTCAGTTGGGTGTATAATATTCCCGCATAACTAGAAAAAATAGACAAATCAGAACTTCGTGATCCCTCACTTCCTTGGAAACTCGCAGAGGTGATGGGCGCATTGCGTGTCCCAGCCGCTGATCGTCAACTAAAGACGATTTTAATGCTTTTCGAATTGACATACCCCTCCGATGGCATTTGTGCGCTTGATGAAAATGAGGAGAAGTAGAAGGAAGCCGTGCCGCATAACAACTTCTTGGAGAAGTGACAGATTTGCTGTTTTTTGAGGCATGTAAATCCGAATGCAAATTTGGTGAAAACAGGAAGCGGGCAAGAGCAATCAGGCGAGAGAGATAGAGAGACAGTGAGAGAGAAGGAGATAGATAGAGAAAGAGAGAGTGAGAGAGACAAAGAGAGGGGAGCGGGAGGCAACGAGAGCTAACGAGTAAGCGCAAGATAATGTGAGAAAGAGAGAGAGAGAGAGAGAGAGAGAGAGAGAGAGAGCGAGAGAGAATTAGAGAGAACCGTTAAAAAATTCTACAAGTGCAGTTGTCAAAAAGTCGGTTAACACATCTTTATTCCGCGGACACAACGAATATTACAACAGAAACTCCGATCATTTTCAAGTGCACAATCTATAATTGCGCCAAGATTACGGGATTGCAAGAAATGATGAATTGCTAACACGAATATATGGAATGGGTACAAGTAGAGGTCGATTTTGCGGCTTCACTGGTTGCGGCCGCTCTTCCCGGATCGACCGCTTCCGCTTCCTTGGGGGCCGTCGTACTGAAAATGAAAGTGAAAAATTGCAAAAAATACGATGTAATTTCAAGACTAGACAAGGATTTAATCGGCGCATTAATGGTGGAATCAAAACGAAATCGAAACTCACCTTGGGCCGGCTTTTCGTGTCGATTGGAGCCGGTCGGTCTGCGCGGCCAGAGCCATCGCCGGTTTTCTAAACACATAATTTCTTGAATTTGAGTTTTAGATGGCGCTTAAGCGATTTGTTTACGATTGAGGACGAGGCTTGGAGCTGACTGAAGCTTAGGCTTACAAGGGAAGGTGCACGACCGGCCCACGAGAAATCGACACGAGACATAATGGATCTGATAGAATCGGACACGGGGATTCCGAATCTGTAATCAGAATTTGCTAAATAAAACGGAGAAAAAAGTTATGAAGCTTCAAAGTTGGCAAAATCGCCAAAAACCGTACCTTTAAGGGCCCGTAAAAACCGGTGGAACGGAATTGAGGAGAAAAGAATTAGTGCACCTTGTTCAGCAGAAAAAGCGCCTTCGAATGAGCTGTAATACGTAGCATTTGCGAACAATTCACTGAAAAAAAGTTTTTTTGGATTCACGGGCAAGGGTATGGCCTGTCAAGTTCATAGAAGAGATTTTCGCGAAATCATCGTAAACTTAAAGTAAGATAGCTCATTCGAAAGCGCTTTTTCTGCTGAACAAGATGCACTAATGGGTTGTGGCAAATTTTCATTCCCTGGGCCTTTACAGGCCCATAAAGGTCCGATTTTGGGCGATTTTGCCAACTTTGCAGCTTCATAACTTTTTTCTCCGTTTTATTTAGCAAATTCTGATTACAGATTCGGAATCCCCGTGTCCGATTCTATCAGATCCATTATGTCTCGTGTCGATTTCTCGTGGGCCGGTCGTGCACTTTCCCTTGTTAGACTTGGCTTAGGCGCGACTTAGCTTGGCTTAGGCTTGGCTTATGCTTGGCCTAGGCTTGACTTAGGCATGGCTTAGGCATGGCTTAAATCTCTTTTTCTCAAGCTCCACCCACCCTCTTCGGACTCCTCTGACGCTCCGACTTCTGTCGTCGACTTCCCGTGCGCCGGTCAGTGCCGAGTAGCTGCTGCACCACCACTTCCGGGGTGTCCAGTTGTCGTGTCGGCGGCTTTGGCTCCTCGCCCGAGCGTCCCGTTCGGAGCGGGGTTTTCTGAAGAAGGAGAGCGTGTGTTTTTGAACAGTGTCATCAGGGGCTACCGATTTCAGCGGGGTCACCGTGGGCTTCTTCTGCTCGCGGTCGGTGATCATCCGGACGGACGTGACGTAGACGCCGGGGCTTTCGCCGATGCGCTGGGTTGGTTGAGGAGGAGGGGTCTAGAAAATGTCTCTCTCTCTCTCTCTCTCTCTCTCTCCTCTCGCACTCACCGCCGTCGGCACGGGCGTCGCATCGAGCAACAGGCTCAGCTCCTGGTTCGGTGGCGTGAAGAGGAGCTCCTTGTAGCTCTTCATCGACTCGGGCTTCTCCTTTCTGGGCTTCTTAGCGGGCGTGCTCGCGTGGCTTGGTTGAGTCTCGGATTCGCTTACTAAAACTATGAGTTTAAAGGGTTGCTCAAAGGGCCTGGAAAAACCCAAAAACTTACAACTTAGCGGCTTCACCACCTCCTTCGACACTTTCGGGGCGGGCTTGATTCGGGGCTGAAGTGCGCAATGCTACTAGGGACGTCAGAAAAAGCTTACAGCGCGCCTGATGAGCACGTGCTTGTTCATCAGCGGGTTTCGCTCGTCGTCGTGGGAAACGTCGCAGGCTAGAAATTGGTAGATGGAGTAGATAGAGAGAGCGAGAGAGATAGAGAGAGCGCTACAAATCCCCTACATGTAATTCTAGCAGGGCGCCTTGATGTCATGTCCCCAAACAGCATCGCCCTCCTCCGGCTCATGGCGTAGGCAATGTCCTCGATAGCGTGCTGGCGGATTTTTCTGTAATAAAATAAAATTAATTAAATTCTAAAATCAACGATCCCCACTCTTCCTGGCCCCACGGCACCAGCTCAGCGTTGTCGGGCCCTCCGCACCGCCGAGCCACTTAAAAGTTGTACGCTTTTCATGCTTCTGTCTAGCTTTAAAAAGCCTATGATTTAGTTTAAGACCGACCACAACAAGCCGTGCATTGCACCGTGCAGTAGAGGATGAGCACCAGCGGGTAGATAGCCAGGATCGCGACGCTCCCCGCTTCCTGGTACTGCCTGTCGAAGTAGAAGAAGGGCTGAAACAATCTTTCGATTTCGATCTTGTCCTCGCTTCTCTCTCTCTCTCTCTCTCTCTCTCTCTCTCTCTCTCTCTCTCTCTCCCCCCCTCCCCCTCCCCCCCCCCCCCCCCCCCCCCCCCCCCCCCCCCTCTCTCTCTCTCTCTCTCTCTCTCTCTCTCTCTCTCTCTATGCATACCATCACTTTTTGAATATCGCGCGCCGGCGGCCAGTCGCAGACCCAGAACCCGGGCAACATCTCCTTCGCGACATAGCCCTTCGGGCATTCAGAGATGCAGGCCTGCAACGGAATTTCGCAGTTAAACGGACACGATAATTAAATTAAAGATTTGGTACCGTACCCCCGAATGGTTCATCACATGCCGGCACTTTTTGCATTGACTGCCCGATAAGCCGACGCATCCGATACACTCCGGATGACACGGCAAGCAGTAGCCGTCGGCGCCGAGGAATTGGAACCTGGGTATTGGTTTGGTTTTTTCCCATTATCGGCGGGGGGGGGGGGCGATAAAATGTTTTTCGTTAAAGACATAATAAGTAGAAAAATGTTGGGTGGGTTTTGTTCTATATTTATTTTTTTTAAATTCCCTTTTTTTTTTTTATCCTTAAAAAGGTTTTACATTCAGGATAATTAGAAAAAGCTTAAGAACACTCAAAGCACCCACTCGGTAAAACACTTGTGCTCCCGCTTGTCGTCCATCTGCTCCAGGCACTTGACGCGCATGATGGAAGGGTCTACAAATTAAAAATTTTTCTCGGACTGTTGTGTCACGCTCCCTTTAAAATGTCAATTTTGCGGAAAACGGACCATCCAGCTCCTGCTGCCTGGTGTGCCGGTAGGGCTCGTTGATCAGCAACGCCGGGTGCCCGGTGAAATTGCGCACTTTGTTCCGGTAGGTCACTTTGGGGTACTGTCAAAGGAAGTTGGAAAAAGGGTGGCTTTCACCATACCGTTTTCTCTCCCTCTCTCCCGCTCTCTCTCTCGCTATCTCTCTTGCTCTCTCTTTCTCTTTTTTTCTTGCTCTCTCTGCCTCTCCCTTGCTCTCTCTCCCTCTCTGGTTCTCTCTCTCGCGCTCTCTCTCTCGCGCTATCTCGCTCTCACCCAATCACATCGCTTGCATCTACTCGGATCGATGCACGGCATGCATTCGCGAAGCTCGCGTGGCACCTGCATCACCTCTTCGAGATCGCCGGGGCGTGTGTAGAAGGTGCTCCTAAGAAGTCGCATATCCCAATTAGCATCACTAATCGGCTACGCTGGACAACCATCAACGCAGTAGCCACGGAAGTCTTTGTTGAAGCCTTCTTGGCACACCGGGCACGGCTAAATCTCGGGGTTGGGTTGCGAGCGGCACCGCGACACGAAACGCGTCTGTGTAACGTCGCGTCCCGGTTGCGGTCGGATTGGTACGGGTCGGCTTTATGAGGTTTTGCGCGGAACGCGATGTAAATTTGTGCTCTTAAACCACCCCACATGAAACAGCGTGGTGATGTTTTCGTTACAGTTGTCCAGGCACTCGTCGTCGAGGCAAAACGTCGGGTAGAGCTGCATCAGCGTCTTGTTGATGCTGGAAACAAAAGATCTCCGTTGCTCTCTCGCACCCTCCCTCTGTCTCTCTCTCTTTCTCTCTCTCTCTCTCCCTCTCTCTCCTTCTCCCTCTCACTCCCTCAATCGCGTTGTCTAATAAACTCACGCTTGTTCTGCCCAATACATGTCATAGTAGGTGATGTTCGCGAAGTAAATTGAGTAGACGACACGGGCGCGTTCGGTGAGGTTTTTGTTGGTAAAGTCCGGCAGCTCCTCGCCAAAGATGGTCAAACGGCGGCCCGTCACCGGGAAAACCACCTGGAAACCGTATGCGTCAACTACAAACGCCAAGAGTTATAAGGTAAAAACTACAAACTTTTGCTAATTTTCAAGCTACAAACTGCAGGCTACAAACTCCTGGCCTATAAAATTTAAGTATAAACTAAAAAACCGAAAAACTATAAACTACAAGTTAACTACAAGCTCCGAGCTCCAAAGACCTGCTAATTGCAAACTATGCACTTCAGGCCACAAGCCACAATCTGTTACTGACAGACTACAGGCTACAGACTACAAAATACAAGCTATAAGATACAAACTACAGATCCAATCTAGAATCCCACATTGTCAATGTAGTGCTGGGCCATCCTCTCCGAGCGACTGGGCGGTGGGGGAGGGGTAGTCGGGAGCGGAGGAGCGGTCGTCAAATTCGCCCACGCTGCCGAGGCGTTCAGGTACATCGTGTTGTTCAGGTACAGCGTGGCGTTCAGCTCGTACGGAGAGAGCATCAAAGGGTGCGTCGAGTTGGACGTGGCGTTCACGACTTGAAAGTCCAGATGGCGCCGCTCCCGCTCCCGGTCCTGCTCCTGCTCCTCTTGCTCCTGTTGCTCCTGTTGCTTCCGGTTCTTCAACGAGTCGAGGATGAACTTGTAGCACTCGGCCTGGAAGTTGAAAGATGACTTTATGGGCGTCGAGTGCGAGATGACCAGCTTGAAATCGGGGGTGACGATGCCGAAGAAGGTGCAAGCGTAGCAGTGACGACGAGTGGGGCCATCTAAAAAAACTTTTGAGAGAGTGAGACTGAGAGATAGACAGAGAAGAGTGAGAGAGAGCAAGAGAGATAGAAAGAGAAAGAGATAGTGAGAGAGAAACAAAGAGAAATAGAGAGAAAACGCCTCAATTCTCACAACACGTCTCGCAGGCTGGATCGCAGGGAAGGCAGCGCATCGGGACCGTTGACTGCGGATAGGTTCCGTAGCTACAAAAGTGAGGTAAGCACGTAGCTCGGGTCCCACGGGCAGGCGCTGAGACAAATCATTTCGTCTTCGCCTTTCTCGTAGGTGTACAGTCCGGGCGCGCACTCTTGGCATTCGCCGGGGCTGGAAATGATTTGGTCCTACCAACACCACTTTTTGTATGCATACCCGTAACAGTCGGCACACCAGCTCGGGCAATCGACGCAATCGTGGGTGTCGGGATCGTGGTAAGTACCTCTAAAATGGCATTATTAGAAACCCTAAAAAAACGTAAACAACCTCATGCAGATCGGTAGACATATTTGGCCATATTCCTTTCGGATAAGTACAAAGCCTTCGTCACATTCTGTGCATAGGCCCGACTGAAATTCACGAAATAGGTCATTGCCTCTAAGCCTAAACCTAAGCTTATGCCTAAGCCTAAGCCTATAGCTAAGCCTAGGCTCAAGCTCATGCGTAAGACTCTGCTCAGGCCTAAGCCTAAACCTAAGCCTCAGGCTTACATTCTTACAAAATTCACAAAAGCTTACATTCGCATTGCACGTCGCGCAACTGTCGGTCACCATATAGCAGGGGTAGCAGCGGCCCCCACGATAGAAAAAGCCCCTGGAATTTTGGCGTAAAATTCTCGTTCTCCCTCCTTCTCTCTCTCTCTCTCTCTCGGAAGCAAACATCACCAACTCTTTGCATGTCTCCGTCGCCGGGTTGAAGCATCCCCATCCGTTCACCGTCGGCACATATCCGGGCTCACAACGGTCGCAAATCTATCCAAAAAAAGTGGTACTGGTCCGGTAGCGGGGGGTATACCCGAAACCTACCCCCGGATTTCGGCACCTCTCGCAGTTCGTCAGGCATTTCCCGTCGCATACATCGCTCTTCGGGTTTCTGTACTTGAAGCTGGAAAGCCGTTGGATTTTTATGGCCTGGCGGGATCTCCTACGCCGGGCAGTAGCGATCGGAGGGCAGCGCGAACGATACGGCCTCCTTGTAATTCCGTACGATGGCCAGCTCGTTTTCCATCGTTGGGTGGGGCACACACGACGCCACGTCGAGGTCGGTCGCGTTGACGGTACGGTTGCCGAGCGGATTCCTAAAGTTGTGGGTTACAGTAGTGGATAAAAGGGGATATAAATTTTGGTAAAAATCGGCCATTTTGGTGGAAAAACGAAATTTTTCATGGTGTTTCATAAAAATTGAAGTTTAATTAATTTATTGAGGTCTAATTGAATCAAACTTTCATTTCTGTAGCTTTTAAAGTACGGTAAGAGCTCCACCTCGCATTCTCGTCAAAAGTCCATGAGGCCGGGCATTCAAGGCAGCCGTACCGTTCCGAGTAAGTAATGCAGGTCATGTTGTTCCATTTGTGGTCCTTGGAAATCACGCTCTCTCTCTCACTCTCTCTCACTCTCTCTCTCTCTCTCTTCCGCTCTCTTTCTCTTTCTGACTCTCTCGTGCTCTCTCAGGCTCTCTTCCCTCTCTGACACACTCTCACCCTCGCTCTCTCTACCTACAGTAAGATTTGGGTAGTTGCTGGTTCCATCTGTGCATCTTATCTGGTCCTCCCTCTCCGGCTCCACCGTCAGATCCCTCATGTATGTCAGGCGGCGCACCGAGCCGAACTTGCTGAACAAGGCGGCTTGTAACGCTTCCGGACGCGAAAACCCACAAAAAGCTGTAATTGGGGGCATCTCTTTTCGAGCACGACATGTCGTCCGCCAGCAAGTCGTAACTAAGATTTGTTCAGTAACGTCAGTTGAAGTGAAGATTACTGGGGTTTGACCTTGCACATGTCGAGAAGGCAGGGGATGGCCTCGGGGTCGCGCTGGAAACACATGTTTTGACGTTGGGGGGGAGTCGACCTTAAATTAATCCCCCCCCCGGTAAGAGACAAGTTCGCCTCTCAAGCCTCCCTCCCCCCCTTCGGAAAGAATCTAGTCCCACCCGCCGACACCGAAAGTTTCTATCTCGTCTCCCCTGTGTGCTACAGAGCTGTAAAGTGTACCAAAATGTTCGTCTTGTTCTAACTAACACAGATAGTTTAAAATCATTGTAAAAATTTCGACTCCGGAAAATTTTTAAAGAATTTGAAGCAATCTTTAGCCAGGTAAAACCAGAAAACTTACATGTTTCGCCTTCTTGCCGCCGGCCATGTAGACGAGCAAAAATAAAGCAACGTAGTACGTGGCGCGCCGTATCATTGGTGCTTGGTGGGTGAGGATACGCCATTTTCACTCAATCCCGCAGCTTACCGCGTTGCTAATCTCGTATGTAAATTTCAAGAGTTAAAGTTGTACTTGATATGCAAATTTCTTTTCATATATTTTCGTTTTTGCCTGTCAAATTTAGCAATCAGTCGGATTTCCAAGAAATCATCATTTTGTGTATTTATTCGTAGTTTTTTGTTAGTTAGTTTTAATAGCTTTTTATGCGTAATTTTGACTCACAAGGGAAGTGCACGACCGGCCCACGATAAATCGACACGAGACATAGTGGATCTGATAGAATCGGACACGGGGATTCCGAATCTGTAATCAGAATTTGCTAAATCAAACGGAGAAAAAAGTTATGAAGCATCAAAGTTGGCCAAATCGCCAAAAACGGTACCTTTAAGGGCCCGTAAAAACCGGGGGAACGGAATTGAGGAGAAAAGAATTAGTGCATCTTGTTAGCAGAAAAAGCTCTTTCGAATGAGCTGTAATATGTAGTATTTGCAAACAATTCACTGAAAAAAGTTTTTTTGGATTCACGGGCAAGGGTATGGCCTGTCAAGTTCATAGAAGAGATTTTCGCGAAATCATCGTAAACTTGAAGTAAGATAGCTCATTCGAAAGCGCTTTTTCTGCTGAACAAGATGCACTAATGGGTTGTGGCAAATTTTCATTCCCTGGGCCTTTACAGGCCCATAAAGGTCCGATTTTGGGCGATTTTGCCAACTTTGCAGCTTCATAACTTTTTTCTCCGTTTTATTTAGCAAATTCTGATTACAGATTCGGAATCCCCGTGTCCGATTCTATCAGATCCATTATGTCTCGTGTCGATTTCTCTTAGGCCGGTCGTGCACTTCCCTTGTCAGTTAGTTTTAATATCTCAGCCCAAAATCATGGGAGCCTGCTAACATTTTATAGCTAGTTTGGCCGCTTTAATGACATACATTTCGGTCCCAGGTACCTTTTGTCGACTCGACACTACATTCCAATTTTTTATCGTCAACTTAATCCGCATTTTCAACGACAATTATCTACTTAACTGTGATAAATAAAGATTAATTTCCTGGGGTACTTTTGAGGGCAATTTCAGGCGCTTATCATTCATTTTAAACTTAAGCCTCTTGCGTGCTTGCAAACTTAATCTGCTTACAAAGGGTGACCAGAATGTGAGAATGACAAAGTACTATTTTTTTAAACTAGGGTGTGGCTAAAAAAAGATGACAATTTTTGGGTTCACTACAAAAACGGTTTTGCGGAAGTGAAAATGGACGCTAAAAATTTTTAAATGCGTCACTTGTCCTTGAAAGAAGTTTCCCCAGCTCAAAGTGAACGTCTTTAGTAGTTTTACGTAAAAGTTACAGTACATCGGCGTGTCATTGTCCTCGCTAAATAGCTCGACAACGTTTAAGATCAAGTCTTAGCTTCTTAAAGCGCACGTTCAGGGAGGGGCCGTGTACTCGTCCCAACGTGTACACCCTATGGACGTAGGGACCGCGCGCACTGCCTACCCGTGCTGTGGGAGGCCATTCCTCTCCTTTGCGGCGTGGGGCGCCCCTCGCCCCCTTGCCAGGTTGTAGCTGTGGCTGACTGGTATCCATCCGCGCCTCCCGGGCGGGCGGCCCGGGTTCGACCCCCGGCTGCGGTAAAAATCTTTGCTTTTATCCAAAAAACGTCCCTGAACGCGCCCAGTTTCAACATTTCCAGAATACTGTAAGTGTCTTTTACTGAAAGAATACATATACTCGTCTCGCTTTTCTATCCTTCGTAATAAAGACTCCCCAATATCACCCTGGGTGTGGCGGAGAGGTGACAAAGAGGGTGAGAATTTGACCGCAAAATGATTCTACGATCTGTCTGTGCTAAACCGCGATAAGCACCAGATAACGCGTGTTTGTAGATTACAATTTTGGATGTTCAGTGAGCGTCTGGTTTCGATTGCGCCCCCTGCTAGGACCGATGGTACGATATTTCAGCTCTTTGTGAAGACCATTATTTCATTCTGATGTTTCTCCTGATTTAACCGCATCCGAAAGGAGCTAGGAAATGTGAACATTCACCTGGGTATCGAGAGCTACGTGGAATGCAAAAATACGCCCGTTATTCCGCTTGGAATGGTCGTTCTTAGAGCTCCGGAACCATAATTTATCGTGTTATAGAGTCGATTACAGGGCTTCTCATTACCTTTAAAGCCACTTACAAGGCAGGCATTACAATAATTTTCTTTTAATAAGGAGTAGCGAGAACGTTAAAGAGGCAGTGCAAAAGAGAGAGAGGAGAGAGAGAGGGGAGTGAGAAAAAGTGAGAGCAACAGAGGGAGAGAGAGATTCAATAATCATAAATTCTTTGACGTCGTCGGGTTGATGCTGTACTATGAAGTTTTCACTGGCATCATCTCTTTAAAATAACACTCTTTCACCCTTCCCAAATTTGACGGCGAATTTCGAACCCGACTTCCCTTCCCTACAATGCGCTCGAAGAGACCAAGCCAAAAAAATGTTGGTCTGAGCGATATTTCCACAAAGCAGCACCGCAGTTCCCATTCCAGTGTGTGTAAGCAATAATGTTTAGCCAGCCCCCCACCACGCGTTCACCACCCCTCCCGCCTCTTCTCTGGGCGGCGAGGTGTGAGAGCTTAAAGGTTATTCGCGGCCGGGGCCCGAGTCAAAATTTAATATATAGGTATCCTGTATGAGAGGCTGACTTTTGATGTTTTGATCTTCGACTTGCCGTAAGAATCGGACTTTCGCGTCGGTAAAAATTGACCTTAGATTATTATTATTATTAGCCACAGATTAGAGAAAAAAATTTAGAGAAATAAACGAATTACTAGTGTTTCCCGTTCTCTCTTGATTCCAAAAATCACCAATTTTGGACTTAAAAATCTTCAACGAGTCGATCAAAGAGTAAAAATCCGAGCCAAAACCACCACGGGCTTGGCGGCGTGACAGCGATGATGGTCCTCAAACAGCGCCATTGTATCGGCCGGAGAAAAGCTATTTTTCGAGGTATTGTAAGCGCGTTAATGGGTTTCTTTGAAATTTGAAAACCACTCGATTTTGGCCGAAAGATCGTCAATTCTCTATAGAACCAGCCCGCTTCAATTCGAAGTGGTGTAATCTTTGAGCTATATCCTCCCTTGCTCGTCTCTCTCTCTCCCTCTCTCTCTCTCTCCCCCCCTCTCTCTCTCTCTCTCACTATTTTCGCGGTCCCTCTCAATCTCCGTCTCATTCGGTCCGTTCAGGTCTTACTTTTTTGTTCAAAATATCAGCCCGCAAAGAAAATCGGCACTGTCCATCTTCGCATCCAGTTTTTGCAGGTGCTAGAGGTGCTCTCTGGAGCTTCAACGCCGAATTCTGCCGCCTGCTATTTTCCCAGTCCAAGAATTGGCTTCCAAATACCTTTAAAACAAGATTCAAAAGCCAAAAGCCATCGAAACAGGATTTTTTAGAAAATTCCAACGCCCCCACCCTCATTTTTTGTCGGTATTTAACTAGCCGAAGCTGCACTACACTATTTAACCCCCGGTGGTTGATGAAGCGTGTCAAGGCTATTCAGTCCAATAATCAAAAAAGTGCACGGATTACTTTCATTTTTGACCAGGACATTCTCTTTAAACATGACATAAAACCGCTCATAGTATCTTAAGTATTTTCTGTATTTTTCGACCTTGTAATTGTGGAAATTTCATTTAGATGAATTTTATTTCTATTAATGCATCGCTTTTAGGAAATGAGCCTAAATTTCACTCCATTCCTGCTCGGCTTCGCTTTCGTATTGACGCTAATTTACCAGTTTGCCGAGGACCAAAATTTACCCCCAGCTATGGACGTAAAAAGTAACTTCTATCTACATATTTTTTGTTAAAATGTGATACATTAAAAATGTTACTAATTTTAGATCAAAATTTAAAAGAAGTTGTACGAGACACCATGGATTATTCAATATTTTCTAAATGTTTCTTAACAATTCACGATCCCTGGAGTGGAGGCGCTAATAAAACGTATCAAAGCAAGGATCCGCTTGCGAAGTGTAATACGCATTATGTAAGTTTTTAGAGCATAAAAACAACTTGTGGGCGTTAAAAATAAAATAGCATTTAACCTTCTTCTCGCGACACACAAAAACCATTGAAAGAAGTATTTTTTAAGCTAACTTTTACATATTAAAGCGCACGTTCAGGGAGGGGCCGTGTACTCGTCCCAACGTGTACACCCTATGGACGTAGGGACCGCGCGCACTGCCTGCCCGTGCTGTGACAGGCCATTCCGCTCCTTTGCGGGGTGGGGCGCCCCTCGCCCTCTCGCCAGGTTGCACCTGTGGCTGACTGGTATGCGACCGCGTCTCCCGATCGGGAGGCCCGGGTTCGACCCGGCGGCGGCAAAAATCTTTGCTTTTCCAAAAAAAACGCCCTTTTTGAGCCCTTTAGACTAAATGACAGTTATTTTGACGTACCGTACCCGAATTTTTAGATCCCAGCCACCACCCTCCGCGATGGAAAAATATCGATTACCAAGCCCTGGAAGAAACCGATCGATTACTGTGATATACGGTAGAAAAAACAGTTATACCGAAAAATTATTAAGATTTCAGCTGTCCCTTCTACCATTGGCAAGAAGGGCATGATGGTGGGAGAATTATGACATTGTTGCCAGATGAGGAGCAGATTGCCGCTTGCGATATCATCTATGCAGAATGTTATCAAGGGAAGACGAGGGTGGATCGATATGTTCATACTCAATTGTTGGAGGAACCGATGAAGTAAGAGGAGAGCGAGAGATAAATAAAGAGAGAACGAGAGAGTGAGGGAGAGTGAGAGAGAGCGACCGAGACTGAGCAAGGAAAAAGAAACATCGAAAGCGTAACAATGAGCATGAGCTAGAGCCAGGAAACGAGCGCAGGAGAGACAGCGATAGAGAGACAGAGAAAGCGAGAGAGAGAGCGAGAGAGAGAGAGAGAGAAAGAGAGAGAGGGAGAGAGAAAGCAACAAAGGGTGTGCGAGAGAGAGACAGAAAGAGAGAGAGGATGAGAGTGAGAGAGAGAGAGGAGAGAGACAGCAAGAAAGAGAGATAACTCTCATATTTCAGCTACCAACTCTACGCTTCATCGAAGTTCAAAACCACAACTCCAGACCCTGATGCTCCTCCTTCCTACCTACCAACGGAACCTACGAATCCGCGATTCAATGCCCAAGCCAAAAAGAACAAAAATTTCCGCCCTGATATTCACATCATCTTGATCGACTCGTGCTCATCGACCCTGGCGAGGAGGTGAGCATGGCCTGAATGCAGCTCTGTCTTACATCGTAATTTTAAACCCCGAAAAGTTATGGATTTCCCTTGGTAATTCCTTGAATTGAATCCTTTAGAGCCATCCCGCAGACCCTCACTTTTCTCGAGCAAAAAATGGGCGGAGTTTTTATGCACCATTTGAATAGAGTGGCTGATAATAGCCACCCAAACGGGTTTGCCTTTCTTTTCGGTGGGTTTCGTTTCCTTAGTGCTTGTTCCGGTTTTCGAATAGAATAACGATAAAATCGTTGCGTTTTAGGAAAACGCATCTACGAGTCATTTCGCGGGTTTCTCGGCGCATCGGACCTAGCGGCCGAATGGAGCATACAAAGGGCTTGTAAAACCTACCTGGATAACGAGACGATGATCATGCACGAGTATGCGGCGGAAGGTACTGTAAAAACCCTTTTTTTCGACGAACCACCCATCTTTTGAAAGTGAAGACGGACTCTAAAATTTACCTCAAAAAGTCGAATTTTTTTACGAATTTCCGAGTTTTAATCGATCTTAATGCTAGACAGTTGTTTAAATATGGTGTATTTGGCCTATCCGTTTAATATGACTTTTTCAAAACCCAAATTATCGTTTTTAAGGCTATAAAACAGCCCATTTACTGGACTGGGGAGACGTCTTCTACTACCCCTATTGCAAGGGATACTTGAAGCAGCCGACGGACCATCGCTATGAGTAAGTTAAACTCCTTTTAATGGTAGTATTTATAGAAGTTCCAGCCGCCTTTCCAATAAGAATAACATACGAAAATTCCCGATTTAGAGCCCTGAACCGGATCCTTGGCGTCGACAAGGAGTTCGAGAAGGAGAGGCTGGCAAATTGCATGGAAGAGTGGCACGCATTACTGAAATACCATGGGCAGTTTGCCGCTGGGTACAAAAGTGAGTAGTCAATCGTACTCACAAGGGCCAGTCAAGGCCAAAACTATCTGTAATTCGACCGCAAAATTTGTAGCTTTACAAGAGTTTTGAAAAATTCATTGCTACAGTTGGCTTTTTCTATTTTAATTTATTGCTTTCTACATTTTTTATCCTCATCCATCGATTAGAAAGTGTCTAGACACAAGTAAACAAAAAAAATGTTAGATAACCCGAAATTCGGCCTCTCCTGGCTGGTATCACTACTTCACGGAAACGCAAACATGCTCTATCACACGGACGACTATTTTTTGGTAAGCTTCTGATACATCTCATCTAAAAGAATATCATTCATCGGCATTGCAGAAATATTTTCAAGAACATGAAAAGACATTCGACAACTCGTTCGTGTTCTTCATGGGTGATCATGGGCCGAGGATTGGGCCGGTAAGTCTTAAATTAATTTAATTCAATTTTCTATGCATAAACTTAAAAATTTTCAATCATCTACCGATTTATTTATAAATATATCAAGGTAATTTTAAGACCACCGGCACAGAAATGGGGCAGCGAGAAGTGAATAACCCGATGTTGATGCTGATGGTTCCGAAATTTTTGAGGGAAAACAAGGAGGTCAGGAATTCTGGAAGTTTCTCAGTTTCGTTCATCGGATTACGAGATGTAATTCATTTAGGTTTAGCTTTACCTATAATTTATCCGATTACGACACTCCATTGATCTATTTAGTTCTAGCTTTAGCGGCAGATTTTCGCTTTTATCTGATTACGTAACCTAATTATCCAAGCGTTGAACGGGTATCAATTTACGATATGAAATTCATCCACTTAATTTCGAGCCCAATTTATGTTTTTGTTTGGAGATTACCTGAGTTTTAGCTGATGACCAATCTCAAAGCCCACTCGACGAGTCTGCTAACCCACTTTGACGTCTACGCGACGCTGCAGGACATCTTAAAGGTACAGCGGCAGCTTTGACTATTAAAATCATTGGACCTGCAGAATGCTCACGCTACAAACTACACATCTTTTAAATATGAACAAATTCTAAATCCAAACCCAAATAATGGGACCTCGATTCTGCGCCCGCGAGGGCCATTTGAGGACAGGTGGAGCTAAAAAAACTTTATCTCTAAAAAATAGTGCTTTTTAGGAATTGCCAAAATGTGCCGGTCACTGGGGATTACTGTCTATGTGAATTTAATAAAACTGAGAAGTAACTCACTAAATGAACTAAAAAATACCGTATTTTCCAGAAATTTCGTCCCAATGGGCAAATTTGCGGTCGAATTGATCAACGAATATGTGGAGCAGGAGATGCTCACCGATCTTTGCGCCCCGCTGAGCTTGGGAAAGGTAGTTACCGGGCGTCTTTAGCGTTTTTAATTTAGTACTAGGGTTGAAAAGCCGCTTCGCGACTTTTCAACCATGGCCCCGACTTACCCCCATACTTCATCACTTTGCATAAACCCCTGAATTCCTGTGCCGCAAAATGAAAAGCGTGTCCTCTCCCCTATTATATAGGCTTCCACCACTTCCGGTGCATGCTAATTGATTCCTAACAAAGAGACCGAGCAAGATTTTCACAAAAACTTAATTTTAATATCGAAAACAGCTGATTTTTAAAAATCTCATATGCGTGCAGTCGTGTCATGACCATTACGCACCTAATGACGTATCATACGTACCCTTAACTTCCTCTCCAATTGAGATACGACTGGAACATACGGACGGAAGTTGCATGCAAATGCACACACACACACACACACACACACACACAAACACTATTTTTTTTATATAGTAGGATTTTTTATGTTTAAAAGCGATTTCTAGATCGAGTCCGTCTCCACTTACAATCCAGAACGGGCTACACAGCTGTATGAAATTACATTTACCACTGCGCCGAGTAGTGCAAAGTATAAAGCGGTAGGTCGCTCGCTGTCTCTCTCTATCTCTCGCTCTCTCCCACTCTCTCGCTCTCTCGCACTCTCGCTTTCTCGCACGTTTGCTCTCCCTTTCTCTTTCTCTCTTTCTCTAACTCTCTCCTTTATCATAGATTTTTCAGCGCATCCGCATCGACGACAACGACCAGTTCATCGCATCCGGCCACCCGGTCCGGCTTAATGAATACAAATCAACGGCCGATTGCGTGGCAGGACCCCGGCCGGAAATGAGACCCTATTGTTACTGTAAAAGCAATATAAAAACCACTACTGCTAAGTCCTCAAAATCGAAGACTGGCTAATTTCCTTTCAACGTGTATCTTCTACCAATACCAAAGATTGTACCATACGGTTTCCACAAATTCGGGTTCTAGAAATAAATTATTGACTTCACTGCCCATCGATGCCGTCGAATGAGGTTTTTTCAGCCTGGCGAAAGACGACAGTCAGAAACACAGCAAAAACCGGCTCTAAAAAGCTGCAAAAACGAACATGGCGTCTTTTTGGAAAAGAAAGACATCAATTCGTAGGTGGAGACCAAATCAGGACAACTGCAAAAAGGGCAAAAAGAAGTGGATCTGGACCGTTCGGGGGCTATCACGAAATATCAACCATTTTATGTGACACTTTACCTAGTTTTAGGTCTTCCTAAATTTATAAAAGCTGCTTTTTTATATTATTTTTAGCCTCAATTTTTTAATTTTTGGCCAGGAATATTTGGGAAATTCAAAAAGGAAGATGTTCGCTTTTTCAAATATTTTCAAATCTTTCTTAGAGTTTTCTAGCAAGCAAAAATTACTAGAAATGCTATAAGTAATACCTTATAGGTTACCAATAAGCGGAAAAAGTGGTTTCCGCCCCTGCGAACCCCCCCCCCCCCCACCCCAACAGCTCGGAAACTCGACTTTTGCAGGGATTTTTCGGCTCGCAAACCAGTTATCAGCGATTTGCATCGACTTCCGGTTTTGAATCCCTAAGTTTGCCCTCTGGATCCTGGATAATCTGGCGTCCTTTTTCTAGTCTTCGCCCCCGGAGAGGTGGAGCCTCTACCTCGCCCAGATGCCGACTTTGCATCTCTCGTACGAGGGCAAGAAGGTGAAAAATTTAAAAAGTTTTGCAAGTTTTAGATTTTTTTGTTTCTGACACGGCAGCAACTATACATACGTCCCATTCGAGCCTAACCTCAATGCCTATTGCAGAAGCCCGCCGAGTTGCCCCTCGTCACGTTCAAGCAGTTCCAGAAGCTGCCCCTCGATTTGTGGGTGCTGGTCAGGAACGCGCTCACCCCGGCCGACCTGCTGTGCTTGGCCGATGCCGATCGGTTCTTTAAGGTAGGTATGGTGAGAGACTAGTTTATCCCAAAGCCCCACACCTCTAACCAAAGTAAAACCTCGGCTAACCAGGCTCTAACCCTATATAATCACCGTTACAGGCCGTCCTCTTGCCTCCCGTCGCGATTGTCCCTTCATCTACCGTCTCCGGCGCGAAGCCACTGACCATCGTCAAGCCGAAGGCTGAGGTGAGCAAAGCGTTTTTTCAGGTTCTTGAGTGTGGTAAGAGTCAAGTCGACGTTTTGGCGAGTTGCATTTTTGGTCAGAAATTTATGAAAAATCGGCACAACGATCTAAATTTTCGAATTTTGAAAATGAACATTTTTTGTGTATAGTCTGCCGATTAAAAACAACAAAAAACGTTATAAAAACAAAATATCCCCCCGCTAACAGTTCAGATCTTTAAATATGCAATAATTTTCAGAGCGAGAAAGCGGCCGACATCCTCATCACGTTCGAGCAGTTTGCGGAAATGCCGCAGGACGTCTGGCTGCTTTTGATGGAGCACTTCAGCCCGATCGACATGCTCAACTTGGCGTATGCCGACGACTTCTTCAAGGTCACTCTTAAATGCAAAATTTCAGAAACCTGAAATATACCAGTCTGTTAATAGTAAATAGTGTGTTTTATGATGTTTTTCGCAATTTTTGACTGCTAGAAAGTTAAAAATATTAAAAAATTTTTTGCGTGCTTTCGCATTACCGGGGGGGGGGGATTTTATCAGGGGAAACCGATTTTTTTGATATTTTTTTTGAAATATAAATAGCGGATCTGTTTCTAAACGATTTTGTACTATTCCTAAACTGGAAGACTTTACAAATTTTCGTCAAAAAATACTAAAAAAATATCGTTTTTTCGACTACAAAGACCGGTCCTTGACTAAACTGTCGACTTTTCAACATTTTTTTCACGTCTTTAGATAGTTTTTCTACTTTAGATATATTTATATATTGCAAAAAAACACGATTAAAACACTTTTTATTAAGTTACTAGCCATTTCTAGACATCCAAAAAAGAAAACATTTCCAGACCACCCCACCCCTACCCGCCGCCCCCCGATAATGCGAAAGCACCAAAAACCTTCTTTGATCACAATTTTTAAGACCTTGGTTGCATATCAAATTTCAGGGACTCATCACGGCGTCGCCGAAACGCTGGGCCTCGTTCGTCGAGCATACGTCGTCGGGCTACGGCGAACTTGATGCCAAGTATCGCCCGGAATCCTGCACGGAAATGGTGTTTTGCAGGACTTATGCCCTGTCGCGCAGCCAGAAACGCTGGGAGGCAGAGCGCAAATATCTGCTCGCCTACGGCAATGAATACACGTGGGTGTCAATCGGTTGCAGCCCGTCCCGGGACTGTTCTTTTTGCGGGGGGGGGGGAAGGCTGTACTGATTTGCTTGTGTGACTGACTCCCTGACAGACTTTGCTTGAGGAAAACGTCGGTTTTCGCAACCCCACCCGATAATGTCTTATAGTATAGGGTTCTGGACTCTTATCGGGGAGGGGGGTGTGGGACCAATCTTTCTCTGTGATTCTCGACGGCCCTATAACAAATATAGACTGTTTTTATAGTCTTTCTTACTGTCTCATCGTTTTTACATATAAAAAGATCATGAAAAAACTAATAATTAACAGGCAGGTATAGGTGGAAAAACAGAACGTGTTCCCCCTGCTAACAGTCCAGAACCGTTAATTGTTCAGCTCCTAAGACTGTATCATCAAATGAATCTCCAAAAACAACCAGCCCATCGCAAATCCCTCCCCCCGAAAAAAGAACAGGACCCCGGCCCTTATTTAACTTGTTACGTTTAGTTACCCGCGCGAGGTCTTTGGCGACCCGCCATTTGAGGATGGGCTCTGCCGTCATGTTCCGCCTGACGGTAACCGGGAAATGGCCTCGATAGATGACTTGTACATCCTCATCAACAACGCCACCTTCGACCAGGTGCGTTGTGTTCACGTCGCGGCTCGCCGAAAACCCACCACGTGGCTTAAATGGCATCAAAAACATTTTTTTAAATTTTGAGAATTCGAAAATTTCGACCTTTTTTGGTCATTTTCATACATTTTCCCCCAAAATTCAAAAATTTTCGAAAATTTCTATTAATTTTCTATAATTTCTAGTTATAAAAATAATAGAAATAGAAAAGAAAAGATAATATATATTAATAGAAAATATTATTATTACTATTATTTTTATAACTAAGAGCCATGTAAAATTCTATAAAAATGGTTTATGGTTTATTATAGAGCCGCAGAGAATCAGGGAAAATTTTCGGTTCCGCCCACCCCCCCCCCCTGATAACGGTCCAGAACCGATCCACCTAGCCCGCGGCTAACAATAAAATGCCACTTGTTCCAGCTCGGGCTCTGGCGACTGCCCGGCCCCGACAAGTACATCACCGCCCCCGCCGTTCGCGCCCATATCGCCATGTTGCCGATCGAAGGACCGAAACGTGAGCTATGGCCCCAGATCGGTATGCAGATTTTGGGGGTTTGAGCTCATTTTTTTGTAGCCGAAATGCAGCCGAGATGTGTGACCGTTCACTCCAGCCCGGTCTGTCACGTTGGCGAGATGCGGTCGACGATCAACGACATCATGACCCTGATTCCGGTAGGGCCTCTATCTGATGCAAAAAAAATGTTTTTGAGGGCTTGTCAAAGCTGTGGGTCCACTTTGGGCGCGAGATTGCCGAGATGGGCAGCCTCGTCGAAGTGAAGGCGCCGACGATCGTGGCCTACTTCTGTCTGAAGAAGCAAGGTAGTAATTGTGACGGTTGCTGTCTCTCTCTCTCTCTCTCTCTCTCTCTCTCTCTCTCTCTCTCTCCTCTCTTTATTTGAAAATCCTTTTTGAGCCATCCGTTTTCAGTGGGCACCAAATATAGCAGCTACAAGTACGTCCTGGATACCAAGCTACTCAAGGATTTCCACCGCATCGTCGTCCCGGCCTTGAACACGCTCATCGACGTAGGGATGCAGACCAACGAATTCTACATTCCCAAATTATACAAAAATAAGCTATTTTTGAAAACTATGATTTATGGTTTTTAAGGTGTTTTTAGATGCAAAATTCCGAAGCTACTTGAAAGATGATTTATGTTTCCCATCCCCCGCCCAACCTCCCCCCCTCCCCCCGCTAACAGTCTAGTAATTTCTTTTGCAGCAATGGGAGAGACGCGAGCGTGAGATCGATTACATCACCTTCAACGCCCAGGAGTCGCCACAGCCAGGACGCCACTATCGCATGTGGAACAACTTCAGGGAGTTGCACCCAGGTTGGTGTTGCTTACACAAAGAGAGAGCGAGAGAGAGAGAGAGAGAGAGAGAGAGAGAGAGAGAGAGAGAGAGAGAGAAAGAGAGAGAGAAAGCTTAGGCTTAGGCTTGGGGTTTAAGCTTAGGCTGAAGCTTAGACTTATCTTAAGCTTAGCTTAGGCTTACCATACTTTAAATCATACCTCCCGCCGTTATACGGAATATTCTCGAAAATCGGATTCCCGAAAAATCTGAACTGCCTGATGTGTCCAATACGATAATTAACTTACTTAACTTTCCCTGACTTTTCTGACTGTGACTGTATTTTTCTGTTTTTCTTTTTAGATATCCTGCTGCTGCCAAAAGAATTGTGCGAGAAGCGCACGGACCCGATCCGGCTCTACGACCTCGACAGGCTGGCTTTGATTCGGCGTGGCCCCGAGGTACGTCGATTTTTGCGCGATTCCGAATTTTGTTATGCTGCAGAGCCACGAGGGGCTCCTCATCGGCGTCTACGGGGCCAGCATCGTGCTCTTGGCCTGTGATTACAACTTCCGCAGGTGACGGTTCTTTAGGATTCGCGGAGGGGGGGACCAATGTTTTTACTTGCCGGCCCGGTCGGCCTAGTAATCAAATATACGTGCTTTTACATCGTTTTTAGGGAATTTAAACGATATTTAAAGTGGAAAAACTCTTTAAAAAAAAGTTAGAAAAGAGTTTGAAAAAGTCGAAAAATTGCAGCATTTGGCCATTTTCGACCGAAAATTTGCAAAGCTTTTATGCTTAGGAATACCTAAAAATCGTAATCCTAATGAAATCTTAATGCAAAAAAGTGAGCAGAGAGTGGGGCGAGGCAGGGGAGAGCCGAGATGAGTTATGCTAATTTTAGATCCAGAGTCCGCCTTATCCTAATTTTCCTGGGCCTTCTTGATCCCTTTAAGAGTTGCGAGTCAGCTAATCACTTTCCAGGCAGCGCACCTGTGACGAGCTCAACAAATTCCTCCGCGACGCCTACGATTTCTCTCGTCAAATGCCTAGAACTCGGGCCAGTAATCGGGCGGCCGCTGGCAACAACGTTAGTGGCATGCGTTTTTCCAGATTTTTTTCCCAGTACCTCGCTACGCTCCTATCACCAAATATCAACCATTTTTATAGCATTTGATTTAGTTTTTAGATAGAATGAGCTCCTAAAAAGCGATGAAAAAGATGTTTGAATTTTCGTTCCAAGATGGATGAAAAACAACCAAAAAGGCTCAAAATTTGTGAAATTTTTTTTTGTAGCCTTCTAGCGATTAAAAACTTCCCAAAACATTATAAAAACATTATTTAGCATTAACAAGAAATAGACGAAAAAACCTTTTCTTACTCCTTCTTTTTACTTTTTCTCTCATCTTTACTTTATTACTTTACCACTTAACCCAAATTTCGGCATTCTGAATTACTGAATGTGTTCGAAAAGGCCAATCAGGCAGCAAAATGCGTGAAAAAATGGAAAATGAAAAATCGGTTTAGCCGCGAGAACTGAAGTACCAGTGCGAGACCCTCGTCAAGAAATGGACCAAGATGGAGCCCTACAACACGATGCACGACCGGGAGATGATTGTGGACCAGGCGGTATTTGCTCAATTTGTCGACCAAACCAAACGGTTCTAGGCCGCCAACTGGCAGTACAACGTGTGGCCGTTTCCGGTAAGCGCTTTGCTTATAATAACTAAGGAGAAGAGAGATAGAGAGAGAAAGAGAGAGAATGACAGAGAGAGGGAGAGAGAGGGAGAGAAAGAGAGACTAAAAATTCTTTTCGTTTGCAGGCGACCGAGATTGGGGTGTCCAACGAAGATCCGATCCTGCACGCTTACCAGACGCAGAACGGCCACTTTTATGAAGATGAAATGATTATGGAAATGTCGTCTTCGGATTCTGACGATTCGTTTTGAGATATTCGTTTTGGTAATAAACGTTACAGCTCGCGTGTTGAATTGGCCCACCATACTGCCCTCACTCCCTCTCTCCCTCGCCCTCTCACTTTCTCTCTCTCACCCTCTCGCCCTCTGTGGCTCTCTCTCGCCCAGTCAGTCTCGCTCTCTCGCTGGCTCTCTTTCTCTCTAGCGCTGTTGTCAATCGGCTATAGGTCCGGATTTTTATTATTTAGGCCGGATACATCTTTGGACCTAAATAGGAAGATATAGAGAAAGTAGAGCGAGAGAGAGAGAGAGAGGGAGAGAGAGAGCGACCGGGAGAAGGATTTATTTCAGGGTTTCTCCAGTTTTCTTTGTTGTTGGACGTCGTCGCGTGAAAGTTCGGCTAATTTTTTTGTCCACGCCAGCGACTGCTGCTCCTTTTCAAGCTGCTCCTCCGACCACCACTACTTCCGCTCAATCACACCCCGCCCAAAATGGCGCAGATTTGGCGTGTATTTTGGTGGCATTCCCTCAGTTGGCTATAGTTGGCGTTCTTTTACGAGCTTGCCTTTCGTGTAGGGTTTCTGAAGATTTATTTGCTAGCTTGCCGGATATTAAGCGATTTTTTGCCATTTTGATACGACTTGCCGTCAGTATCACAAAAAATGTAAAAATTCTACATTCTGGACTTTGCAATTTCAGTCGACATCCTGAGCTTGGCCTTGAGCTTAAACTTAGGCTTGCGACTTGAGCTTCGCTTTAGCTTAGGGCCAGGGCTAGGCCTAGAACCTCGGCTTTCCTACATATGGGTTGGCTGAGCAGCTTGAACTTGATCTCCGGAGCTTGAGCCATCGGCTTGGCTGAATCGTGGGTTAGGCCCTTGGCTTGAGCAGGGGCTTGGGCTTGCGCTTTGGCCTAGGAGTAGTTTCAGGCTGGCAATTGAGCTTGAGCTTGAGCGTAAGCTTAGGCTTAGAAATTGAGCTTGAGATTGAGCATGTGCTTGGGGTTTTCCAGATCCAGCTCACACCCAAATTCCCCTTAACGCTATGATGTTGTTGTGCCAGACTAGCACCCGCAAAAAATCAGCCGCTTCCGGAATCAAATCGCTCTCAATTCACTCAAGGGCCCCGATTTTTCCGGGGGGTTGCAAAAATCAAGGGGAAAGCCCAAAAAAGTGGCTTAAAAAAGCGGGAAAAGCCCTGGGATGCAGTGGTTTTGTGGGGTGGTTAGGGGGGTGAGAAATCCCTGGGGGCACAAGGCGGCCCTCATTCACGAGGGCCGACGAGGTCGAGACTTTCTTCTTTCTCGGCGCCACCGAGAAGCTGGAGAAAATCCACAACTTTCCTGGGGACGCTGCCGGGCGGCTCGGGGCGCCCCGCGGCATTCGCGCCCATTTTTCAAGATCTGACTCACTGACAGCGCGGCTATGTTGGGGAAGTAGCCGCGGGGTGTGGGTATCTAGGTCGCCTTTAGGAAGTCTTGTTTGTGTTTTTAGAACCTTGGAATGGCAGGTTAGCAGGGATTCTTTAGGAATTTTCGGGTAGCAAAAAAATTGCGGAGTTTCCTGAAGCGATTCAATCTTCTAAGAAAACTTCTAAACTTCTGCTTCTCTTTAAGTTTTTTTTTTGAGAGCTTATTTGTATTTGCGACGCTTGGATAATGCAGGCTAGCAAAGAATCTTGGGGAATTTCAGGATAGGCTAGGGGAGGATCTTGAGAAATTCGGGATTTTTGCAAAGAATCTTGAGGATGTCAGCGGATGCAAGTTTCATTCCAAGCTATCCATTTATGATATCTTCAGGCTAACATTTCTCTCGCTCGCTCGCTCTCTCTCGTTCTCTCTCTCTCTCTTTCTCGCTCGCTCTCTCTCTACCTCTATCTGTATTTCGCTCACTCTGTTCGGTTGAGTATTTTAACTTCTTACGGCCTTTTTGCCTTCACCACGCCTACGATCTGAAAACAGAAACAAAAAATGTGATATTGATATCTACGTTCCCTCGAAATTTGCATTTCCAGCCATTACTAAAGCCATATTTTTGTTGTCCACCCTCGCCACCACCCCCTAAAAAGCCACAAATATCCGGGCGCATAGCCATGATGAGCCCGCGGGGACCCAACTGTGACCCATAAATATGTGCGCCCGGGATTTATCACCCCGCGCCTTCGGGGCTCGGCTTTCTCGGCGATGATAGTCGTGTTATTTTTGAAAAAATGGAAATGCTTTTGACGCAAAATGAAAAACTCTGTCTGTTGCTCCGATGCCGATTGTTGTATGGCTGTAATTTTTATTTTCATTTGGATTTTCTGGTTATTTTCGAGCGTTGAGAATTTTTTTGTACATTGTGAGCGAGAGAGCCAACGAGAGAAGGGGAGAGAGAGAGAGAGGGAGAGAGAGAGAGAGAGAGAGAGAGAGAGAGAGCGGTAGAGCGAGAGGGAGTGCGAGAGAAAGCGAGAGCGAGAGAGATATCTAAAAAGTATTTTGTGTGTAACTTTTACAACAGTCGAAAAATGTCGAAAATCGTGTGGTGCTCCATTTTCAAAGATCTCCGGACCGGCTCTACCACACCTTGCTTTTGCCGCTATGCTAAAATGTGCCCTTTTTCACCTCCGCAACCCCTCGGGACCCACATATCCAGAAGCGATCCCCCTAATGGATTGCAGTGTTCGTGAAGGAGCTTAACCTCCTTGTGCCCGGGCCAGACGACGCGGAAACGCGGGTTTTTAAGACCAGGCAGCCAGGGGGGAAGAAGTGTGAAGAATCTGCTTTTTTATGGTGTGCAGGTCCCCATGGGGGGTCTCTCCCCTTCTCGATGAGGGTGGGCTTTTCCCCCAGGGACAGGTAGCTGGTCTGCTGGCCAGGCAAGACTGGCCTTCCTGCCCTGTTTTTCCGCCAAGGGCGGGCAATTTTTGGAAATTCAAGCCTTGGTTAAGGCTTTACGTTAATTTAGTGTAAGTTATGTGCTTATTTTTCCGCTGTGAAAATTTACTCGCTAGGCGCTGTGACATTTTAAAGGCGTTGACAACCCAAATCCGCACCTAACCGGCGATTTTCCAACCGATGACACCATGAAATCCGGCCCGATGTTTAAATGCCACGTTTAAGGACAAACTAACTTGAGACTGCTTTACCTGCTTGAAACTACAAAACCAGAAGCAACCGTTTTTCATAGTGCAATCGGACGCCAAATTGCCACATGTCGATTATTCAATGGTGGAAAAGGTGTCCGAGCGCCTTTAAGATGGAAATAGCTACCGTAATTTGTAGAAAACCTCCAACGAACTTTTATTATGTTGAAAACCCAAATTTCCGATTGTTCAGGATCTTTCTAACGTTTTGCAAATTGGGCTTCACCGTTTAAAACCCTGAGTTTTCTTTGGAAAACACCACTTCAACCAGAGAACGTTCCGGCTCAAACCCCCAGCTCAAAAACAAGCCTGAGCCCTGGGGGCTCAATTCATCTACTTTTCAGGGATGGGTGGAACAGGAACATGGCGTTCGGAGGCGAATTTTGCTGATGCCGCCCGGAAATGGGCAAAAAATGACTCGAGCGAATTTACATCTTAGTTAGCGGTTCAATCGGACAGATGAAGCTGTTTGTATCCAAGAATCCAGTCGTAGCAGCATTTATATAGAGGTTAGGCCAATTTACTAGTGGATTTTATAACAGATGGGTGATTTTTAAGGAAAATGGAGGTTAGAACTTGGCTATTTTTGACTTCCCAGTTCCTTTAAAATCTGAGAAGGCGCGATTTTCTTATTTTTCTATAGTTTTCGGTATTTTTTGGCATATTTCGAATTTTCCGCGCTCATTTCCGGACCCTGAATTTGTCATTTGCCATGAATTTTGATCCCTTTGTCTTTTTAAATCTCTTTAAAGGCTTCCGACGTTTTGAAAATAGCTAGAAATTCCAACGGCGTGATTTTATTTTATTTTATGCAGATTTCCAACTTGCCAGATCCCCTTAATCGATGGCCGGAAGCGATCTCGGCCTTAAAAATTCTTGCAGCATCTTCTTTTCCGTCTCATCCTACTATATATAAAAAAAAAGTGTTTGTGTGTGTGTGTATGACACTTTGCATGCAACTTCCGTCATTATGTTCCAGTCGTATCTCAAGAAAGAGAGTAGTTAAGGTCATGTTTGATACGTCATTAGGTGCATAATGTCCAGGAGATGACTGCACACAAATCAGATTTATGAAAATCGTCTATTTTCGACATTAAATTTTAGTTTTTGTTGAAAAATCCGACACCCTCTTTGTTAGGAATCGATTAGCATATACCGGAAATGGCGGAGAGCCTATATAAAGTAGCAGAGAGCGCATTTTTCACTTTTTTTTCAGCGTGGGTCGTGCCGAATTATGCAGAGTGTAAACTTTCATTGGGTTGGACGGGGCCAGGGTTGAAAAGTCGCGAAGCGGCTTTTCAACCCTGGTTACCCTATTAATTGCCTTTGCTTTCGCCGCTTCCCGTTGGCACCTATTTACGCTTTCTTGGGTGGGCCCTAGATGCCGTTGTTTGCCTTCACTCGACCCCCATCTGCAATATTAGTGACTGCTTGCACCTCGCCTCGCCTTCTGCGCGTCCTTCTGGCCCGTATATTTAAGGAAATGCCCACCTACCCATAGAGGGGTGAGTAAATTGGAATTTTTTCGGGAGTCAGACTAGTTTGCTGTGGCTCTGGAATCGATTCGGCGTTTCTGAATTTTTGGAAAATTCGAAGTTGTGCTACTTATCAGCGTTTAAATTTTAATAGGCCTTAGTAGAAATGACACCAAAAATCAGCTTTAGGCTCTCAAAAACACCTATTTGAGTAGCAAAACTTGACAATCAAATTCAATTTTTTTCACGATCTTCAGATCATCCATTAATGCGTGATCAGCTCCCTATCATTTTATCTAGCCCCGCCATGTCTCCCCAAGATGGATTCGCGGCATTTCAGCTTTTAGAAGCGTTCTCTGAATTTTGAATTCACACTGATAAATTATTTTCTTAGAATTCATGCTTTTCAAAATGTTTTTCAATTTTTTTGGCTGTTTTTTACTGTTTTTGCGTGCTCCAAAGCTTTTGTAATCCCAAATCTCTATCTAGGGTAACACGTCTTTCACCAAATCATGGTATTGCCGGTTGGTGCTCCGAGTAAGGCTCCGGTCCGTCATGCTCACCAACAACACCAACAGCAACAACGACAATCCCGGGCTCAATTGCCGGTCGGGCAACAACAGATGCAGCGGGTGATTGTTAGATTTATCAAATTTCATCGTCCGATACAGCGTTACGTTTTTCGATATTAAATATATGATTTTATTTAAAAAATTTAGCTCTCCCAATGCATGGCCCAGAATGTGTTCGTTCAACAGGCCCATGGCCTCGGGCACACGGAAGTGCACCTCGGAATGAGCCATATTCCGCATGGAGGCGGATTTTTTGCCAGCGTAAGTGGTTTATCACGGGTTTTTCCACAAAAAAACAATTGAAGAAGAAGTATTTTCTTTCCAGAAATTTCAAAATAACCATAATATTCGTGATTGTTAAAGTAATTTTTAGTTAATAGATTTTAATAAGAACAATAATAATATATACCAATCTAGATTTTATTAATATAACCAGTATTTTATTTTAGGGCCTCTTCCATCACGCCCGTCCACGACCTCGCGCTCTTTCTATGCAACCGCTACCAACATCCCAGTCAAACGAGGAGCTTCACAAGGTATCCAAAATGCTTTATAATTCCTTGAATCCAAATTCCTGAAGCGTAAATGCATAAAAATCGATGAGAACCAAGAGCTGGAGCTTAACGAGGTAAAAACAGCATTCGGCCGCACCCCAAGTTTTGGTTAGCATGGACTGAGCGCGCCTTTGTAATTAATTTAATTTGATTTTGAAGAAGAAATCGGTGACGATTGAAGAACCGACCGATCAGGAGCAATCTGGGCGAGAAGCCGAAAAGGTTTTTCGAATGCAAAAAAGCGAAAGCACGGGAATTCGCATTTATGAAATTGTGAGGTCGAGAAAATGGCTGCTGGCATGGAGGGATGGCTTTTTCGTACCGAAAAAATCTAAAAGGAGAGCTTGACAAGAAAGAAGAGATAGGGAGAGAGATAGTAAGAGTGTGTGAGAGGGAGAGAGAGGGAGTCAGACATAGACATGGAGAAAGAGAGCGAGACAGCGAGAGAGCGAGAGAGCGAGAGAGAGAGACGGAGGTCAAAAAGACACCCGTACACTGCGGAAAATCGCATCTTTTCGGGAAGGTCAAGCATGTGTAAAACGCACAAAATAGTGTTTAAAGTCATGATAATTTCAGGCCTTTCCGAATCTTCGTTTTTAGGGCCCATTCCGGCGCGTCCCATCTCGAAATCGTCGACAGCGTTACTACCCTCTGAACCAGGAGGACGCGCTTGAGTTGCTGATGTTGCTGAACAACCAGCCGGCGCCGTACGGTTGGTCTAGGATTTTTAATATTCTTTGGAGCACGGAAAAATGGTTAGCCCAATGTTTCAAACTGGAAATGTGGTTTTTCCAAGTTTTCAATAATTAGGAACATTCCGGTCGTGTACCCTTGTCGCTTGTTTCGTGTCGTACTGTGTACTCTATTTTTATGCCAATTGTCAGTGTTGATCTACCGAATTCTCGATTATTCATATTTCACCCTCTACCCCCGCACTTGCCCATTATTTTGGCTCGTGCGTTCCAAACACCCACCCCGATATTTTGTGCTCAAATGCTCCCTTTATGCCAAGAGGGGGAAGACTTTATGTGTCAGAAAGTGGAATAGCAAAAAGAAGTGAAAAGAAAAGAAAGGAAAGCCAAAAGAAAAATACGCAAGAAAACTTTCCGTCTGGGTGCCTTGCTGAAGAGACCCATCCAAAACTGGACACCGCTCGTTAATGCATCACCCATCAAATCGTCCGCTATTTTGTTGCTATTCTCGAGTTCGGTTTTTCAGAATGTTGCGGTTCTAGTCTTTAATAGAACTGATTTTTTTATCTAGTGAATGCAGAACCAATTTTACGATTTATTTTGATGGTTAAGCGTTTAAGCTCCTATCTGAATACTATTTAAACCTCATGAAAATTACAAAATTTTTGAAAATCGTTAGCTTTTGCTCAAGAAGATAAAAAATTATCGAAAAAGGCAATTTTAAACCTTTCAAAAAAATGTAAGCTTTTATTCGATTCCCTAGCAATCACAAACTACCAACGAACTATCCAGATACAGCATGTAATATCCTTCTCCCTCTGCTAACCACAATTATTCGAAGAATCATCCGGTCTTTAAAACCAAATTTGAATAACCAGGTTTGATTTTGACAGCTTAAGTACAGTTGGAAATCGAAACAATTGAAGTTGACTTTTTTAAATAAAAAAAACGAATCAAGCTTAAATCTTAAATTTACGGCAGCCGTTTTTCCTTTTTTACGCTAATTCCCCGGAGTGGGCTTCCCCCAAATGGGCCGCCCGCTAAAAATATTGTTTATTTCTAGGCCGGCAAGGAAGCCCGAGCTCCCAGTTTCCAAAATTGCGTTTACTTTTTGGAGGCGCAGTGCATTTGGCGTCTAGCGTCCCATTTTTTCCGAAAAAGTCTGTATTTCGCGTTTTTTGATGATTTGAACCTCGCTTTTTGAATAACGGGTATCACGGCTTCTTTAACAGCTCAGGTTCAGCTATTGACCAAAAATGCCGAAATCATCCCTGAAAACCCCAAGTTCCTCGCGGCGAAGATATTCGATGGTGGTGACGATTGACGAGACACCGACAATATTTATTACACATACCGGAAGTAGCGATGAGGACGACGAGGCGGTGGATGAAAATGAAAGTGGGTCATGTCATTAATGTATTATTAGAGTGATTCTTAATTACTTTTTTGGTTTATTTCTGTTTATTTCTTCACGCCCCAACTCCTTCACTTTCATGTTTAAATTTCTGTATAACATAGACTTTTTCACGAATAACTTCAAGCCTTCTTCCCGAAATTCCTTCAATGCTTCGGCTAGTTCGCCAGGGTCAATAGGTCTTCGTCGTACAAACCACAATTTCCTTCTGAATTACCAAGACCTTCTGCAAGGGTGCTCCATGTTTCTTACCAGCCTGGTGCTGCCGGCTGCCTTGTCTTCCTTGTCGAGTTTTCTTTTAATGAATCCGTACCACTCATTCTATCTCTCCCCTTCTCTTTCTCTCTCATCTCGCTCCCCCATTCCTGCTTGGTACTCCTGAAATGACTAAACTGAAAATTAACGTCTGGACCGGGTATGAATGGCATTTTGCTGAATACACCAACCTCGTTTCAACGTTTCTCAACTGTCACCCCGCTTTTCCCAGCCTATAGTCGACCTCATCAGCCCCAACACCACCCGAACGCTCCTTGCTGTGTGAATGCGTTCGCGTGTTGGGAGGCCAGATTTTTGGCACTCGCTTTGGATCTATTCCCTCTTGCCGTTTTCTCACTTTGCCCGGGGTGTGAATGCCGGACAAATTGGGGAGGGGGCCGAGGATCTTCAGCCGGCCCTCCAGATCTGTGCAGACTTGGTCGGCTGAGATTTGATTATGTCGGGAGCTCGAAAAAAATATACACTGGTGTATTTTTGGGGGGCTGGTTTCCGTTTTTGGGTGTTTGGATGTTACTATGTGGTTTTTGTGTCCGGATTTAGACACTGAATACGTCTCTCTCTCCCTGTTTCTTTCTCGTGCTCTCTCTCACTCTCACTCTCCCTCGCCTCCACGTCTCTGTCTCTCTTGCTATTCCTCATTTTCCTTGGCTTTCGTTGACCTCCCCTCTCTCTCTTTGACTCTCTCGCTTTCTCGTTCTCTGGCTATCGCTCTCTCTCCCACTATCTCTCTCTCCCTTTCTCTCTCCTCTCCTCTTCTTCCTCCTCCTCCCTTCCTAGCCCCTTTAATTCCAAGTTCCAAAGCCCAGCCGGCTGCTTTTTGACTTCCCTCTTATCTGTCTGTCTGCTGACCCTCTGAATAATTTATACACCGGGATGTGTGCCCTTTTGGTATATTCAATGGGACATATCCACATAGTGTGTTTTTTATACTCACCACCCTCTCTATACCACAGATATTCACTTGTCACTAGTCCATTCCATTTCCTCTAGTCGTTAAATTCATGATTTTCACAGGTAAGGGACTGGCATGACTGTCGCGCCAGCATTTGCGTGCTGCATGGAGTTTATATGCGTTGCATGACTGCCTACATAAATTTTTAAGATCTTTAAAATATTTCTGTGAAGTCGACGAATCGCTTTACGTTTTAAGGTTATAAAAATTTAGGGGATTTGTACATCCTTCCAGTTTTTCTTGTTGTATGTTTTCCCGTGTTGTTAAAGATATTTTCAAAATGTTTACGACATTTATTTCAGAAATTTTGCTTTTTGGCACTCAAAATAATATTTCTTAGATCTCACTCTCCCTTTCTTAGATTGGCTAAACAGAACCCAATTAGGTTTGCGTTTCTCGAATTTCGTGATATATCTTGCTCCATCTCTCTCTCTCCTTCTCTCTCTCTCTCTCGCTCTCTCTCCCTTTATCTCTCTCTCCCTTCTCGTCATCTAGCTCCGGCAGCTCCCCTAATTGTCTCTTTCTTTCGTTCTCTCTCACTTTCTCGGTTCTCTTTCCCCCCTTTCTCTCTCTCACTCTCTCTTACCCTCTCTTTCTTTCCGCCTCTCTCTCATTCTTTTTCTCTCGTCATCAAAGTGACTTAGCTGGATGATTTTTGGGATGATACGAAGCCCAAAAGAATCACGCTCTTGCTGCCATTTACAAGATTTCAAGCAGTTCGAGCTTTTTCATGACCCAGACGACCTCACTATACCTCCAAAAAATAATAGTTCCCGGTTGCCCCGTTGGGGTTTTTAATTCCAAATGTACCCAGCCGCCTGGTGGCCAGTCCGGAAGGGGCCAAGTTTTGCCAGGCCCGCCAAAACCAAAGGACCCACCGGCCAAAAAATGGCCATTGTGGGCCCTAAGCCCCCCCTAGTTTCTACGCCGCCGCCGCGACCCCACTGCCGGCTTGACAAAGCCGTTAAAAAGTGGGAAAAACGGCGGCAATTTCGCGCGCCCGGAGGGCGGAAAGAGGTGCGGCTTGTAGTGGTGGGGAAGTTCTACCTGGCCCCCCTACACAAACCCTTAATAATTCAACCTCGGCGACGTCCACGAATTTTTCCGCCGGTTCCGCACCGCCGCTGCTGACGGGTCGATCGAGATGGGCTACTGGCTGGTGAGTTTTTGCCCCCCACTTTTTCGGGTCTTGTTTTGTTGCGGAACTCTGGACTTATTGAGCGGAAAAGCTCGAGTTTGGCTATTATTATTTTTGGTAGTCGACGATGATGGACTCGAATCGCGTAAGTGATAGCTTTAAGGTACATCAGATACCTTAAAAGTTTTGAATAAAGCGTGAAGATCAAAACAAAACTTGGAAGCCGCAACTTTTCATAAAAAGTACGATTTTTACCTCTTTAAAAGTCGTGTCGAATTACAATCAAACTTTTTATAGTTTTTCAGTCCTTTTCAATAAAGATCCGAGTTTAGCGTAGAAGAAATTTTTTTTTGCTTCAGGCTTAATGCAGGTTCTGGCGCATTAATGGGGGGTGTATCCGGAGATTTTCGATTGTTTCGTGATTTTTTCAGAATTTTTACATCGTAATTAGAAGAACAAAAATAATGTTCTTATTTTTAGTTTAGCCAAAATAGCGCAATCCCAATTAGCATAGGATAAGCGTTCTAAAAAGGTAGCTTGCGAGTATCTCCCCCTTGTTAAGGCACCAGTATCAAAATTAAAATCATAAGAATGAAGATATTTATTATTAAAATTTTTAAAGAAATATTTACATATTGAAAGATTTGAAGTTTAGACTAAATTTTAAGCCTAGGAAAGGGATAGCCTGAACCCAAAATTCATAGTTGACTTCTCAAAATGACCACTACAACAAGGCTCAGGGCCCGGATTAGGGGGGAGTTGTTCCATTAGTAGCCCTGGGACGGCCGCGCGTGCATGGCAGACATTAGACACTTTCCGACCTCCTCTTGCCCTGCCCGGCCCCAAATCGGGATGTAAATTTTTTGGTCGATTGCGCATGGACAACAGGGGGCTGCACCGAGCAAAGACTTCCCGATCTGGCCAAGGGCGGGCGCCACGAAATGCCATTCCCTGGTCAGCTGTAGTATCGCAAAGATCTCGAGATCTCGTTGCTAAATTTTGCCTAAATTCTGACCTGGCTACCGTATTCGCTAGGCATGGATTCGTATTTACAGAACCTACTTCACGTACCGGGCGGTACTGCGGAGGTTTGGATATTACGATTTTTGAGATATAGCTGTTTTAAGTAGAATTGGTTTGGCTTTATAGTGTTTTTTCTATTTATAAATTAATCAATATACAATTTTTTTGATTTTATCGTTTTTACAGTAATAAAAACCCTTAATTTAAAATGATTTGTTGTAATTAAATTTTGATAAGTTAGAATTATTAGAATTAAAATAGACCGCCCACTTGAATACTGTAATCTCGTAGGCACGTACATTAATACCACTTTGATGACATTTTTAAAATTATGAAAATACCAGTTTAATTTTTCAAAATTCTATCGAAACTGGGAAAATTCGATTGTTTAGAAGTTGTAAGAAACCGGGAAAACCAAAATTTTACGTTTTCTGGCATTTTTCAGCGATAGTTACGGTAAAAAATCCCGGGAATTAAGCGCTTTTTACTTTTTTCTGCCTTCTACCAAACTGTCCCTACAGGAGATGTTCGTCTCGTGGGCGCTGCGCTCGTTCCGCGACTCCTTGATCCAGGTCGACCCGCTTGCGGCCGCGATTTCGCATAAGGCCCAGAAGAAGCCGCTGCCCTCCGTCAGCAAGACACCGCTTCTACTTCAATTTACACCGTTTGGAGCCGCGACGCTAGGTATTTTACGATTCCTTAAACTGACTGCACCGATTTTCACGCTTGAAAAATTTTCTGGAGCTAAAAAGTGCAAATATTGTGCCGAATTTGGTAAAAAAAGTCCGTCGCGCCAAAATGAGATATTTTCTTTCATTGAGCAAAAACCGTGATTGCGTTTTCCGCAGGGTTCACCCCACTGCGAGCAAGTAAGCCTACGACACTTTACGTTGGGCGTATTTTGCCCCGATTTACGGTGTTTTGATTCCTTTCTCCGCACCGTGTTTAATTTTCCACCGCACCTGTGGAAGTAGCTGTAATTCGTGATCATCGTGTTTCCGGATTTTATGAAATATCAACTTTTTCAGCTTTTTCAGGACGACTTTGTTGTTTTACCATATTCTCAAGCGTTTTTTTAAGCTGTTAAATTTCGAAAAATCGCTATTTTCTGGTTACGATAACCATGTCTGTTTTAGCGATTTTAGCGCCTTTTTTGTAATTAACATAGAAAATTACGCGATTTTACTGTATTTCAGGTCTGTCAAGGGTTTTGTCGGTTTTACGTCGTTTAGAAACATATTTTGGCTTCTAGAGTTTTTTACTCGTCATACTGTAGCTATATTTCATGATTGAAGCCGATTTTCTTTGTTTTTCGCCGTCGGAATCGTAATGAAAATTTAAGAAACACTTTTTGGCCATCAGCTGTTGATCGAACATCTCCCAAATTACCTCAAGCTCGCGATTATCGATTTCTTTTAAGGCTCTCATGTTTTTAATTCATGCAAAATTCCGTTTGTATTTCACTCCTCTGCAAAACACGTACCCATACACCCTTAAAATGTAACTCAAACCGCCCCAAAAAGGCCAAAAGAAACGGCCCGACTTGGCACTTCAAAAAGGCCCCTCTTGAAGCTCTCGAACTCGTGGTGCCGAAATGACGGATTGGACGGCGTCCCAGCTTTTAGGGTGAGGAGGGCAGCTCCTTCTCCTCACCCTGCTGCTCACTTGGCTTCTCACCCTCGACCTAGTCGGGCCACACGAAAAGTTGACCCGGGAAATGGATGGCTTTTAGGGGGAGGGGACATCTACTCCCAAAGGGGAAGGTACTAAAAACGGAAAGTATATTGGGCAGTGAAACATTTCAATGGCGAATTGGACGCATTTTGTCGCGATTTCCATTCTTTTATTTTCTTGGACCTCCGCTAGCATGCCTCGCCCCGAAATTCTTAAAAATCTCTGCTCGCTTGCTTCCCTAGAAATTCCGAAAAGATCTCTGCTAGCTCGCTTCTTTGGAAATTACGAGAGGACCTTGCCATGCTGCCTTGCAGTGACTTTCCTAAAGGGCCTCAGGTAGCCTTCTTCACTCAAAAAATTCTTCAAGAACGTCTGCTAGGTAGTTTAATTACAAATCCCGAAAAGACTGTTGCTAGCTTGAGCACTCCAAAATTTCTAACGAATCGCTGCTGGCTTCCGGCACACAAAATTTGTCTCTATGCTGCTTTATACCAAATTCCTGGGAGATTCCTGCCAGCTAGCCGGTTGAAAAATGTTGTTTTTTTTTTGAAAATTCCTATGCTGGTTTTCGTAGAATGCTGCTAGCGTACCAAAAATTGACTTTCTGAAAATGGCGTCAGCTCTTTGGATTTGGATGGCGTACTCGGTTGCGTTTTCTGGATTTGTCGAAATAATGCTTTTTCCTCAAAGATCCTCGCTAGCTTACGCGACTTAAGTCAGCGCATTCGAGAGATTCCTGGTTTGCTTTTGCTAGGCTGCCTCTTACTTTATTTTCGATCCTAAAGCCCATTTGAGATTTATTGCGTAACGGCTTGGTAGATTTCATCGAATTTTGAAATCTAGACTTTCACCTTTGACCACCAAAAATTCTATGCAACCCCCGGGAGCGTTTCTAAAAAGGGGGCGAACCAAAACTAATGGCTGGCTTACCGGCCGCTGCAGCTCAAAAAGGGGTGGGCTTATGCTCGGAGCCAAGGGGTGTTCCCTCTCAAAAAACAACTATTGCAAGCATTTGGAGCTTTATTTACGGAGAAAATACTTTCGTTACTAACTGCCTTACGTATCTACTTTACTTAGTTCTTAATAGCTATAATTATTACCTCCCCAAAAAGTATTAATTAAATGAAAAATGTACAAGCTTTATTAATTTTGTATAATCATTGAGCATAACGTCCAAGCGTTCCGCTCCAACGAGCAATATTTTCCGAAACCTGGCAACTTTTTGACAAATTTGCCCCCATTTTTCACGCGAATCTCTGGGGTCACTGGGGAAGCGGAGACTAGACAAAAACAGAACGCTTTTTAGTTTTCTTATATTTTTCGTAGAAGAACGGCTTTCGTGAGGCCCCTGATGCACTTAGATTTAATAAGTGGAACTTGATTTGTGAGACAGAGCGTTAAGATATTTTTGGGAAGGTTAAACGCCCCTTTAAAGAATCTAGAAAGCGCGAAAATCATCCCTTTGGCCCAACTAGGTCTCGATAACTACGCGACGTGCCAAAAGACATGTGGCGAATTTGGAATTTGTCGAAACCAAGTCACCCAAACTAAAGCTTTTTGGTGTGTCGCTTGTATGTCTAGAGCCAGCCGATGGGAGGGTCGAGTCTGGCACCTCCCAGTCTTTAAAAAGCTTTTAAAGGGACTAGGAAGCTTGGAATCGGAATTTAGCCTAACCTGCTGGCTGAGTTCCAATTTTACGTTTTTGAGACAATCATGTATTTTCACTTAAACTGCAAGCAGTATGGAGGGATGAATTCGTGCTAAGAATCTACAGCAATTCTAGCCTTCCCAGTTCCTTTAAAACCGCGAAAACGAACACTTTTCCCAGGGCTTTTATCCTAGACGCTTGAAATGTATGCGCAACATCATCTTCTTTCTCCCCGGGCGCAAGTGCCTCTTTTTGACCCCCCGCCACAGAAACAAACCAAAAAGCCCCGCCAAAAAGGGCACTTTTTAGCAAGCCGTCCAACTAACCAGGGTATGCAACGAGTCCCAAGTGGCATTTTCGTGTCGGGACCCCTCTCGGCCAGTTGGAAGCCGGCCAAAAAGTGAAGAGAAAGTGAAGCTCCGGCTCCTCCGACCCCAAGTTGTGAGCAGCGCCTCAGGGACACCAAAGCACTTCCACCCCCCTTTAAACATCTTCCTCTTCTTTTGGTGGTCTTTTTGGCTTTTGCCCTTTTCGCCCAGCTTCTCCCTTCTGGCCTCTGGGTCCCGCCACGAAAACCTTATACCCAAAAGGGTCGTCATTTTTGCCGCGCCTTATAGCCATTCTCGAACTCCAGTTGAGACGATTTTATTGGATTTGAGGATTGTTCCGTTCTATGACGCGGTGTAGCTACCATATGATGAAAACATCTTTTACTACAGTAACTCAATGCGCTTTTTGGTAAGCCGGTGCGAAGTACCGTAATTATAGACCCCAACGTAGCTTGCTAGGTTTGGAAATTGAAAACAAGCTATATAATGCCGAAACCTTTTCGAATCTTTTTAAAGGAATGGTGTCAGCAAGCATTCCGATTCGGGAAAATGTACGTTTTTGCGAAAACAATTTGCTAATGTAAGTTTGCTGTTCAGTCCATTTAAAGGGGCTACGAAATGCCAAATCAAAGCCCTTTTGGGAGGGCTCTTTGATTTCTGGCAAATTGCCAGCGGGCGCTGCGGGACCAGAGCACTCACTCTTTCGCTTTTTGCGCGAAATTGTTTTTGCCCGGTTTCTTTGTGAAAATACTATAATTTGCGCATTCTGAGCCCGTTTTTGAAATCCTCACTCAATTTTAAATAGTTTTGGTTTTTTAAGCATAAAATTTGGCCCAGAAACAGCCGAGAACGTGATTTCGAGGTGGCAACAGGCTATTTCAAATTTCCGAGCTTCCCGGGCCACGGGGTGTACAGAGGCCTCCGACGTCCACGCCTCCGATTTTCAGGCCGTCACTCAATTTTTGACATTTCTGGGCCCCTTTAAATCACAAATTTTCGATATGGCGTAAATTGCTGGTCTAGCCGTGGTTTAATAGATTCATTTTTGATTAACAAAATCGGCCGTGTTACTGTCTCTCAAAACATCAAATTTTGGCATAAAATCAGGGAAAAGTTTGTTTATTAGCGCCTCCGGGGAAATCTTTCCCTCCCATCCCCCAATCTCTCGCACTCGTGCTCCTTCATCTACCGTACTCTCATATATGTGCAAAAGCCAAGTTTTAGAGGCTCAGAACGGCCATTTCCGCAGAGAAAAACTCCGACTGCGAGGGCACGACTATAAAATCAACTATTCACGAACCCCATTCACACCCACCCACCACCCACTGGATCACACGGGCCGACTTATATTTTTTTCAAGATCCGACTTCAAGTACTATTTTTTGAAGAAATATTCACTTGAAGAAGCTCCGCCCCCTAAGCGGGGAGATCGACTGGCAAGGTGAGGTTTATTGTGATATACCGGATGATTTTCCATTTGTCTGTTTTTATATCCATTTCTTATCCATTTTATTATGCAAATCATAGCAAAATCCAACCTTAAAAACGGTTTTTTTGCTCTTAAAAATTTTAAAACACATTTTAATTGGATTAAATAACCCCGAAAATCAAATTCTGACTAATTTGGCATAAATCACCTTTTTCTATCTTAGATATTTTCTAAAATTTAGAAATAGGTTTTATGAAAATATCCATGAAATTATCTAAGTTAAAAATTTGGTTTTACCAAGGTTCAGCGATATCTAAGCGGAACGAACTTGGCTATGAGAAATGTCATGCTCCTCAAAGATTCGTTCTTGACCAGCATCTGTAGCCTTCTCGCTCTCAGTTCATCTCACTCTCACTCTCACTCTCTCTCTCTCTCTCTCTCTCTCTCTCTCTCCCTTAGGCCTGGGCCCTAAAGCTGGCCATTCATCGAACAAATTCCCAGTCCCCCATTTGCAAGAAACAAGCCGAGAGGCCGTTATTAATAAAGAGAGAGAGAGAGAGAGAGAGAGAGAGAGAGCCGACGCCTAGAGATAAACAAAGAAAACCTCCTTCGACGAGAGATAACGTCATTAGATGCTGCAATCGATGTCGGCTCACTTGATGGCCGAGCCCCATCTGGTGGTGAGGCGTGGATCTTCGCGTCGAGACGCGTTGCCCGGCCCGACCCTTCTCGCCCTCCTTCAACGCCATAGTCTACAGCCACAGATTGGCATGGCCGCCCAGGAAACGTCGGCTTCGGTGCCGCACAATTTAAATAATAATGGCGGGACACCGCCGGTGGAGAATCCGATCGGATGGGCAATGTTTAACCCGCTGCCGTTGAAGCCAAAGACGTTGTTGCAGAAGAGAGGTGGGCAGGTTTGCAGGTTTTGCGGTTCAAGGGAATTTGACTGTTTTGCCGGCTTACTGTAGTGTTACAGTACTGACGTGCACTGTACCATAGCGCTTCTCCATGTTACTGCTTCTTCGAGAAACAGCTTGTCATTAATGCGTCTATGTTTTATCGCTTCGGACGGCCCATTTTTGTGACGTGGACGTCCCATTTCTCTGCCTAAACTCTTAAACGCGAGGTTTTCATGAAAATTGTTATATTTTAGCGTGATGTGCAAGGCTTTCTACTGGCTAGCAAATTTCCATGCTTCTACGCTACTTTTTTTTTTTCGAAAATACCCGAAATTCTGAGGTTAACTTCCTATTAAACCTTCAATTTTGCAGTTAAGTCAAAAGCCCATTACATTTAATTATAATTTGAAATTTTCTAATTTAATTGATACCTTGAGGCAGAAGTACAATCCTCTCGTTTCAATTTACTTTTTTTTCTGGACCATTTTCCTATTTCCTATTTTGGTCAAACCTCTTACCGCGGTGAGACAGCACCTTGTTTTGGCTGCCAGGCGGCTGCCACCTTTTAAAATTTCCACTTCCGAATTTATTCCTTGGATTTGGCTTCCTATCCTGCCTTTTAGTCAGCTTCTCCAAATCCCATAAATCACTCGGCCCTCAATTTCAAAAAGCCCGCTGGACTGCCGCATTCTTATCCGTTCGACGACGCCGCTCCTTAGCTACCCATTTCCGAAAATAGCACATATTAATGTTTATGTTGCTTCTCTCTCTCTCTCTCTCTCTCTCTCTCTCTCTCTCTCGCTCTGTAATTTTTGGCCGTGCATAAGCCACATCCGTAGTCGCCGGTATTTTTCTGAGCTCAAAAAGAGGCAATTCCCGGTTCCTTTATGCTCTCACAACGCATCTGGCTGCAATGGCCGAACCCTACCCAGAAGCCATGCATCTTTAATTCACAGCAAAATACCCATCGTGTCCCGGCTGTTTTTTTTTGCAAAACCTCAAGGTTTTATATCCTCATATTTTAAACTATTGCTCCCTCTCTCTTTCTCTCTCCCTCCATCCCGCTCTCTCTCGCTCTCTCTCTCTTTCTCTCTCTCTCTCTCCTGAAAGACTTAAGTTATCCAATGTTCCTTCTCGAACAACTGCTTCGCATTTTCGAGTTGTGGTACTCTCAGAAGGGAACGTCAGGTGGGTAATTTACACCGTTTTTACGACCAAACGGACTATTTTTATTTTGTGACTTCGTGTCTTTACTGCTGCACTCCCCACACGCGTCAGTCTGGAATATTTTGAAGGGGCGCCGGCCTATGATATTTTAATCCTGAGCGATGCGGGCGCCTGGAATTATACATATAACTTCAGAACCTCGTATTTCCCACTTTTCAATATTCTAATATTTATAGAAAATGTTAAAACGTTAATTTGTTACCGATGCTATTATTCCCATGCCAATTGACCTTGATTTGCTGTACAAATGGCGTGCTTTGGATCGCTAAAGCCAAAATTTTATGAAGTTACCTGCACAAGAAATGAATTAAACGAAATTTTTATATAGCTAAATTTTAATTTCCCTACATAAGCTTTGTTCAAAGCTTAAAAATAGCGGCTGATTCCCGAAATTTCGGCTTTTTGTCGTGTGGCTTTGCCTGGGTCATCATATCCTGGGCTTTCCCCCCGATCCTCCGGAGCTCGAGTTACCGACCGCCGGCTGGCTTTTCACTCATTTTTGTGCTCACTTACAGCTTTCTTAGGCCAAATTTTCGCAAGGAAATTTTAAAAGATTTTGCTCTTTGAATTTATGTAATTTTTATTGATTCAGCTAAAGCTAAGAACCGATTTGATTCACCTTACTTCTAAGCTAATACAATTCCAATCGATATTCGAGGTCAAAAAGCAACTTTTTGCACCGGAAGTCAAGTGCCCTATGCTTTAGTCCCTTTTAACCGATTTATAGCTAATTTCCACCTCGGGTTACACGGGGCTTCCGCTAGGTTCCGGGGAAAAAATTGAGCAAATTTGAGCCCCCCTTTCCCATGCGTGTCCCCAGCTGCTACCCTAGCCGTATTGTTGCGGAACGGTTTTGGAATCTGGTGGCCCGCTTTCGGCGTTGGGGACCGAGAAATGAGGGTAAGAACCTATAAATTAAAAAAAATTGGATTTTATGAGAAAGTGAACCCGTGTTGGTCTTTGGGATGTAGCTGAAATAACCATGGTGGCACCATCCCTTTAGCCCATGTGAAAGTGTGTCGTGATTAATTTTGACGCAAACACCTCTAATTCTTGCTAATGGAAAAACGAAATGTTTCGTCAAAAACCAAATTTCTTCAAAATACCGCAATTGTCAGGTAGAAGCTGTTACTGTCACCATCTCTTGAAAATCCCGCAAGAACGACTTTTCAGGCTAAAAGCCAGGTATATTCTAGATCAAAACTCCTTTGTTACAATTTTGTCGATTGTCGATACCTAGCCGCAAGGAAAATTTGATGTCACCGTCCCTTTAAAACGCGTGAAAATTGCAAACATGAATTTTTCCAGAAATCATAATTTTTGTGCAAGTTTAAGATCAAGCCTTCAAAGTTTCGGGCTCAAATTTGGCGGCGGACGCTTTAAAACCGGTATAACATCTTGTCCTTATACTCGAAAATGCAAACTTTCATGTCACGCTCCCTTTAATACCCTAATTAAGACAAAGATTTGAGCATGAGTTCATGCAAAAAAACCCAACTAACCCCGGCTTCACCTTTACTTTAAAATTCCCGATAACGAAAAACGCTCAACGCGAGGTAATGCGATAACTTTGCCTAAAATATGCGCCTCGGCTCGGGTCATTTTTCGCAAAGTGGGGGACGCCGTTTTTCGGGCCGGGTGTGGTTGGCTAGCCGTTCCCTTTCTTTGCTCCGTCCACCCCTTCAAGGGCCCCCCACCCTCGATTTCTCCCTTTTTAATGGGCCAAAGTGGACAAATGGACGCCTCCAGGCGCTTCAATGGGGGTGGCCGCCTAAGGGGAGCCTGAGGTTGAGCTAGATATCCGGAAATTTGGCAGGGCGTGAGTACGCTTGTTAGCCGCCACGGCTCGGTTTAAGGGTTTTATTGGATTCAGATATCGTAATTTTTCTATATATTCGTGAATTTGCATAATTCTATCGTAAGATTGTACTAAAAATAGTTCAAAAAATCTTTTTATAAGCTTTTAAAAGAAAGAAACATATGTGATTAATCCTTCTGAATTAGCCGTTTCGAAATTTCTTCGAAAAATCGAATTTTTCGCCAATTTTTCAGGAAAAGCGTAGAAACAATTTGGCGAATTTTTAAAGGGCTAGCGACAGACCAGAAAAATTGTTAGAAGGGCCTGCCTAATGTAGCTCTAGGCGACGCGACGCGCCAATAGACGACATAACTTTTTAAATTCATACTTTAAAGTTTAAGCGAACCGCGGGCTTTCCCACTCTCTAAGTGTCGCTGTCCCTTTAAAACAAAATCGGGCTTTTTTTGAATCCCAGGCCCCTAGGCTACGCGTCCCACCTTTTTACACCTCCCACAACCACTCCCGTTTTGAGTAATTTTCCGTAATTTCCCAGCCCTCACACCCTCAAAATGTTGCCTTTTCAACGACTACCTACTTGCAAACGAGTTGAAAAGCTGAATTTTTCGAAAGGCTTTCTGCTTTTTCGTCTTGCCGACTGCCTACCTCCGCCTACCCACTTCCAGAATAGACGGCACCCCAGGCGGCACCTCTCGTTGTGCATAGGATAATTGAGGCCAGGCCACAAACCTAGCACCCGTGATTTTTGGCCGTTTAGTCTTAAAACACAGGTTTTACATTCGGAAGCCTAAAAGATAGTTGACAATTATGCATTCTGTAGTTTTTCCTAGTACTAATCTTAAGAATTCGTCGATAGTAGTCTCGCGTGATTTTTGGCTCTTGGCTGGGCACTGAAAACTGTGCAATTAAACTGGATAAATCCCTTAAAATTTAGTGCTTCTGGATACAACCGTGAAAACAGTACCGTCGCGTACACGGTTGAATCCTTTCTTTCACATTTACCTCAATTTTCCAGTTCAACAACTGGTCTTTTTGCTTTAGCCCCGCCTTGGACTACAAACGAAATTTTCAGCTCTATCTGTGACGCGGTCCTTTTAATTTTGTCTAATTATAAAAAAAATAGTATAAAAATAAAAGGTATAATGTATACTATAATTTTGTACAATCTCAAACCGGCCGCCGAAGAACCTTCGTAGTTAGTCGTGCAGAAAACTGAGGCTTAATCGTTAAAGTCATAGATTCAGATCATTCATGAGTTTTTTAAACTATTGGAAATACAATTTTAGCTTTGTCGATGCCCTTCTCATAAATTTTCTCTTTTTTCAAGTCAGCTACGCTGTATACGTATCTGCGCGTAGGTTATCAAAAAAATTAACATTTTTTTTGTCCTTTTTCTACGCGTCGATAGGTGCCAAGCGCAGCCAGCAAAATAAGGTCTTCTAAAAAATCAAATCGCCCAGTATTTGGCATTTCTACCCGCACTCGTTCCCCAATAGTACCTTTCCCCGTGCATAAGCAGCCGCGCCTCGTTGATCAAAAATCATACGCTTTTACGCGTCAGTAACCCATAGCGGCGCGTAGGTAGCAAAAAAGCATAACGCGCTCTTGTAAAAAAATTAGAATCGTTTATCCTTGGCAGTTCTACTTTTCATAACTTCACCGACTCGCTCCCCAACATTACCCGTGCCGTTGTCCATAAGTAGCCGCGCGTAGTCTATCAAAAAGGCGCGCCAGGCGCACCCCATTCCGACTTTTCGGGCCCGAGCGAAGAGCGGCTTCTGCTCTCGTGGAATGTGGGTGGTGAGGGGGGAGTTATGCCTCAGATGCAGCTGGTGCTCCACGGAGAACATAAATCTTTCAGCAACTATTGTTGGAAAGGGTGGCGGCCCCGGGGCTTCAGGGTAGGGGGTCCCGCAGCGGCTCCCTCGTTCTCGCCCTCCCTTTTTCAGCTTTTCCCTTGAATCTCAGTGCCACCAGCGGCGCGCGCAACTCGTGGCCACTGACAAATTAACCCCCGGCTCCGGGACGGCCATTGTTCTTGCTCCTTTTGCTTGTTTTAGGTGTGTGTGGTCCGGCTGGCTGGCCAAAAGTTTCGTTTGAATTTTTTGGAGTTTTGCCAGTTTTGCTAACTACATTTTGGCGCTCACCACGTTTTTTTAGCTTGACGACTACGATATGTCTCAAAACGTGTAATGAGTCACGCTAAGTTGAAAAGCTGAAAAAGCCAGTTTTAAGTTCTTGGTATTTCAGTGTTCTTGGATGTCTTTTTAGCAAAGCTATGTAAGGCTATTTTAAGTGGGCTTGGGATGCTTCAATCATCAGCCGCGGCTTCGATTGGAACCTTAGATTGAGGATGAGCTGGGACTTTTGGCTAAGGAGACCCACTAGTATTTCCAGGAATTTTGGGCTTTTGACAATTTTTATCACAGTTTTAGCGCTACATGCATCAGCTTTCTATTTTGCAGAAGTCGACGTTTTGAAAATTAAAAACGCTTGTTATTTTTCTAATAGAAAATTTTGCACAATGTTTTCTGCATTTTGCTGGCAAACGCCAGAATCGACCCCTTACTGACAGCTTGGCCTAGACAATTACGCGTCGTGCCAATTGACCCAGTAGCTTCGGGGATCGAAGATGTTGCAAAGGGCTAGCCGTCAAAAGTTGCCGCATCGGCGTATTCCCTTTAAAGTAATTTAAAAACCCGTTACAGAGGGCCGTAGGATTTTCCATGGTCTAAACCATTCGGCTCAAGAATTACGATACCTCAAAATTATCCATAGCTCCAAACCGCCATTTTCGCACTCCAGTGATGGCGGACGGGTGCCAGGTCATAAAATTCCAAAATTCACATTTCCACGCTAAGCAGCAGCGTCAGTGCACCGGGTAAAGTGCTCATCGAGGACCCCTTGGGGCCCACCACCGGTTTCCCCCTAGGGCCCAGCACATGGCCTCAGCCCTAGCACCCTTTTTTGGGCATTAAGGGGCCCCCCAAAAATCCCCGGGTTCGAGCCGGTTTTTTGCGTGCTTTTTCCCAAAGTCTCGGGCGCGATTTGTCAGATGGGCGGCCGGAAGTCCGAGGGATTGGCAAGTAAAAACAAACATTCGAGATCTCGAGTTTTTCGGGTTTTGAGGTCATCCTTGGACTCTTGACAGGCCTTTTTTGGAGGATCAGGAACTGGGAAAGGGCACCGGTTCTCGAAGGGAGACGCCTGAGAAATGGCACGTTCTGGCGCCCGGATATCGACACTACGCGATAGGCCAAAAGGCGCTGATAAATTTGGATGGGGGGGAATCGGTTTAAAGGGACATTCCGCTCTCGCTTTCAAGCTCTTGAAATGATCAGCACTTTAGCACGCGGTTACGGTAGGTGCTCGACCTCCGACAAAACCGAACCCGCAACGCTCGCCCCAGGGGCAAGCGCCATAGACCAGTAGGCCACGGGAGAGACGGGAGAGGGGAGGGGAGGGACGAGAGGATATGAAGTGTCCGGGTGCCGGGCCGGCCAAGAGGCAAATTCGCGCCATCGAATAGTGGTTCAAAACGAGAGCGGAATGAATCTTTAAGAATAAGCAACGCAAACCTAGCAACGATCATTCTGAAGTTCAACGCAGTCTAGCAAAGATCATTTAGAAATTCAGGGTAGACTAGCAGGGCTCATTTTGGGCCACAATTACTCGATTTGTTCGGACCCTCTGACGATGGTCATATATTCACAGCCAGAAAATTTCAAATTATGCCGCTCCCGCACCCTTTGGTCAACCGGTGGTTTGAGCCCCTGGTGATTTTGCCTTTGTGCCCCCTCCCAGGGCCAGCGAACGGCCACCAAATGGCCACCTTCTCGGAATCCCGACGTCCACCACCCACATGGCCACCCCCAAATTGTTTCCTGCCTTTTTGTCGATTCACAAATATGCTCCGGCGAGGGTGACGGCATTTTGCAACAATTTTCGAAGATTGGCCCATGACCTTAAAGTTTCAAATTTTTGCAGGGCTTAGCAACGATCCTGATTTTCAATTTTTTTGGTGTTTTTGTAAATCTACCCCCTCCCCATCTAAACTGGATCGGAAGTGGGGAATTTTCGTAGCGTTCGCTTTTTGACAAAAACTAAAGCCAGACAGAATGGCAGAGAAGAGAGAGCGAGAGAGAGATAGCTAGAGAGAGAGAGATGAGACAGAGAGAGAGAGGAAGAGATAGGGAGAGCGAGAGGGAGAGAGATGGAGAGAGAGTGATAGAGGCAGCGGGATGTCTGGAAAAATAAACCGTTTATTAGAGCTCCCAGTAGTTCCTATCAAATTTTTTTTCGGCGTTCCAGTGCTCCGCAACACTCCTATAGTCACCCCCAAAAAAGCTACTCCCAAACCCGATTTAGTCGAGGCTCAGGCTAACCCGGCCTCCTCAAAAATCGTAGCAAAAGCATATCAAAAAGCGAGATGTTATCCGCCGCAGGGGGATCCGGAAAGAGATGCGAACTCGAGTGGGGGGAAGCTGAAGCAGAAGCTGAAGGAAAAGCAAGAAGCCGCGAGAAAAACACAATTCGGCTAGGGGCATGGGTCAAGAGAGGGGCGGAAGGGGCTCTTTTTCAAGGGGTTGAAGCCTTGAAGGGGGGGATTTGTCAAAGTTATATATCCCGAGACCCTCTCGGCACACCAACCCATCCCATGTGCCTCATTTCAGCCGCGCCTAGGACGGATCGCTTTGCACACCACCAGGCTTTTGTGTTTGTTGGGATAACGGGATCCATGTTTTTGTTTATTCTTGCATAAATCTTTGGTATTTGATTAATGCGCGTCTTATTTGGGAAGAAGATGATTTAATAGATACTTTGATACCGTATTGATTAGGTTTTTAGCACTTGCCCGACCATTTAAAATATATAATGTGTCCTCATCACGGCGATTCCAGTAGTAACTATAATTACATTATTTTCAACCCAATTAGGCGCTTGTATATAGGTCAATATTGCTTGAAACTTTTGAAATTCTGAACGAAGAGACACGAAAATGCAGATTATAGCTTCAGTTCTTTACGAGACCTTGGCAACGACTTACAGTATCATTATTTTGTACAGATTTTAAACAGATTTTTAGCCTACTTACAAGGAGACGTTTTTGAGTGTCGTCGGGACTTTGGCACAGGACCAACCCTATCTTGTGCAGAATTTTACGCTGATTCCGAAGATGGTAACCGTTTTTGCGGAATAGCCATTTCTCGAAAGTTATGAGCAATTTAAACCTCAAAACAGCCTAAAATCGGCTACTTTCAAGAGTCATAAAAGGCTTCAAAATAGGTTTTAGACAAACCAGGTAGTACATCTTGTTCAGAAAAAATTATCTATAAAATGTACCATCTTTTCCAAAATCATTGAAAAGTTGGAAAAATTTGATAAATTGGGAGGTCCATAATTTTACAAAAATTTTCAAAATTCCAGCATTTTTGAGTTAAGTAGTTTATTTTATAGAGAATTTTTTTCTGAACAAGATGCACTATCAAGTTTTGTCTAAAACCTATTCCGAAGCCTTTTATGACTATCGATTAAATCGTTCATAACTTTCGAGAAATGGCTATTCCGCAAAAACGGTTAACATATTCGGAATCAGCGTAAAATTCTGCACAAGATAGGCTTGGTCCCGTGCCAAAGTCCCGACGACACTCAAAAACGTCTCCTTGTTAGCGCACGTTGACAAACCGCTGAAACCCCCCAGACCCCCATAACTAAAGCCAGTCTTCATTTTGAGCCGCCGGCCAAGCAGCTTCCCGATTTTTCCGGGTGATTACACTTGATGATCCAGGAATGGCGACGCTACAAATTTGGTTGGACCACTTTTATTAAAAGCTCTTACTATAGTCAATCTGTTCCACTCCAACAATTTGGCGTAACCTAAAATATTTCCGAATTTTCTAGATTCTTATTTTTTCTACTTTTAGCGCACTGAAATTGCCTCCAATAAAGACCAACGTCGGAAAAATGGCTGTTATTTATTATAAGAAACGTTAATATTGCGGATTAAGAATTGGAAAATGCTATAATAGGAGACGTTAATTATCCTTTTTAAGTTTTAGCGGAAGTTAAGTTGAACAGTCGAAGCGGCTTTTAGGCCGCAATGTCACCTTTGAAAGCTACAGTTTTTTACTATGTAAAAACCAGTCATTTACTGCTTCATCGTATCCGAAACATACCTTTTCCATACCTCTCCTCTCCTTCACCCGCCGCAATTCGAATTTAGCGTCGTATACGCGGGTTTTGAACACACGGGTACACTGCATCGTCGCCGCCTCCCCTCCCCCACCAAATCATAATCACACGACGCGACGATGTTTTTGCGGAAATTCTGGAACGAATGGACGCTGCAAGAGAATGCGAGGCGCATGAAAATCACCGTATTGCCGTCGGGCACGAAGAAGGTACATCTGAGGAGCCCCAGCGAGCTGGACGAGATGGAGAAGCAGGAGAAGAGGCGCCGGAAAGAGGAGGAGCGCCAGAAGCAGCAGCCAGGTTTGTGAATTTCTGTAATTTGCATATTTGCATTGATACTCATGTTTTTGTGTGTTTTTGTGTGAATTTACCGTACTCACTGATGATTTTTGTGTGCCGTTATTCCCTTCAGAACGTAAAAGAATTTGTGACTTCTAAACCCCCAAACATCATCCTCAAAAAGCATTGACGTTGAATTTTTCCGCTCTTTCTCCATACCTGATGAGTGCCGCTCATGTCATTGGGAGCTCCATCTTCATCTTATTCCTTTTTTCTCTGGCTCCCCATATAAATTGAAAATTTCCTGGAATCCTGGAGATCAAATTTCTGCGAGCCAGGTCGCTTTCGGGCTTAAAATATGAGCTTTGTAAATCGTACAGGGGGACCAGATCTGATGCGAAAGGTCGTGCCCGTTTTTCTTTCTCTCAAACGGTATCTATCTATATCTCTTTCGCAACAATTAAATTCTTCAAAAAATTAAGAGGAAGTTTGATATTAGTGTCGAGCCTATGCCTGCTCTATGTCTCTCTCACTCTCAATCTCTTGCTTCTATATCTCTCACAGTGGCTCTCTCTCTCTCTCTCTCTCTCTCTCTCTCTCTCTTTTCATTCTTTCTTGACCAAATTAACAAATTCTAAAAATCTGGTTCTTGCAATAAAAATTCAGCGATCTCCACTTTCATATTTTTTTTAATTTCAGGCCCCCATCCTTTCTTTCCTCTGTAATCGCAACATTTCACTCCTACCCAATTAGCCACGTCGACTTGAGCGCATATTAGTAGCCCCCGAGGCTATTTGCACTCGCCTGCCAGTGTTCCCAATTATCCTGGCGGTGGCAACATTGCGGGGCGCGCGCAAGTTGTTGTTGAGTGGCAATCCAATTTTCGCTCTGCCCGTTTTTCCGGATATTCCTCCAATTTCCGGGCTACGCTGGATAACTAGCACCTCGCCCGAACCCCAAGTTGGCAATCATAATTTTCATCCCTGTTTTCGTGAATTTGGCTAATGAGGCTACCGCAATCTTAAAAAATGGACTTTTCGCGTATACATCTGAGAGCTTGGTCAGTAGTATCGGGATCTAAAATGGCCTATTATAATTTTTGACTGGTGAGTTAAGGAAATTAACTTAACGTGATCCTCCAATAAAAACTATACTTACGAACTTAAGAGTTTTTTCGATGTTTATTGATTTGATCCTTGTTTGTGTTAAATTCTATTGCCTTAATAGCTACCGTAGACAAATAATTCGATGTTTTTGTAGCCTTAAAAACTAGAGAATTTTGCTTTGGTAGTATAACATCTGTTATTTCACCCCTAACGCATAGCTCTAAAAGCATCCTACACCATTTTGTCCATTTTATGGGCCAAATACGGGATACTGGATGGTGATGCCCCTCTTGTCGTAAAGAGGGGCCTCCCGGAATGAACACAGAGCCCGACGGGATGTGGAACCCCAAATTTTCGCGGGCCGAATTTTTGATTTTTTTTTGGATTTTTGAGGCCAATGTAACAAGTCTGGGCGTTGTCGGCGTATCAAAAAAATTCTGAATTTTTTCAAAATTGCACGCCTTGAAAAAATTAAAAAAGGCTAGATTTATGTTGAACATCTCGGGCTCAGATCAACACAAAATTCAATTTAAAAAATAAACATTAAGAAGCTAAACATATCAATAAATTAATACAACAATGTTTTTCTGCGATTTTCGACATTCCTTAAATCAAAACCTGTGTGTTTCTCAGGGCATTATCATTCAGCCTAGTTTTTAGTTTAGTATTTCTGACTACTAGTATATCATCTACCCCTATAGAGGCCAGCCGGCAAGACCGCATGTCTCGCGCACAGCTGCTGAAACCCAATTTGGGGGCCAAAAAATGCTGTTGGCTCTTTTTGGCCCCCGGGGTCGTGTGGTGGCGCTTTCTTTGGTGGGGGTGGTGCCCCAAATTTGCAGCTCTGGAAAAGAGAGGGAGAGGGAGAGAGAGAAAGAGAGAAACGACACCATTGTCTTGTCGGCTGAAAGTCAAGGGTCCCATCGTGTTTCCGTTTAAATTTGCCGCACAGAAGGCCGAAACTATTTTGCAATTGTTATACATTTTTAATCAGGCACTTAAAAACATACAAAAAATCTCGATAAGTTCTTCACATAGTTCTTTAATGGTTTTCCCCCGCCCACACCCTATCTCTTCCTCTCGCGCTCCCTCTCTGTCGCTCTCATTCTCTCGCTTTGTCTCTCTCTCTCTCGCTCTCTCTCTCTCTCTTTCTCTCTCTCTCTCTCTCTCTCTCTCTCTCTCTCTCTAGACCCTTCTCTTTCACGCTTGCTACGAATTAGAATCTGTTGCGGAAGCAAGAGAAGAAAGTCTTTTGATTCAATTACGCGATGCCTGTACGGCGCACCCCTTTGCACTACGCCCTGTGTGCGCCCTCCCCGTCCCCCGGCACAAACCCTTTTTTGTGCGTGTCTTTTTCATTCCTTCCACACCGCCCGTCTTGTCTCGCGGCTTGTATTATTTTAGGCTATTGCCGTTATCGTAAATAAACTTTGTTCTCTCTTCTTTCGTCCAAATCAATTCAGGTGTCAAACGACTCTCTCGCAAGGTATTCCCTTGGAGTGAGCCAGCACTCAAGAACTCACGCACAGCCACACCTACAACAATTGGCGATCAAGGATTCGAGCCCGAATTGAAGAATGGCCGACGACCCCGAGCTCAAGGACGTGCTGAAGCAGCTCGCCGCCGCGAACCAGCAGATGACCGCTGTCATGGTCGCCGGGCAAGAGCGAGAAGCCAAGCTCATGGCTGAGCTCGAGCGGATCCGCGCCGAGGTCCAAACGCACACGGACTCGGTTAGCGAAGATTCAAGCCAAAGCCAAAGGCCTCTGAATGCAGTCGAGTTGGGCGCTCTAGCCACTCGCATAAGTCGATTCGAGTATGACCCGTCCCAGGGGATTACGTTCGAAAAATGGCATGAGCGGTTCACAAACCTCATCGCCACCGAATCGCGCATCTCGGAGGAGAACAAAAAGCATCTTGTTCTCGGGATGTTGGATGCCAAATCCTATGGCTTGCTGGCGGATCATGCTCGACCCAAAGAGCTGGCCTCCATCGCATACGACGACATCGTCAAGCATTTGACTGAGATGTTTGGAGAAAAGCTGTCGCTTTTCAGTCGACGTTTCCTCGCCTTTCGCGTAGCGAAAGAGCACGATGAGGATATGCGATCCTACGCCGCTCGCGTCAACAAATTATACGAGCAAGGTCGCGTCAAGGAAATGAAGGAAGATGAAGAAAAGTGTTTACTTTTCGTTGCTGGACTGTCAGACCAGGCACATCGCGACATCCGCAAGAAATTGATCCGTATTCTTGAGTCAAAGAATGACGTGAAACTGGATGATCTGCTGCGCGAGTGTGACCTGCAGACGAGCCTGAACATGGATGTTGTGGTCGAACAGCATGCCAGTGTCAACCGTATCCAGCAGTCGGGATACCGAAAGAATTGGAACAAGGGCCCAAAGCCTACCTCTAGCAATGGTGGCTCAAAGCCTTGTGATCAGGGACGTAGCGTAAGGTGGGCCCCCTGGGCCCGGTGCCCCCCCCGAAATCGGCCGGGGCCCGAAAATTTCATAAGGGGGGACCCTTATGATTTTTATTTTCTCAAAAATTTTGCTGCCTGCGGCGCTATTTTTTCACGTTTTTACGACTATTTGTAGAGCTACATAGCCTTGTTTCTAAATTTTTTTTGCCTGCGGCGCTGTTTTCTTTTTAATTGTTTGAGTTTTTCGGAAAAAATTTTTCGGGGCCCCCCCCGAAATCTTTTTTTGGCTACGCCCCTGCTTGTGATGCCAATGATCGGCCCCGTGGAGACAAACGAAATGATGTGTGTCATCATTGTGGAAAGCGAGGACACTGGGCAAAAGAGTGTCGCTCAGATTCTGGAAACCGTGGAGGTAGTTTTTCCAAGCAAGGAAAACAAAACCGAAACAAGGACTGGAAACCGAAGGTGAACCAGGTTGTGCAGATCAATGCTATTGATTCAACACGCAAGGATGTTGAAATCTCAATCGAAGGCAATCATTTTACGCTGCAATTAGATACTGGCGCCGCCGTAACTATTATTGACGAGGCTGTGTGGCATCAGTTGAATTGCCCACCACTTACGCCGTCCGATATTCAACTACGTGCTGCCAACGGTAGTCGAATTGACGTGAAAGGACTGTTTGAAACCCGCTTTCAAGTGAAAGGCATTGAGGGACATGGTCGTTGCTTTGTCACCAAAGACATTCGGTTGATGGGGCTGGATTGGATCAATCAGCTGCCACAATTCGCATCCTGTTTCGATGAATTGTGTGTCAATAAGGTTCAAGTAAAGCAATCAAAGCTGGAAAAGGAACTTGTTGAGAAATACCCGAGTGTATTTTCGGATGGTCTAGGCTTATGCACTGTTGCTAAGGCTGAGTTACAGCTCAAAGCCGATGCGCAGCCAATCTTTCTGCCATTCCGACGTGTCGCATTTTCTATGGAATCAGCCATTGAAAAGGAAATTGAACGTCTTGTTGCTTTGACTGTGTTGAAACCAGTCACTTACAGCGAATGGGCGGCTCCGGTCGTTCCAGTCAAGAAGAAGGACGGTTCATTGCGACTTTGCGGTGATTTCTCTACCGGCTTGAATGATGCGTTGCAAGATTACCATCATCCTCTTCCCACAGCGGAAGAAATTTTCACCAAGCTCAACGGTGGACAAGTTTTTTCCCAGATTGACTTGAAGGATGCTTATTTACAAGTCGAGGTTGAGGCATCTAGCCAAGAATACCTGACCATCAACACACACAAGGGACTTTATCAGTATCAACGACTGATATTTGGTGTGAAAACAGCCCCCGGTATTTTCCAGAAAATTGTGGATAATTTGATCGCAGGCTTGGACGGTACCGCTGCCTACCTGGATGATCTGTTGATCACCGGCCGGAACCAGGAGGAGCATGACGACAGGGTACGTCAATTGTTTGAGCGAATCGAAAAGTACGGATTGCGCGTCAAAATGGAAAAGTGCACGTTCGGCCAGGCTTCGGTAAAGTATCTTGGCTTCATTCTCGATGCCCAAGGCCGAAGACCCGATGGCGAACGCACGGCTGCGATAGCAAATATGCCACGACCTACCTGCCTCAAAGAAGTTGAAAGCTTTTTGGGCATGGTTTCGTTCTACCAGTCTTTTATTCCTCGTATGCGACAGTTGCGCGCCCCGCTTGACGAGTTGAAGAGAAAAGACGCAAAGTTTCTCTGGCGTGAGGACTGCGAACGAGCGTTCCAGTCGCTCAAGGAAATTGTCATTTCCGATTTGTTACTCTGTCACTATGACGCCAAGTTGCCGATCGTCGTCGCCGCTGATGCCAGTGAGCAAGGCCTTGGGGCAGTCATTACCCACCGATTCGCTGATGGAACTGAAAAAGCAATCGCACATGCTAGCAGAGCATTGACTGTGGCAGAAAAGAACTATAGCCAGATTGAAAAAGAAGGCTTAGCCCTCGTATTCGCAATTCGGCGCTTCCACAGATACATCTACGGAAGGCGTTTTGTATTACTGACGGATCATAAGCCCCTTTTACCGATATACGGGTCGAAAAAGGAATCCCACAACACACCGCAAACCGTTTGCAAAGGTGGTGTTTGCAATTGAACAACTACGATTTTTCTATTGAATATCGTAACACGACCAAGTTTGGTCAAGCGGATGCCCTTTCCCCGTCTGATTCCGCCAAAATCGGATCCTGAAGAAGATGTCGTGATTTCGCAGATAGAAATCGACATTTCGGCCGTTTTTGAGGATAAATTGAGCCAAATCCCAGTTTCACACAAGGAAATTGCTGAGCAAACTGAACAGGATTATTCACTCAGCAGCGTGATTGACTCTCTGAAAAGTGGTTCTTTTCCAGACTGTTTGCCAGGCTCGTCGCTGTACGCCTACAAAAGTCTTGTAAATAACTTGTCAATTCACCGAGGCTGTTTGTTTCTGAAAGAGCGAGTTGTTGTGCCGAAAAGGCTGCAATCGCGAATCCTAAAAATGCTTCATGAAGGCCACCCGGGCCAAACGAGAATGAAATTGCTCGCAAAGGAATATGTGTACTGGATTGGCATGGATTCAGACATCGATCGCATCGTGAAAGAATGCGAAGGCTGTCAGAAAGCCCAGAAGATGCCTGTAAAAAGTGAATTGACTCCCTGGCCTACCCCAAATCGTCCAATGGAGCGCGTGCATATCGATTATGCCGGTCCGATTGATCAAAAAATGTATTTGATCGTTGTCGACGCTTACTCAAGATGGCCTGAAATCTTTGAGTGTAAGGTGGCAACAAGCCGAGTGACGATTGCCCAGTTGAGAGATGTTTTCTCCAGGTTCGGAGATCCGGAAACGCTCGTTTCGGATAACGGAACTCAATTCACTTCCAAGGAGTTTGAAGATTTCTGTAAGGAACGTGGAATTAACCATATTCGCACGCCACCGTTCCATCCCCAGTCGAACGGTTTGGCCGAACGTTTCGTCGATACCTTCAAGCGCGCTTTGAGCAAAGCCGCTGGTTCGACTAACGCTGAAACTTTGCAAATTTTTCTGCGAACTTATCGGTCCACCCCTTGCCCATCTTCACCAGAACAGCTATCTCCGGCTGAAAGGTTTATCGGGAGAAAGCTTGTTACTCCCATTGCTCGCTTGCGTCTGCCCCAGAGCAACAGCAATACTTGTGCGAATCTCATCTTTCCGAAGGGGGAGAAGATGAAGATGGTTGAACAGTACAACCGGAAGCACGGCGCAAAGAAGCGTTCCTACGAAATCGACCAGACTGTCTGGGTTCGAGATTATAAAATACCTAGCAAACCTGTCTGGGTAGAAGGACGTATTTCTAAATTGTGTGGAAAGTCCATGTACGAGGTTGAAACTACCTCTGGAGTCGTTTGGCGTCGACATGCCAACCAGCTACGGGCTCGATTCGTTCGAGACGTACTCGATGATATCCTGGAAGAGTTCGATCTTGCCAGCGATGATAAAGTCAATGTGCAGGACACTGCTCCACCTCTTGACAAGCCTCTCGAGAAGTCAGCCGCATCATCCGCCAAAACTCCTACATTGATTCCCCTTGCACCTGTTCCGAATGTTCCCCATCCCACCGCTCACCGGCCGACAACAACACCAAAGTCGCCACCGAAGTCGCATCCACGATCGCCGGCAAGATCACCAGCCGTGCCGCGACGACCTCAAGTTGAACCGCCCGAAATCGCTGCTCAATACCCGCAATTTGAACAACTCGATGACGTTGTTCAACAACCACAAGGACGCGACGACGAACCTAAAGTTCGTCAACAAGATCAAGCACAACCTGTGAAGAAGACAAAGAAGACTGATGCCCTTGGACCGATCTTTCACCACAAGCGCATCCGGAAGCCGCCGTCGCGATATCAAGATTGAAGTGCCGTCAACGTCGTCTCCATCAAGCTCAACTTCATCACGAGTCAAGCTCTTCATTCAAGGAGGAAGATGTTGCGGAAGCAAGAGAAGAAAGTCTTTTGATTCAATTACGCGATGCCTGTACGGCGCACCCCTTTGCACTACGCCCTGTGTGCGCCCTCCCCGTCCCCCGGCACAAACCCTTTTTTGTGCGTGTCTTTTTCATTCCTTCCACACCGCCCGTCTTGTCTCGCGGCTTGTATTATTTTAGGCTATTGCCGTTATCGTAAATAAACTTTGTTCTCTCTTCTTTCGTCCAAATCAATTCAGGTGTCAAACGACTCTCTCGCAAGGTATTCCCTTGGAGTGAGCCAGCACTCAAGAACTCACGCACAGCCACACCTACAACAGAATCATAATCCCTACCGCCAGAATCCCAACACCGGGAAAAAGATCAAAAGGCCGACAACAAAATCCGGCAGCCAGAATCTCGATACCAAAATCCCGACAGATTTTTTACGCCAATTTGGATGGAGCTTGCTTTTAAACATTTACTTTGCATGTTGGGATTCCAGCTGTCGAGATTTTGGCGCGTTTCCTGCTGTCGTTCTGCATAAGACATTTCGAAAAAAGTAGGCACATTCCGAAAACCATTTAGCCCCCCCCCCTAGCCAGCTAACCCTTGCGCTGATTTGAACGCCCTAACCCAAAAACGGAACTCTAAAAAGAAGTTACCCAGTTTGGCGGGTTCGACCTCTCCTTTACACCCTTTCCCCCTAACCTAAAAAGTCCCAGGGCGAGCATAACTCAATTCCAGTAGGGCAGTGTTCTTCCGGGCACGACCGGAGCCGGGCTGGAACCCAGGCCAATGGACCTCGACCTCTCGGGGGTCGCGGGGGGGGTTCTTTCTGTTCTGTTCCTGATTCCGGTTCCGTTCCGAGCCTGTTTTTGCCTTCATTGGTCCTTTAAAGCAGGTTTTCCCAAATTTTAGAGTTCTACCTGAAATCCATTGAACAGCTAGTAGAATTTTTGACTTCATAAGGTCTTTAAGGGACCAGACAAAGCAGAATTTTTATTTTTTTCCTTTTTTTCGAATTTTTTATCTAAGATCATAGGCCAATTTTTGGTAAAATCAAAATGACCCAAATCTTTGGTCGTTTTGGAGGGTTTTTGAAAAATCTACGCGAAAATTATGGTTATGTCCATTTTCAGATTTAATTTTGACAAAAATTGCAAAAAAACACATATTTCTGCCTTACCAAACCCTTTAAACGCTACCCCAACCCCAAACCATCGATCAGCACGTCAAAAATGCGCCGACGTTTCGGGACGCACCCGGAAATCCCCTTAAATAATTGATGCGAGTCCACTTTCTTGGCATGTGGCAGAGAAAGAAGGGGACGACCGATCCCGCCCGCTCATTTGATGGAATAACAAATTTGATGTGAGCCTTTGACCCAAGATGCCCGCTTGCCGTTTCTGCCCATTTCTTGAAACTCGATCCCAAGCAGAATAGGTCATTTTGAGTGATAGTAAGCTATTTTAATGTAGGACTCTTGGATAAGCAATTTTTTCGACTATTCCTGCTCCTGTTCCAGAAACGCCTACTAGTGTAATGTAACGTAACGCGACGGAGGGCTTTTCACATAATTTCGAAATTTTATTATGTCGAAATTCACAATGTCGATACTTCATGGTGTCGACATGTCATAATGGAGAAATTTCAAATGCCGACATTTCATTATGGCGAAATTTTAGTATTTGCTAGTATCTGGGGTTATTTGCTTTTGTAAATTTGGGATTATTTTGCCATTATGTTTTCGAGATTTTGAAATTAAACCTGACGGGGTGGGTATCTCAATGGTCCTTTTAATAAGTTTAATCATATTCTAAGCCTCAGTTCCAGTTTCATCTCGGGCAACAAATGTATATTTTTTGCCTTTTACATTAAAAATTTTTAGTCTTACGTTTAGAAACAGTAAAAAATAATTTAGGAAAGTCTTTCATATTTATATTAAAAAATGCACCTTTAAAAAAGTGGTTTGCCCGATAGACGATAGACGATAATGCCCCCCACCCCCGATTATGCGAAAGTGCCGATCATAAAGTTCAAAACGTCTAGATACAATATTTTTTTGCTTGCTGAGCGCAAAAGCGAAAATCACCTTAACAAAATTTTTAATCATTCTTTTTCAGAGTTTTTAAGAATCCCCGGGCTTCCCATCTATTTTGGCGTGTTGTTTCGTGCGTCTGGTGTCGGGTATAGAGACTCCCCCATCCCGGGTCCCCCAACAACCCAAAAGCCCAATCAGGATCCGGAACCAGTTAGCCAAAAACCGCTCGCTGGCGAGAAAAAAGCAGGGGAATCGGCTCGATGCCGCCGATTTTCCGGCCGACCGCTTCGGCACGTTTTTCGGGCTGGGTTTTACGGGGGTTTTGACCGTTTCGGGCAATTTCTGGATCATTTTTGATATTTGTAGAAGCTGATTTAACTGAAAAAATTACTTATGCAATCTCTGCTTCTTTCAAATTTTTTTATGTAATTTTCTCGCGTCAAGAAATGCACCTAGAGAAGCAAAAGCATCTTCAAGCTATTTTCTGGTTCAAAAATGCTAAATTCAACATCCTCTACTTCCACCTTCAAGTTTTTTCGTAATTACTTCGCATAAAGTAATGCGTGCACCCCGGCGAGCAACGACTGCGTGGCCGGGATGATCTTCTCGCAGGCGTTGCGCAATGAGAGCTTCAGCCCGGCTGTTGCTCTCTTTTCGGCGGCCGGGCTGATCAAGACCACCGCCGGCATCAAGGAGGAGCAGGCGTTGGCCAAGAAACGGAAATCGGGTAAGAAAACAGACTGAAAAATGTGGTATATGTCACTTCGTCGTACAACCGCTTTTCCCGGACCTTACTGAACTCAAATCTAAGCGTTGCATGGTCATGCTCATTTTGAAGTCGAAAAGACCAGTTTTAGGAAATCCATAGTAAGTTTGTCTTCAACGCTCCTTTAAAACCACTCGGACTCACTAATTCCAGTATATTTTCGTAAATTTGAAGGCCGTTATATGCAAGTCTTGCTCTTCTCTCTTTAAGCTCATCCTCTCTCTCGCTCTCCAATCTTTTCGCGCCTTCTCTCTCCCTCTCTCTCCCTCTCTCCCTCTCTCTCTCTCTCTCTCTCTCTCTCTCTCTCTCTCTCTCTCTCTCTCTTTCTTTCCTAGGGCCGAGCAATTTTCCGGATGCTTTTGTTTTCCAAGTCAAGCTTGATCTCCAAGAATCCTTAAAAACTGTTAAGATCTCATGCTCCATGTGTCTCAGCAAATGCGCGAGTTCTAAGTCGAGATCTTAACAGAGTTACGTCCGCTTGCCCTTCCCCAAAGTGCACTCTACTTCCCAAAGTTGCGGGGGGTCCGGGAGGAACGGCTCAAAGGAATCTACCTCCACCCAAAAATCTCACGCCCCCAAATTGCTCAAACGTCAAAATTAGCATATTCGTCTGTTGGCTAGCGGCCAGCCCGGTGAGGAGGAAATTTTGGAGCAGCCGGACCCCAGGAGCAGGACCCACTTCCATAACCAGCCAGCCACCCCGTTTCCTTTATTGGCCCCTTTATTGGGCGCTATTTTGCGCCGGTGGTGCTTTTTGAGAGGGGCTGGGTTGGGCTTTGTGCTGGGCAAGGAACGGCTTCTGCTATCGGGAACAATCTGTATATTCTGGAAGATGGTGAGATAATTCCTGAAAAATCGCTGCTAGCTTACCTATCGAAACTCGTTGTCGATTTTGCGGGAATTCCGCAAGGATCACTGCTAGTTGGCCTGCAACAGAAGGGCACTGTCCTCAGGAATCTTTGCCAGCTTACCATCAAGAGCTTGGCGGAACGTGGGGTAATCAAGAGATCCCAAAGATTCACAGCTAGATCCCCCTTTCTAGGGTAGTATTCGAAATTTCCTAAAAATCCTCTGCTGGAGCTCGCCTTTTAGGATACTGACGATCCGGCAGGTCCTGAAGAACCTTTGCTGGTTTGCCCCTACAAAGCCATTATTCCGCAATTTCTCCAGAATCTCTGCTAATTACCTTTTCCCCTCCGCCGTCCGGACTTCCCTAAAAATTCCCTGCGAGATTGCCTTTCTAAAGACAAATACAAAGGCTGTTTCGCATCGGCCATTTTAAAGAAACTCTGCCACCTGATCCGTAAGGAGTTTTGCTAGCTTGCACTCTGCTGCTTAACGGATTTATTCTACTGCTAAAATCCTAAATTATACCTTACACCGCAATCCTCCGAACGGACTGACTGGACTCCCGAAAAAACTCTGCGCCTTGCATATTCAGCTTGAAAAACGCGCTCCGGATTCTGACCCTTGGCCCGCTTCGGAATTCAATTCAGGCGGCTGGAAAAACAGAAAAAAATTGCTTTTTTTCCACGATAGAGTGATCGATTGTGAAGATGATTATTCCGCTGCACTCCGACTACTACGCCAAGCTGCTTCAAAATTTGACTCGGCGGGTCTCCCAATTATTCCTTGGATCACGGGTTGCCCCAGTGACAAGCGTCCGAATCTCGAATCGAGAAGAGATCTATCGAATTTCGGGACGGTCGGGCTTTACCTCGGTGGGATCGTTGGATCCGGAGCAGTTGCTTTCAAGTTACGATGGTGAGTTTTAAAGGTATCCTGAAGTGTAAAGCATGGTAGTAAGCGTTATACCAAGTTACTCGGCTTAAATTTTGGCTTAGCAAGTTCTTTAAAACACATTAACTTTTCGGTGGCTGGCAAATTTTGCCATTTAGATGTCCACACAACGCAAATATATCGAATTCTGCAAGGCAACTGTTTTTTTTAATTGTGAGGTGGCTCTATGGTCTAATTTGTTGACTTTTCGGTCTTTTTGGGCACCTTACTATCTGTTTTATCGTCATTTAAATGAATAGCGTGTTTTTAAGGTACTTTGAAGCCAAATCCAGTGAAACTACCTGGTTTCTAGCATGATCTGCGTTTTGCTTCAATATGCTTGGCGCGAAATCTGAAACAAAGATCCTTTAAGAGTACCGTGAGACCCTTTCAAAAGGTAAATTCGCAATTTTAAAGGCAAGGCACTCACTTGCCATTCCTAACAATCGATTTTTTAGAAATCTTAGGCTCGTCTTTGACTTTCTTTGTAATTAGAAAAACCATAATCCGGTTATTGCAAATTTGCAATTATAAAAAACACCATGAACATGATATCAATTTTGTAACCCTCCCTTTTTCTTGCAAAGTTGCCTTGGCCCCTTCCAGAAATCCGGTGAGTAATCGTTTCGGGGTGGTGGAGAATTTTTGGGGCTGGGGAGTGAAAACCGGGCGCCTGGCGATTCATCTCCAGGAGCACGGGCAAAGAGATCTTACTTTTTTCGGGCGAGCTAGAGGCTAACAATTTATCTTGAGGAGGTCCAGCCGAGTCGAGTATCTTGGCCCTTGGCCAAAGATTGGGGGTGAGGATAGGCTTTAAAGGGAGTGGGACAGGAGCGCCAATTCTTTATCTCTCTCTCTTCGTCTCTCTATCACTCTCTCTCTCACCCTCGCTCTGTCTCTCTCTCTCGCTTTCACTCCGAGTTCCAATTAAAAAAATCTTGTCGCTCAAAATGATAAAAAAACTTTCCGGATTCTGAAATGTCTTAAATTCCACTTCAAGGTCCGGCTCAAAAACCCATTATACCACCCCAAAATTCCCGTTCAGTTAAAAGTAGCTTCAGCCTCATCTCCAGCTGCTGTCCCATAAAACAAAGGGCTTCCAGGGGCGCAAAAGTTTCCTGCCCAACCCCGAGCTCCTGATTTCTCCCCGGAGAGCCCGAGCTCCGTAGCCAACTCCCTCCAAAAATTCCAAAAGCATCCCTGGCGGTCCCCTGAAGAAGAGAAGAAGCATATGGGCATAGCCCGCCGGGCATCTGGCTCAAACATGCAAAAACAATCGGCGAGACAAATGGGGCGCGCACCCCTAGGGTCGGGGGGCCATGGAGAAGGGGCGGGGTGGATCTCTTGCTCCGGTTTGTCCACAGGATTTTTGCGTACCCCCTCTCGGTTCTAGTCGAAATCTCGATCTTCTTTGTCGTCTTCTTCCGCTTCTCAAGAGCCTAGGGCGCCCTGATTTTTTGCGGCTCCTTCGGTTTCTGCGATTCTTCGAGCCAGTCGAGCTAAAAATTTACCGGAAATTGACTACTTACGCCTGCAATTTCTAACTTTTCCGGCAAAGCCGATTGTCTGGCCTACCGCGTTCTATCGAAAATTAAATTTTCATCGTTTCGAGCGTGGAAATCAATCGTATTCAGCCGTATTCAAACGTATTCAAGCGTATCCTAACGTAGTCCAAAGTATTTGGCCGTAATTACGCCAGATCGTAATCAAATCCTGAAATTCCGACTCAATCCAATTTCCACATACACTATCTTTAAAACCCAAAACCCTCGGCGTCAATATTTCGTCACGAATTCGCTGCTGGCAACCTGCCAATTACCGTGTCAATAGGCGCCACTCGGAATCCGGGCTCATCCATGGTGCCTAACGTCGTCTGGCTCCAGGAATTTGAGCGTATCGCCTAGGTTGAGCTCGAGTTTGAGCCTGAACTACTCCTAAAAGAAGATGTTCTTCTACTCCCCGCATTCAAAACCGACGGCCCGACGCCAGACTACGCCTCATTTACACCTGAGCCAGCTTGACACGAGGCTCAGCGTTGCTATCGCCGAACACTTGGGGAGAGAGGCGAATGAGGCGCGATTGGAGCATGTGCGGCTCATCTGCGAGGGGGAGCACCAGCATCAGCATCGGCTGAGTCACCATGATGACCAGAGCCTCGTTGTTCGACAAATTCACGACTCCCACTCACCGCAGGACTCTGTATTTTCCGTGTCTGAGCATCAGCGGCATAAAAAATCGGCGGGGCGCAGGCCAACGATATCGATTTTGGAGGACGGGAAAATTATTATTGGTGGGTTTTGGAGCGTAATGTCGCGGACTGAAAAACTTGCAGTAGTCAATTAATTTTTTCATGCTGTTTTTCATCGTTCTAAACATAACTCTTGCTTATTTTAAACCCTCACACTCACTCTCACCCTACTCGGTCTCCACTACACTACCACACGCTTTCCCTCTATCTCTCATTCTCGCTTGCTCTCTATCTCTCTCTCTCTCTCTCTCTCTCTCTCTCTCTCTCGTTTTATCAACTACATCTTCTGACCTTGTTTTTACCCAACTGATCCTCGTACATAGTATCAACTCGTAGCGGGTGTGAACCCAGACCCAGGCTGGGTGTCGCTGCCGTTGTTTGCATGGCGCTTCCGGCCCCTTTTCAGTCGGGCTTTCATGGCTAAGGGTTGATGCTGCATGTTGGCAACACGGCTTTTGAGCTTGAGCTTCTTCCCCCGAATTAGCCGCAGCGTGGACGAAAATAGTAAACTAGCAGTAAGAAGAAAAAGGGCTACTGCTACTAGAGACAAAACCGGTTCTGCCCAGCTGTTGTGCTCAAGAAAAAAAAGCTGCACTTTGCGAATAAAATTACAATATAATTAGATTTAATTAGATCCGATATCACCTTCCATTAATGCATATCGTACTTGCCTAAAAGCCAGTCAGAACTCTCCTTTTAAAAGTCGAAAATTCCCGAATTCCGCACTGGGCTACCCAGTTTTTCGGCGCGTGGGTGGGGGGCCCTTTGCACGGGGCTGAGATAAATTGCCCAGATATCGCTCTCGCTCGGCTTCTTCGACTGCTCCTCTGCCTGGCCTGGGCGCCCGGGAGGTCCTTAAGAAATCGGAAAATTCGAACTCCCCCAGCTCTGTTATGCCCAATTTATGGGGGGAATCCGCTTATTCCGCTAGAACGGAGATTCGTGGCGGGATCGGAAATTTATAGCGGACGTGATAAGAGGTTGGGGTTAGGAGGAAGTTGGAGCAAATGGAGAAATTCAGCTGGCGTTGGGAAATTCAAATTCAGACAATTGTAAAGGTGTCGTGACAACAGGATTTTTGAAAAATTTAGGACATTTTACACGCATTAATCGTAAATATAACACGCATCTTTGCTCTATTAATGCGCGCTCTGGCTTCAAAAACCTTTTTAAGGTCCAGATTTGGGTTCGGAAGTCCCATAAAAACCTTGAGAAAATTTAAAGTTCGGGTACAAACGCCAAAATCGTGCGAATATTAAAAAATTTTGAGTCTGCTAAACATCTATAAACTTTAAAACACCTTTTTTCGATATTTATTTTCCCCGGGGACACAAAATAGGCATAATACATTCCAAAAAAACGGCTCCCGAGTACCCATAAAAAGTCCTGGCTAGCCCGAAGGCCAATCATAACATTATGCAGACGGGGGCCCCATTAGAATAGGAATCTGAACAACGGCCAGTTTCTGGGGACATTTTTGGACGCTCCCACTGCCGTTGTTTACTTCTAAAAACCCTAAAACATGTATATTTTGCCAATTCGGAACTCGCAGCGGCTATCGGGCAGTCCGTCCGTTTATCACTCCATTTTGAGCGCGACACTTGGGCATTCAGGTATGCAAATTAGGAGTAAAGTCGTGAACAAAATTGTAAAAACCTAAATCTTTGAATTAAGCTATAGAGTTTCAAGAAACGGTTTAAATCGATCGCATTTTTAGTGAGGTAAAAAGGCACAGTTCAAAACCAAAGTTTAGAAATTTTTAATAATTTACACTGTCGTAATTATCGTATTCCAATAAAATTCATGATTCAATGCCATTCATAGCTGTTAATATTGAATTTTTCCTACAATAGCCTCCAGAAAAATGCACCTTTCTGCGCTTCCCGGGTCCCGCAGGGAAAAGGCCGCAGAGGGCCGGATGACGAATACGAGGCCATCCATCACAATATTCCCGTTTTGACGCTTTTCGAGTTTTTCTGGGTTTTCTCCGCCCGCCAGGCATCGAGAATCGCAACCGAAAACGCAAAGAATCGGTAGATCATAGAATAAAGAATTATATTTTTCTAATTCTGCCGAATTTGACGGAAAATTGAGTACAAACTACGGCACTGCGCTATCATATCTTGATTTCCTTGGCACAAAGCTTCCTACGGATTTTTTCGCGCACGCGAAACGCAACGCACGGTTCGCTAAAGTTTCGCAATATACACTACAAAATCCTTATCATAGCTGCGGCCAACGAAATCCACCATAATGCCTTCTATGGCCATTCAAAATCCAATACGTCATATATTCCCCATTAATGCGTGTTATCTTGCATGTCTGCACCCTAAGCCCCTTTTTCTGCTTTTTGTGTTTCGTCCCGAATACACCACCGGAAACGACTCAAACTTGCCCGTTTTTCCCCCCAGGTCGCAATGACCCGGACAGGAGTCACTATTCCGTCTCGCCGACGACCATCGATCAGTTTTCAATATTTAGAGGAGATTCGATTAGAAAAGGTTACTCATTATCTTTAGTTTGGAATAATGATAAATCAAAGCTTTAGTTTTGAATTTATTAACACTTTAAATGAGTGATTCTTTAGACCACGTAACAACACGATGGGACGGTGTGCCGTTGACGTCACAGTCGGCTTTATTAGGTAAACTTTGACACTAAAATTTGGATTGTCATATTTCTTTACCCCTAGAAAGTAGAAAATTTGGGCGAGAGAGATAGAGAGAGTGGGAGATAGAGAGATAGAGAAGGAGAGGGAGAAAGGGAGAGAGAGAGATAGTAAGACAGAGAGAGAAAGAGAGAGCGTTGGCGAGTGAGGCAAATAGAGCAAGAGAAATAAAGGGAGTAAGAGACCGCGAGAGACAGATCGAAGTGAGTGAACGGGACAAAGGGAATGAGCGAAAGAGAGAGAGAGAGAGAGAGGGAGTGAGAGAGAGCGAGATATCCCTGTTTTTTAGATGCAGACGACGGAGCTACGGTAATTACCGACACGATAAAGGACGATACCGAGGATAAGGAGCCTAAAAGCTGTCCACAACAATGCATAAAGGTATGACGCATACCTTAAAAATCCGGCAAAAAAATAAAAACGAGGTCTACGCCTACATCACGCTTAAATTATCAATGATCTACGGTTTTTGGGCAAAATTCGATGCAGAAAAGCTCAATTCCGGGCCCATACCTTTTTACGTTTCTCTCTCAAAAATTCCAAAAGACCCCCCTCTTGACCGGCCACTCTAGTCCCGCGGCGTCCATTTCAATGAGATCGACGAGGTAAAATCCGACTCAAATGGGTTCGGCTCCTCGTCGGCGGAAGAGGAGAGCAAGAACTCGCTCGACGAGGCGGATGAAGAGCCCGAGAAGCCAAAGACTTTTTGGGAAAAGGCAGGGGAAAGGGAATGCGAGTGCGAACTTCCAACCAAGTGTGAAGAAACAATGAAAATACTAAAAGCTCAGTTACAAATTAATGACTATAATTATTGGGTGCCGAGAGTTTTCCTCATTAACCATTAAAGGGGTTGACAAGTGGGGAAATCTACCCTTCAGGACGGCTAGGTCTCGACCTATACAAAATGCGACAAGACAGATAGAGACAGAGAGCGAGAGAGAGAGAGGGAGATAGAGAGATAGAGAGATATTGCGAGAGAGAGCGAGTGAGAGGAGAATGCGAGGGACAGAGAGAGAGAGAGAGCGACAGAGAGAGAGCGGCAGAAAGGGCGAGAAAGTGAGAAAAAGAGCTCTCCAGGTACATTTGGCTTAGCTGTCGAGGCCCAGCCAAACGAAAAGGTCGATTCCCCCACTTTCCATTCCCTTTAAACCTAAACTTCGAACCTGGGTCATATCAACAACTCCGCACGGGTGTCCCCCAAACTTTTGCACGTTCAAAAACCTTCATAACACTTAGAATTTTGCTTTTTTTCAGTACATCAAAATCCTCACCCCTCACGTGATCCTGGTCGCCGTGCTCATCGGGTATTTGTGTCTGGGCGCGTGGATATTGATGTTGCTGGAGACGCGGACCGAGCTGATGGCGCGGAGTAAAAAGCTTGTTCGGTAAGTTCAAACGAAGTTAAAAAAAGTTTGAAGGTATCGAAATTGCAAAACACTAGCTTACACATGGCACCATAAAGGGTTCCGTAAGGACCAAAATCGCTGGTTTGCAAAGAAACGGAGAATCGTTCGATAAAAAATGAAATGGCGTTTAAAATGGGCTGTATCGTCATGGCACGTTCATTAATGCGTAGATTTCGGGAAAACCATGATACCTTGATACCTTTAGGTTAACGAACATGATGACCAACTTTACGGCCACTTCTTGGGATATCGTCAGCAACGCACAGGACGGGGTCAAGCGGATAGGGCACGAGGAGTGGAGCAGTTTATTTCGGTAATTTTTTCGGTTCTCTTTCTCTCTTGCTCTCTCGCTCCCTAGCCTTCTCTATTTATCCTAACTTTTTTAGAGAATGGATGATGTCCGTCTCGGAAGTGGTAGACGATCGAAGACCAATTCGAAGAGAAATGAATCGGCCAACCGATCTGACAAACCTGCACAACAAGTGGACCTTTCCGACGGCGCTGCTCTACGTGTTGACCGTGTTGACGACTTGCGGTACGTCGCATAACACCAAACACCAAAATCCGTCCTTCCTGTCTTTCGTTATTTTGCTATCACTACTGTGTAAGGGGAGCTGGAGCTCAAAGGCTTATAGACTCAGCTTGGGTTTAGGCCTCGTCCGCGGCTTGAGCTTAGGCTTAGGCTCAGGCTAATACCAAGCTGGAATCGAAAATTTCAGGCTACGGCGAAGTATCCGTCGACACCGACGTCGGCAAGGTGTTCGCTGTCGTCTTTGCCCTTGTCGGCATCCCGCTGATGTTCATCACCGCTGCCGACATTGGAAAGTTCCTGTCCGAGACGCTGCTCAAATTCGTGGCCAATTGGAATAAGATGACGAAAAAGATCAAGGTATGTTTTTCGGTATCTTGGCTTTAAACTTAATCCCTCAAGGAATGGTCGGAACCGGTGGAGGTAAGAGCCCGCCCCCTATGTAATCTCTTATCATCCTATATTGGAATCTCGATTCTATCGTTTCCAAAATGCATGGAATATTTCGAAAAGCGTCACGCGGAGGACCTATTTCTGATTTTCAAAAATGGCAGCATGAAAATGTGGCTCGTAAATTGTATCTTTACGTCCAACTTTGAGGCGGGAAAGTTAGATAGTTCAGAAAATCCAAATCTGAGGTATAGCATTATTCGGTACTATGCTGCTAGCAGGGGGGATAATTTATTTCCAATAACCCCCTACGGCACTATAAGAAAATATACCCTTCTATAACAGTTAATGCGGTTTTCAGGCATAGAAAGCGCATAAAAAATTGTAAGATTTTTGAAGATTTTTGATTTTTGTTCGGATTTATAAAAAACTATAAAAGTCAAAATGTACAAGATTTCTAAAAAATTTTAGATAGTTTAATGACTTCGTGACCGACTCGTAATCACCAAAAGCACTAGAAAATTACATTTTATTTAACTAAAAGGTAGATAGAGGTGGAAAAGGGCGAATAGTTAGTTTTCCAGCTAAGTCCCCCCCGCTTGAAGTCTAGTACCCTTTTTTCGATAACATTTCCGAAAAAGCATCGAAACTTCCAAACCTGTCCTGACTTGAAAGCTGTCCTGGTCTCGGAATCCTTATGTCTCTGTCTTAAATGAATCTGCATATGCCTGGGGCCCTCAATTTGTCCACTGTCAAAGACTGTCAAATGCCTATTACCATTTTAATTCGAAGGTATCAATCCTTTTTTAGCAATTCCTCTGTCGAAATCGGTATTCTCGGCGGAAGTCGGTGCACTCATCAAATGGGAACACCGACACCATGGAGATACTGGGGATGGACGGCACCGAGGATAAACTCTGGTTTCCGATTGGTGAGTGGGAAAGAAGGCCTGGGTTTTTAAAGAACACGATCTTGAGAATACCGACAACCAGAAGGTCGGCAGCAAAAATACCGAAAAGGCATAATGCCGAATGCCGAAAAATGGCGACAAGGCAAAATCACGATAAAAGTAGAGATACAGTCGGAGTTTCCGCCTGTCGGCATTTTGTCTATAAAGCATGATGCTTGTTTGTCGGCATTTCGGACTGTTCGGCTACGCCTTGATGCGGATTGCAGAGCTTTTCGACTAAATTTTCGAGCCTTGCTGCGGGCAAGCTGGCAGTGATACCTAGGGAAATTCGCAAGCTTTGACGCCTTTTTCAACCCGACGCAATTCGCTAACGTGGATTTCTTAAAAAAAGTTAAAAAAATTGATTATCTAGTTTCTACCAAATTAAGTGATACAGCTACTAGTTCTATTCCAGGTGCCTACGTCGCCTGTATCTGCCTGTATTGCTCAATGGGCTCTGCCATGTTTATCAATTGGGAGAGGAATTGGTGAGAATACTTTGCACATTCAGAATTCATCTACAAAGTGAAATAGTAATTAAGTAATCAAATTACTTTTAGGTCTTTCATCCACGCCTTCCATTTTGGCTTCAATTTGATTGTGACGGTCGGGTTGGGGGATATCGTCGTCGTCGACTACATATTCTTATCGTTGATCGTCGCTTTTGTGATAGTTGGTAGGTCTATCTCTTTCTCTTTTTTCTCTCTCACTCTCTCTCTCTCGCTGACTCTCTCACTCTCTCTCTCTCTCTCTCTCTCTCGCTCTTAACTTTCATCTGATCATCTTTTCAGGTTTATCCGTCGTGACAATGTGCGTCGATCTCGCTTCAACCCATCTGAAGGCCTACTTCACTCGAATCCACTACTTCGGGCGTGCCAAGCGATTCTTAGGCATGAGCGAAGAGCTGAAAGAAATTGTCGCCCTACTCGGGGCGATGAGGAGGAAAAAGGGTGGAAAGGTAGGAATTTCAAGAGACCAGAAACCCGATATCAATCATGAACTGTAGCCAGGCAGGCTAGCAGCGATCCCTTGGGAAAGGAAAGTTGAGCTCACAAAGTGAGTGGCAAGCTAGTGGCCTTATTTAATAACGTGATCTGTCGAATTCAAGTCAAATAAAAACAAAATTTGCCAAAAAAAATAAAACGGCCCCAGCAGAGCAATTTTCGGAAAGCTAGGAAGGAATCGGAGTGCAAACTAGCGAATTTTCTTTAGGAATCGATTCTGGAAATGAGCCCGGGACGCGAGCCTATAAGTGCGAGGCAAGCTAACAAAGATCCTTTGAGAAATGGGTTCGGCTCAGTCTTTTTGAAAGGGGCAAGCTAGCAGAGACCATTGAAATATCGAGGCTGTGGCGTTGGAAAATGATGAATTAGGCCAAAAGTATATCCGCTTAAGGTAACCTGGAACGACGTACGTGAATTCCTGGACAACGAGCTCCGGGATCGACCCTTCGAACCCCATGAGCTACTGATGAAACTACGATTTATCGATGAGACGAGTTCAGGTACCACTGGCAGCTTTTTTGAGTGCCGTTCATTAATCAAACTTTTAGATGTTACCATTTTTATCAAACAAGTAAAAGCTAAAAATGCAATTTTCCTTCAAGAAAACGATTCGATCTGGCGCTGTCCGCTGACATAATGTAAATCAGGCGAATCACGCAAATTGAGCCAAAAATAACATTTTGGAAAACTTGAAAAATTGAGTTTTTTCAGTTGGATATGGTGTCGTAATTGATGGGAAAGGAGGGATACTGTAGACATATAACATTTCAGAAAAATTGAAACTTGTTTATTATGCAGTACTCTCCTTTTCCAAAAAAAATCCCTAATTTCTCTAAGTTCAATTTTCGATTTTTAACTTTTTCAATTTGTCATTACGCCAAAATACCCTGAAAATAGGCCTCCTATTCCGCTAGCAGCCGCAACAATGCGACGGGAGAGCTATTGAGGGAAAGAGAGAGAGAGGGTAACATTTGTGTCCCACCCGGATCTACCGTAGTTGGTTTGGGCGATTTTGACGCCGTTTTTCACCTACTGGCAGGAAGAGAGTAGTCCAGCCCGTTAAACCTGTAGTTTTTGAATTGAAAAAAGAGGGAGTTATGCCGAAAATATACAAAAAATTAAAAATTGTAGAACTGCCTTTGGAAAATAGATCCGCTTAAAGGCTGGATTTTGTTGGGTCTGGATTTCGTACGGATTTTACCGCAATCGCGGCACGCAACGCGTGAGTCGCTTCGCTCTTTTAAAGTGACCCGACGTTGCGCCGCACGGTACGCAACGCAGGCGCGACACCTCGGAACGCCTAGGAAGGGATGTTAAGATCTCGAAAACCGCAACGCAGCCGCAACACAGCCAAATCCCAGCCGCTAGGCGACCTACTGCCGAAGCCAGCTTCTAGGCCTCCTGGCAGCCGTAGTCCATTACGCAGTGAAACATGCGGCTAGCGCGTCGCGTGCCGCGGAATTTTGTAGGAATCCACAACCAACAAAAACCGTCCCTTTAAAAATGAGCACCATACAAGCTGAAGCCACCTAGCGCAGGTTCTGTCGGAAGAAAAACTGCCAAAATTCGCCATTGTTGAGCAAGCCAGCAAAGAAATTTGGGGAAGAAACCGTCGGTGTCAAGATTCCGCAAAGCACCAAGACACGCACTTTCTGACCGTAAACAGAGATGACAAGTACAAATTTCCATTTTTCGGCATAACCCCTCTCCAGCGTAGTTTTTCCGCAGAATCTTACATGTCCTCCAAATTAATGGCGTCCTTCTGCATGGGTTTTTACGTGTCCATTTTGTAGAAATGGGCTTTGAAAAAATATACAAAATGTTTTATAACATCCTAGCCCTCCTCGTTCACTCCTCCGACTTTTGTAGCACCTGTTTTTATTCTTCCGTAGTTGATTTGCGAATTTTCGATTTTTGCACACGGTGGAAAATGGGCTATTGGCGCTTGGAAACTACAGAAAATCACACGGATTTATCCGTTGATTTTCGACATTTTAAAACACAGCAAACTACGAAAAAAAAATCGATTTTTGCCTCAATTTTCTGAATTTTTTTAAAAATTCAACTTTATGAAAATTTCTAGCGTTTTTCCTTGCTTGTCCAAGCGCCATCAGCCTTCACAACCCCATTAAACCCGAAAAATCCACATTTTCAGGAATGTCCACCATCCGGCACAACTCGTTTCAGTCCGACTTTTTCCGCGAGGCTGAGTATATCCGGCGGGTGGCCGCGTTGCGGCCCGACCAGCCCGCCTATCTTTAGCGGTCCTTTAAAAGCTTAAAATCTCTTACATCAAAAATTAAATCTATAAAGTCTCATTCTGCCCGTACCCCTCAATGTGATCTCCCCCCACGCGCAATGCCAGGCTCAGATTATTGCCAAAATCTAGTCATCAACTTTGCAATTTTTACAATTTTTTAATTTGCAACAAACAACCCTCATCACGTCTTTCTTTATGTATTTTTGTATTTTCATATCTGTTTTTGGTATGTTTTGGTGTGTTTTTCATAACTTGCCCACCCCCGCCGATGCACAGGTTTTTTGGTCTACGAATTTTTCTCATTGAATTGGTCATCTACTACTCGTCGATTTTGATAATTTTTTCGAGTTTTATAGGAGGATAAACTATGGATTTAAAAATACGGGACAGTAAGCTATCGGATTTTACTATCAAAAAGTGCAAAAGAATTGTTTTGGAGGTCGGTCTCTCTCCAGCTCCCGGTTTTTCGCTGTCTCTCACTTCGATGGCCCCGCTCGCTTTTTCGCATTTTCGCCGTCTCATCACTCTCTCGCTTTTTTGCTGTCACTCACTTCGACGGTGTCTCTCGCTCTCTCTCTCTCTGCCTCTGTCTCTCTCTCTCTTTCAACTTCTCAACTTGCACATAAAACCCGTATTGCATTTATTCTTCATCATGAATCGACCACGTATACGAAGAATCACAGGCAAGAACGAGCAAATGGGCAATGTAAAGTAAACGTCAGGACATCAGCATATTATCGGAATTTCGAGTTTTACGTGGTCAGCAACTATATTGTCGGGGTTTCGATTCTGGTTATTGAAGCTGGCGGCCAGAACGGGCGCCGGAGGGCTGGGAGCGGCGGGACTAGAAATAACATCTTTCAAAGCAGTTAAAAGCTACCTTTTGACGGTTGTCGTGACGGCTTTTCGTGCGATTTCCGGGGAACCGCTGCGGTGATTTGACGGCGACGGCCCCAGCGCCGGAACCCGCGCTGATTCCGGCCGACACCTCGGCGCTGTTCGACGACTTCTTCTAGAAAAAGATAACGTTTTTGGCAAAGTCGAACCCCGCATACCCTTTCCTAAGTCTAAGCCGATGCTTCACTTAAGGCCAAGCCTCTGCTCCAGCATCATCTAAGCCTAAGCCTGCGCATAAGTCTAAGCTAAGCCCAACAAAACCCAAGCAATCTCTACCTGACGCGTACTCTTCCCTCCTCGACTGGCCGCTCCCCTACTGGCCACTCGACGTTCTGGAAGTGGTGGAAGTGGTGGCAGCGGCAGCTGAGCAGCCGTCTGCGGCGTCACCGTCTTCGGAGTGGGCGGCTTCGAGGTGGGCGGCTTGGGGTCCTCGCGGGAGTTGCGCGGCTTCTGAACCAGTTCAGATAGAAGAACCTTTAGTAAGAAGAAACCAGTACCCAAAAGTAGAAAAAAGTTACCCACCTTGTCACCAATGTGGTCGCTCTGGCCGGTGGACGCCTTGCGGACGATGGGCGGTAGCATGCCGGACTTCTTCTGCGGGGTCGGCGGCTTCTTGTCGGGTTCGCTTTGACGCGTAATTGGCTTCAGCGGGCTTTTGCCGAACGGGCTGACTTCGGCGGGCTGGAATTGACCATTTTTTTGGTAGTGTGCTGTTAGCGGGGGTGGTGGTGCAAAGTAGTAACCTCCGTTGGCACGATCGTCGCGTCAATCTCCAGGCTCTCCGGCACCGGCGAGAACAGCACCTCCTTGTAGCTCTTCGCTGAGACGCGCGAGTTCTTCGACTGCTTGCCGGATTTCCCGGACTTGCCGGACTTGCCCGAGTCGGTGTGGCCCTTCTTTTTCGGCGACTCCGTCGGTGGGCTGGGTTGGGTGGCAGAGACGCTGTCTAAAAAAATCGATTGCTGTGTTCCGGAACGTCTCCCACATGACGGCCCCTTGATAACCTCGGGCATCTTCGGCTTTTGGGCCAGCTTCCGTTTCAACTGAAAATGGTTGATGACCAAGACTTCGCGTTTCTCCTACAATGTGCCTGATGATGACGCGGCGGTCCATCAGCGGGTTGCGATGTTCAGTTTCGTCGGCGGCTGAGCAAAAATTAGGTTCAAGCAGTTCAGAAGCCACTCACAACCCATGGCTTTCGGCACTTGTGGCCCGCGGAGATCGGTAGTTGAACGGGCGTGGCGGCGGGCGACCACGAATCGCGCCACATCTGCGATGGCACGTCGTCGAATTCTCCTGAAAAAAGGTGGTACTTTTGCGTTACCGGGGGGATCTATCAAGTGGAAACAAAGAGCAAACTATAGCCAAGAACCCATATGTATGGCTTGCCAGCTCCTTTAAAAAAGATTTTACCCACTTTTCCTGCTTCCACGGGATCAGCTCGGAGTTGTCGGGTCCGGCACAGTACCAGGATACTGCAGAAAGTAAAGGTTAATCGTTAGACGGAGGGAGAGATAGTGAGAGTGAGAGTGAGAGTGAGAGAGACAGAGAGAAACCCACTAATCGCCCCGCATACTTGCAAAGCCACGTAGAGCATCAGCATCATCGGCACGGTCATCTCCACCACCCGGTCGTTGCTCATGTAGTGCTGGTTAAACGTGATGTCCTAGTCATGGACACATTAATAGAAGCCTTCCAGCGAAGCGAACCTCTAGCAAGACCTCCTCGGGCTTTAGGTTCCGCTCGCAGTACCACACTCCATCGATCATCTCTCTTGGGGTGTGATCGGGTGGGCAGTGACGGATGCAGTTCTATATAATAAAAATTAAGGAAGATACCGTAGCGCTACCGCTTTTTCATCCATGTAGTGTCGGCATTTTTTGCACAGGGCCTGGTCGAAGCCGATGCATCCGATGCATTCCGGATGGCAGTTCTGACAGTGGCCCGTTTGGTCGACGAATTGGAATCTGGAAAAGTAGAGGTAGAGGTAGCGAGTGAGAGAGAGCGAGAGAGAGAGTGAGAGTGAGTGAGGTAGAGGGAGAGGGAGAGAGAGGAGATCTCGAGAAAGACAGAGAGAGAGAGAGAGAGAGAGAGAGAGAGAGAGGGGGGGATCTCGAGAAAGACAGAGAGAGAGGGGGATAGCTAGAAGGACAGAGAGAGAGAGAGTGAGAGAGTGCGAGAGGGAGGGAGCGAGCGAAATGGAGAGAGAGGGAGCGTGAAATACAAAATACCCACTCTTCAAAGCATTTCGGCGTGGTCTTCCCATCCCGATACTCCAGACATCGTATGCGTTGGACCGACGGATCTAGGGAAAATGAGTTTCGCGTGTTTCAACGGTATTTTTAATAGCTATATTTTAAAGGAACATCTATGAAAAACGTTAAAAAATTCAGTAAATTCGAAATTTTGGTCGAAATTCGAGCATTCCCGTCCAAAAAGGACATGTTTGCATTTTTCTCTAAAGTTTGCGCTTAGGAATAGTATAAAAATTGCTGAGAACACTGCGACTAACAATATTAAAAAAAATTTGATACAAAAAGGCTCCTCTCTCCCCCCCCTATAAGGCACAAGAACCCGAGATTCGAGGCATCAGGGTTTTTTTGGGGATTCCCTATCCACACCCACCATCCAGCTCCATTTCCCTGCTGTGGTTGTAGGGGTCGTGGATGAGCATTGCCGGGTGCACCGGGCCGTTGGAGGAGTTCAGCGAAGGGTACTGTAGGAGGGGCACGTTTTAGACGACCACCCGTTTTGCATACCCAATCACACCGTATGCAGCGGCTCGGGTCAACGCAGGGGATACAGTCGCGAATACCGCCCGGAATCGGTGGCAGCGCGGCTTTCTTCGTGTTAAAGCTGCTCCTGGAAATTGGGGTACCGTATCTGCTGGTATATAACGGAAAAGTAAGGCTCTAGCAACATCAGAAGGAGATCAATAGCCGGGCTGTGGTTCTTTTGCATTATCGCGGGGGCGGGAATCATTTATCTTATGAATTTTTCTTTAAAATAAAGTTACGAGAAATGACTTTATAGTCGTGTAATTACTACAACTCGCGAAAAAAGCATCAATTTTTCTTGAAAACTACAAAAAATCGAAACATACGGTGGACAGCTCTTGACGCAGTACCCCTTGAAGTCGCGTACCGTGCCGGTTTCGCAGGCTTTGCACGGCTAAAATTCACGTTTTAAAGAGCCCGACAATGCTAAATCTGTTTTTTGGCTATGGCTTCTCTCAAAGTGTCTGTATCCGAAAGTTTAGGGGGTCAAAGTCAGAGAAAAAACGTGTGTAGTCCATGAAAATACGTATTAAAACGTACATGGAAAAGTGTGGATACGCTGGCGTTGCAATTGTTGAGGCACTCTTCGTCGACGCAGAACGACGGGTAGCGGCTGACGCGGCTCACGTTTTGACTAAAAGAAATGGTAAGAGAGCGAGAGAGAAAGAGCGATAGAAAGAGAGTGAGAATGCGAGAGAGAGAGCCCAACCTATGCCAATAACTCCAGTACATCTCCAGGTTGCCGAACAGGGCCGAGTAGACGATCTTCGCCCGCTCGCCCGCGTCCTTGGTGAAAAAGTCGGGCAGCTCGACGCCGTAGATCGTCCTCGAGACGCCGAGGAGCGGCATGACGTACTAAAAAGAGAAAATTGGCCTGGTCTGAAGCCTGAGGCCCTCCGTTACCCCCACCCGCTAACTAACTACATCCAATTTTTGATTTTTGATCAAAGTTTCCATGAAAATCGCCAAGCTAGTCAATTTTTGCGATGATTAAGTAGGTTGTAGTAAACGTTTTGATATACCCTATGCAAGAAAAGCTTGTTGCACGCCTCGGGGGTGGCGGTCGCGTTGCAGTTGGTGGGATCAGATGGGTCGCTTGGATCGGCCTCTCTCTGGTATCGGGGGTGGCAGTAGGCCTGGAAATGGACGATTCATGGCGAAAGAGAGCGTGAGCGAGAGAGAGAGAGAGAGAGAGAGAGAGAGAGAAGCAGCGAGAACGGCCGCACCTGCATGTTGTCCGCGTCGAGCATGCCGAACGACTTGCAGCCGTAGCAGTGGCGATTCGTCGGTCCATCTAAACAGGAAGATACTTTGCAGCGAGAGAGCGAGAGAAAGCGTGAGAGAGTGAGAGAGACATAGAGAGAGAAAGAGAGCAAGGTGGTAACTTACAGCAAGTATCGCAGGACGGATCGCACGGAACACATCGCCAAGGTGCCGTCTTTTCGGCATATGTACTCGCGCTGGAAAGTTGGTGATACGGTCATCGCGAGGTAGAGAGAGAGGGAGAGAGAAAGAGAAAGAGAGAGATAGAGTGAGCGAGAGTTTCACAGCTTCAAACTTACGGGCACGTGTTCAAGCACCTCAGCCGCGCGTCGGCAGGTCGTTTGACGGGCTTGATGTAGGAGTACAGTCCCTGGGCGCATCTTTTGCAGCGCGAGAGGCTAAAAACTTTTAGATTCTCTAGAAACACGTTCGCCCACTCAAAGCACTCGGCGCACCAGCTGGGACACTGCCGGCACCGTCGCTCCTCGGTATCGTAGAAAAAGCCCCTGGAATTGTTGGATCGTTTAAAGTCAACATGTTTCAGTATAACGAGGTTAAGTCCCAACTTGATGCAAAATGCCATGCACATCGATCCATGTTTCGTGCGCACCAGCATTTGGGTCGCGCCGCAATCCAGGCACTTGCCCGTCTGAACACCCCAATTTAGGTACGGTAGCAAATCGAATTAAAAGATCCGTTAGAAAAAACCTGCCCGATCGCAATGCAGGCAGCCAGGCGTGAGGTATTTGCATCCCTTGCACTCTCCGCCTAGCGGGTAGAACCCCCTATAAATTTTGGGGTTTTCAAGGGCAGGGAAATGATAGAATCCACCCCAATCGCCGACTAGGTCTCGACAACTCTGCGGCACGACAAATTTCGAGTCGTAACGCTTTCCATTGTTTTAGAGTGAAAGGAGTTGCCGGATTCGGCCCTTTCTGGAGCCTAGGTCTTTCCCGATAAGTCAGAAAACTTCGGTACGTGCTTCTCGGTCCTTTAGAGGTACGGACTAGCCTGAATCTACCCCCTGCTCAGCCTAGATATAGACAGGTATGTCAGAAAACCTGAAGAAGGTCCTTCTCGGGTTTTTTTAAGGGACGGACAAGCCTAGGATTACCCCTGCTGGCGCTTTCGGGCTCCAACAGTTAGGTTCGAAATCGATCCCAGCTACGTCCAATACGCATTTGCAAACTCTCGCGTTTCCCCGTCCCTTTAAACTCGCTACTCCATCCATGCCATCGTCCATCGAAACCGTAAAGTGGCACGACGCACCTGAGGCACAGCGTCCCCGTGGCGTTCGCGCAGCCCTCGTTTGCGCGCGTCGGCTTGTTGCCCACCTCGCAGAGCTGGCATTGCTGTAAGTAATCTTCGAATTTGTTGTGGAGTACAGGCGATAGGGAGAGAGCGAACAAGAGAGAAAGAGAGAGACAGAGAGACAGAGAGACCGAGAGAGACAGAGGGAGATAGAGAGCGAGAGCGGTAGGGTGAGAGAGCGGGAGGGTGAGAAGATGAGAAAGAGAGATAGAACGAGAGAGCGCGAAAAAGATCTGACTCACCCCTACTGTCGTACACCTCAAGCAGCCCTTGCCGCACTTCGTGCAGACGCCGAGCGTGCTCAGGAACCAGCCTCTAGAGGTACAACCGGTTACGATAGGCTAACATCGGTTCACCCACTCCTTACAAAATCTGGCATTGGGCAGGGTGAGCTTGATGGCCTCCTGGAAGTTGGTCGGGGCCATGACGGCGGCTACTTCCTCCTTGTAGGGCTGCGCGCTGCATGTCGTGTAGGTGCCGTTCATCTGTAGCTGCGAGTTCCATATCCTGAATTCGGGTATTTAAAGGGGATAGACGGGCAAAATTTGCGCGTGTGGGGACCGATTCAATTACATCTCGTAAGTAGTAAGTAAGTAAGTAGTAGGAATGTTCTGCCGCGACGCTGATGCCTCAATTCAGTGGCCCACCGATCATCTTCCGAGTAGCGGTAGCCGAACGGGCACTCCAGACATCCCCATTTTTCGCTCCACGTCTGGCAATTCACGCCGTACCACTCGTTGTCCGTCTGAAATTCAAGCTCGGATTCTGGGTACTGGATCGTTAGCCGGGCGGGGGGAGGGGGGTGGTGAGTTGCGAAAGCTTCTTTTTCCTTACCGTCAGCATCGTATACCCGTCCGGTTTCTCCAGCGGGTCGAAGCAGCGGGTTTGATCGAGACGTGTCGGCTCCCTCACCCCGTTAACCACGACGTACGACTTGTGGCGCAGCGTACGGTAACCACTTAAATAATCAGGTATACTTAAAGTTCCTGAGCATTTACGTGAAGTTGTAGTTGATTTGGCCGCGCGCCTCGTCCTTTGCGCCTGGACACACGAGATCGAGGGAATGATCGTCCGGGTAGCTGGAAGGGGTGGTACTGGACTATTAGCGAGGTGGGGGGGGGGCTACACCATCTGTCTAAAGCCCCCATCCCGAAATATATCTAACAATAGGACGTATGGCTGAAAAGTTACGGCTGGGGGGTTTCCCTAGACTCTTCCCGTTTTATTTTTTACAGTTTTCACTGCTAGGGCATTTACAAAGTATTTTAAGAATCATTGAAAACTGGAGATTTCTTTGATATTTTGAACCAAAACGCGGAGATTTTTTGCAAATTTGTATACCTAGGCTTTAGATTTATGTTTAGATCTGCAAATTCCTTCTTCGGCTATGAGTCGAGTAGCAAAATTATGTACGTTGGCTCTAGCCTGCAGAAGTCGTGCAGGCAGGTGGGTTGATCGTAGGCCATCTGGTAAGAAGCGATTTACATGAAAATCGCATTTCAAATTACCTCCTCTGCATAAGGCCCGGCATCGAAGAGCAGAAGGAAGATGACGAGGATGACGGTCGCCATACCGACGGCTAGGCTAGCGGCAACGGAATGCCGAGGAGTGCGAGTGATTGATCTCACCAGAATTTATGCAAATTAGCTGATTTTTATGCAAACTTCGGAGATGCGAGCACGAACTCGTGCCTTTTAAATATAGTGAGTTTGTTGTCTTGCTCGATTATCTCTTGCTCTTGCTCATTGTCATGCTCGCGTTTGCTATTTCTTCATCTCTGTAGCTGTCTTTGACTCTGACCGTGAGACCGACACGTTAACTCACTCTCGCTCTCTCTCTCACTCTTTCCCACTCTCGCTTTCTCTTTCACTCTCTCACACTTGCACTCACTCTCTCTCGCACCTCTGTCTCTCTCTCGCCAAAATCCAAACACCAAAAGCCTTTATCCTCCTCCAAGAATAGACCACGTATATGAAGAATCACAAAAGAAAGAGGGAAGATACGTTATAAACTAAGCAACAGAGAAAAAAACTGGTGTGGCAAGTAGACGGTCAATTATTTTCGGTTCAGCGATCGGTTTTTCGATTCTTGCTGCTGCTGTGGGCGGCCGGAACGAGCGCCGGACGGCTGGGAGCGGCGGGACTGAAAATTCAAGAGTTAAGCGGTAAGAGCGGGAGAAAGAGAGGGAGAGAGCGAGAGAGTGAGAGAGTGAGAGATAGAGAGAGAAAAAGAGAAAAAGAAAGATCTACCGTCTGACGGTTGTCGTGGCGGCTCTTGGATGGGTGTGCGGCAACTCGCTGCTGGGATTGGTTCGTGCCGCTGGTTCCGGCCGACACCTCGGCGCTGTTCGACGACTTCTTCTGAAAGAGGCAGATATGAACCGAAATTCTAGGCGCTAGCCTGAGCATGAGCCTGAGTCAAAGCATAAGCCATGCCGAAGCCAAAGTCTAAGCCTAAACTTAAGCTCAAGCCTAAGCCTATAGTATAACCCAACCTGACGTGTACTCTTCCCTCCTCGACTAACCGCTCCTCGTTCTCGACTAGCCACTCGCCGCTCCGGAACCGGTGGCACAGGTAGTTGAGCGGCCGTCTGCGGCGTCAGTGTCTTGGGCGTGGGCGGTCGAGGGTCCTCTCGGGAGTGGCGCGTCCTCTGCAGCCGGTTTTAACGCCGTGCTCGTTGAGTTGTGGGTCGGAAGTCCACCCACACAAAACCCTACCCTGTCAAGATGGCCGATGGACGGCTTGCGGTTGGCGGGCGGCAGGAGGCCAGAGCGGTTCTTCTGCGGGGTCGGCGGCTTCTTGTCGGCTTTTAGGGGGCTCTTGCCAAAGTGGTTGCCCTCGGGGGACTGAAAGCGGGTAGCGTTTCGTAGTCCTCAGGCAGCTAACCAACTTGTTTGTGGTACTGGCCTCTTAGCGGGGGTGGGGTGGAGGGGTTAATGGAAATTAATTTTTTTTCTACACAAAAATCACGTCAGAAATCATAAAAAGCGTCGTTGACATCATGAACCCCTTCCGGGCGATACTCCAAAGCTGGTTCTCCTGAACCCCCACAAATCCCCCCGCTAATAGACCAGTACCCAGGGATTGCGTGATGCCTGATTGCTGTCTAGCTACTCCAAATAAGCCCACCGCCGTCGGCACGATCGTAGCATCAATCTCCAAACTCTCCGGCACCGGCGAGAACAACACCTCCTTGAACGTCTTCGCCGAGACGCGCGAGTGCTTCGACAATTTCCCGGATTTTCCCGACTTGCCCGAGTCGGTGGCGCCCTTCTTTTTCGGGGACTCCGTCGGGGGGCTGACTTGGGTGGTTGAGATGCTATCTGAACCCAGGTTTTGATCTCCTGAACATCTCCTACATGACGGCCCCTTGATGACCTCGGGCGGTTTCGGCTTCTGGGCTAACTTCCGCTTCAGCTGGAAATGGGAGATGACCAAAGATCTACGATTGTCCTACAATGTAACGGATGATGATGCGGCGATTCATCAACGGGTTGCGCTGTTCGATGTCGTCGGGTGCTGAGAAAGAAGGTCATCAAGCTGTTTCAAAGTCTCATTTTGGTCGCAAGTTTAGGCATTGGCGTAAGCTTCACCTACTGCTTAAACTCAAGCTTAGGCTTAGGCTTAGGCTTCGGTTAGGCTTAGACTTCTGCTTCGGCTGGTTAGGCTTAGGCGTTAGCTTGGAATTATCGAAGCTGTGAAACCAACAGGCCAGCTTTTCCGGTACTTGCGGGCCACGGAGGTCCGTAGTTGAACGGGCGTGGCGACGGGCGACCATCAGTTGCGTCACGTCGGAGATCGCGCGGCGTCGGATCAACCTGGAAAAGGCTGTTTAAGCGGAAAGGAGCTTCAAAGGTTGAGACGGCAGGCGAAGCCAGCCAGGCTATATTTTTCCTTACTTTTCCTCATTCCACGGGATCAGCGCGCAGTTGTCCTGCCCGGCGCAAAACCAGGAAACTGAAGAAAAATGCTTTTCCTCGTAGGGCGGCGAGCGAGAGAGAGAGAGAGAGAGAGAGAGATAGAGGAGAGATGTAGAGAGAGAAGCTAGGAAAAACTCACTAACAAGCCCCCAGAATTGCACGGCAACGTAGAGGAGCAGCAGCATCGGGAACGTCATCGCCACCACCCGGTAGTTGCTCATGTATTGTTGGTTGAAGGTGATATCCTAGAATGTCTCAAATACGATCAAGCTCTCTCCTTCTCTCTCATTCTCTCTCGTTCCCTATCTCTCTCGCTCTCTCTCTCCTTCACTCTCGCTCCCTCTCTCCCACTTTCTCTCTCTCCTTCTCTCTCCGTCCCTCTATCTCTCTCTGCTCTCTCTCCCTCTCTCCCTCTCTCTCGCGCTCTCCCTCTCTCTCCTCTCGCTCTGAAGCCCACCGATAGAGGGACGGTCCGAAGTTTCGGGGTCTGCTCACAGAACCACACGCCCATGTGGATCAGCTTCGGTGTCGTTTCCGGTGGGCAATTCTGGACGCAATTCTAAGCCCAAAATTATGATAGCTATTTTGTGATTACCGCATCTTTGTCCATAAAATGGCGACATTTTTTGCATTGATTCTCGTTGAAACCGACGCATCCGACGCATTCAGGGTGGCAGGGCTGGCAGTGGCCGGATTCGTCGACGAATTGGAATCTGGAAACGGAGAGGTAAAGGTAGCGAGAGAGGAGAGAGAGTGAGAGCGAGAGAGAGTGAGAGAGGGAAAGAGCGAAACCCACTCGTCGAAGCACTTCGGCTTGCCAATTCCGTTCGTGTACTCGAGGCATTTGATGCGGATCCACCAAGGATCTGGGAATGGGTTTTTGGAGCGTATTACACAAAACAAGCCTAAGCCTAAGCCTAGGCGTAAATCCAAGGTTAAGCCCGAGCCTAAGCTAAGCTTTGCCCAAGTCTTAGCTTTTTCGATGCCTAACGTTTCCACCTTTCACTTCATCTTTGTGCGGATACATGTAGGGCGCTTCGGCGTACATAACCGGGATCAAATGCTGGTCGTTAGTTCGGTTGCTGCCCAGGTACTAAAGTAGGACGCCAAATTTGGAGGACGTCAGGGTTCATTCAGTTCACGGCTCCCGAATATCGCAATCATAATTTTTATTTTTATTTTGAAAATTAAATTTCGATACTCGTCAAAAATCAAAACACTTTACATAAATTTATCCAAGTCTCGAAAAATGGACTTTCTGGAGAGAAGCGTGTGAAAAATGTCCGAAACCGCTCAAAAACCAAATTTTAAAGTTTTTTATTCAAGTTGTCGTATTTTCTTAGTGATCGGAAACCACTCGAAAAATTTAACATATTTTATTTAATTACCAGACGGGCTCGGTTGCTTTGCTCACCCAATCACATCGGAGACAGCGGTCCGGGTCGAGGCACGGCATGCAGTCGCGCAGCCGCCGCACGTACTCGACGAACTCGTCGGGCAGGTCGGTTTCCTGGGTGAGAATCTTCTTCGTGTAGAAGCTGCTCCTGAAAAAAAGGAAATACGGGGGTGGGTGGCCGGCTGAACTCACACCGGGCAGCCCTTGACGCAATAGCCCTTGAAGTCACGGATGAAGCCCGGTTTGCAGGACTTGCACGGCTGAAAAGAAAGTGTGAAAGTGTGAAAAAACAAAAAAAGCAGTACCAATTATTTCATTTGGTTTTAGTAAAATTTATCCACCGCTTAAAGCGAACTTTGCTAAAAACCTAGAAAACCTGTTTTGGATTGAAATTTTTGGTCAAAAAAGCTGTATTTACGAGTTTTTCAATGTTTAGAAAAGTAACCAACTGCTTAGAACAACTTCCACCACACGGTGCTCCTAAAAAACCGTCTCGTGTGGTCAAACGAGTTTTTCGAAAAACAAGCATGCGCATTGTGCATGAAAAATTCCGGATGCCCCCCCCCCGATAATGAAAAAGCTCCTAAAGGAATTTAGTCCCAAAGTTTAAGGCATCCCCACATGGAAGAGCGTCGCCTTAGACGTGTCACAGCCTGATAGGCACTCGTTGTCGACGCAGAACGATGGGTAGAGGTCCTTTGGAGTCAGATTCTCGTCGTGGGCCCGTCTGAGGAAAAGAGTAACCACGCGAGAGCAAGGCAGAGAGAGAGAGAGAGAGAGAGAGAGAGAGAGAGAGAGTAGAGAGAGAGAGGAGCCAGATCCACACCCGACACCCACTTGTCCCAATAGGCTTTGTACATCTCCACGTCCCGGAACACGGGCGAGTAGACGATCTTCGCGCGCTCGGCCGGGTCTGTCGTGCCAAAGTCCGGCCGATTGTCGCCGTAGATAGTGGTCGCGGTGCCAACGTACGGCCGCACGAACTCCACCAGAATTTCGGAGCAGCGCTCTCGGCCTTGGATACAGTAGCGCATGTCGGAAAGGGACTCGTAGCGGGGGTTGCAGTAGGCCTGAAAAAGACGTGATTGCTACGAGGGTTCGGAACTTCCGGCGACACCTGCATATTATCGCTGTCGACGATACCGAACGAAGTACAGCCGTAGCAGTGACGTCTCGTTGGGCCATCTAAATTAAGGGCTGCCGTGTAGCGAGATAGAAAGAGAGAGTGAGAGAGAGCGAGAGAGAGAGAGAGCGCGCATGGTGGTAACCTACAGCAAGTATCGCAGGACGGATCGCACGGAACACATCGCCAGGGTTGCGTCTTCTCGGCGTATGTACCCGCGCTGGAAAACGGGTGATCGGATATGGGAAAGTAAGACAAGAAAAGAGAGCGCGTGAAAGATAGAGGAAGTGAAAGAGAGTAAAAGCGAGAGAGAGAGCGAGAGAGTGAGTGAAGAAGAGAGAAGAGCGATCGGGTGCTCTCGCTTTAGGGGGGAGGGGGGACGCTGGAATTACTATTTTTTTTATTGGCCCAGAAATCTCTAGAAACCCCGAATAGTACGTCCTTCACAATGTTTTTTGTGAAATTCAACTATACCAGGGTTGAAAATCCGCTTCGCGACTTTTCAACCCTGGCCCCGTGTGATCCCATGATTTGATATTCTTCACTTTGCATAATTCTCACGATTTTCGATCACAAAAATGAGAAACGCTACTTCTCTTCCCTTATATAGGCTACCGCAACTTCCGGCGTATGCTAATTGTTTCCTAACAAAGAGGCTGGCCGATTTTTTAACAAAAACTTAATTTTAACGTAGAAAACATGTAATTTTTCAAAATTTTATTAGCGTGCAGTCATCCCCAGACCATTACGCACCAAATGACGTATCAAACATGCCCTTAACTACTCCCATTATTAAGATACTACTGGAACAACCTGACGGAAGTTGCATGCAAAGTGGCACACACACAGACACTATTTTTTTATATTCAACTATATTTCAAACCAGCGCCCAAAACCCGCTACTCGCAAAATGAGGACATTTCTATTATTTCACATTATGCAAATTAGCCACCGGGTAATCCCCAAAAATGAATAAAACCGGCTTTAACTTTGTAAACTTGTATTTTATCAAAATTCTGAGAACGCCATCGGGAACAGAAGGGTCCATTCCCTCGGGTGACGGAGAATTAGGGCATTTATGCACGGGAAGGCCCTCAAATCGGGGTCCGGGGCCCCCGCTAATGCAAAAGCGCCAGAAATAACATGCCCAGCCGGCCATCCAGCAAGCCGAAAAACGAACGGGCACGTGTTGTAGCAGAACAGCGACAAGCCAGTGTGAAGTTCGGGCATGTAATTCAGGAGGCTGTACAGCCCGGGCGCACATTGGAGACACAGCTCCCTGCCAATTCACGATGAGTCGGGTGGATTCCAAATGGAACACTACATCCTCAAACAGCGGGAACACCAGCTCGGGCACTGGGTGCATTGCTTTGTGAACACATCGTAGTAGGTGCCCCTGAAAGGGGAACAAATTAAGAAAATGCGGTACTGAACTGTTAGCGGGGGGGGGAAGGCGAAGGCTATCAACCCTAAAAAGGGACGCACCTGACGCACAAATCCAAGCACACCATGCCATTCTTCCCGTGGGCCAGCACCAGCGAGTCACCGCAACTTAGGCAAACGCCATGCTAAACGATTTGTTGAGGCGAAACGGAAGACGAAAAAAACGAGGAGATGGATGTTTTTTGGAATTTTGCAAATTAGCCCCCCCCCCGTCGGTCCCGAAAAACGATAAAAACCGGCTTTAACTTTGTAAACTTGTATTTTGAAATTTTTTTCGGAATGTCGGAAAGAGGAGGGTCGATTACCCCAGGTGACGAAACATTAAAGCACTTTGGATCCGGGAAGGCACTGAAATTAGCCCTCAAAAGTGACTAGAAAGTCAGGTTTCTAGTATCAAGTTACTAGAAACCTCGAAAAGATACCTTATCGCATTTCTCGCAGTGCGGCGTGATGTATGAGCATTTTTTGCATTGCCCATCCTGCGCGAAGAAGCCTCTGGAATAGTTTGGTTAAACATTTACCGAGTTTTGTGACTTCTTAGGGGGCTTTTCCATTATCGGGGGTGGACGAACTTTTTTATGGCCATTTTTCAAAAAGGTCAAAATTCGGCGCAGACCAAAGCGAGAAGCCCGGAAAGGGCCTGTTTTAGGCCCGAATATCTTCCATAAATATACGCTGGTTGGTTTCCCCACCACCTCCCCCGCTAACACACCAGCACCGTCGTGGCAAGCTACGTACCCCGGGCACATGGTCCTGCTGGCTGTTGAGCAGAGCTGGTTGTTCAGCGACGGTTGGTAGCCGATCTCACATAAGAGGCAGCTCTGGAACAGGTGATTCTCGCTTATCCGTACCCAGAAAATCTAGCCGAACCCACTCACTTTTTCGTCCGTACACCTCAGGCAGCCGGGTGTGCAGGTCGAGCATCTGCTCCAGGGCCCATATCGGAAGTAGCCGCTGCAAAAGCACGGGATATCTTCCTCCTTACCGAATATGATTTCAGATTTCACGCTTCTTGTGCATTATCGGGGGGAGGGTACCGTGGGGTTTGTAAGATGCGTTTTTTCAAACCTAAAAGGCTAAGCTGTTTCTAAACCGTTTTTACCATTCCTAAGCGAAAAAATGCTTAATTTTTTCCCAAAATATCATTGCCAAATACAAAACATATGGGTTTTTTGACCAAAAAAGCCCGATTTTTGGCCAAAAACCCAGATTTTTTCAAAAAATTTAAAGTGTTTAGTTGTTTAGTGGTTGAAAAAAGCTAGAAAAAAGGAGAAAATTGGTGCCCCCCGACAAAGCAAGAGATCCATCCATTTCGGCGACCCACTCTGGGCAATATCTCCCGGCGGGCAAGGCGATTCTGCTGGCGTTGCCGAACGTTTTCGGGGCCAGGTCGTCGATGGCGTTCTGGTCGTAGGGCAAGGGGTTGCAGGTGGTGTACGTGCCATTCAGCTGATTCTGGATGCTCCAACTCCTAGAATGACGGCGTGGATACGACGAACGAGGCTGTCACCCTACCGATTGCCCGGCTCATATTGAAACGGGCATTCCAGACATCCCCATTTGTCCGACCACGTCTGGCAGTTCACACCGTGCCACTCGTGGTCCGTCTGGAATTGAAAAACTTACTTTTTCCGTCTCTCTCTCTCGGTCTCTCTCTCTGTATCTATCTCTCTCGCTCTCTCTCTTAAACCCGTGCCAACAAATAACAAAAGAAAACTTCTCCCCACCGCCATCTGCTCCCTGGGGCGCTCCTTGAGCAGCTTCTCGTCAAATTCCAGCGGGTCAACGCAGCGAGTGATGTCCTCACGGCGAACGTCCTTGCCGTTCAGCCAGAAGAACGACTTGTGCTGCACCGTCCGGTAACCACTACAAAAATCCCGGAAATTACGGTTCTTTCGCATTATCGGGGGGGGGGTTAGTTTTCCCCACCCCGGATTCCGCGAAAGCACTGTTGTTAAACAGAATGCAGTATGCCCACGTGAATTGGTAGTTGATTTCACCGCGCGGCTCGTTCTTCGACCCGGGGCAGACGAGGTCGAGGGAACGATCGCCCGGGTAGCTGGAAAGTGTTGTATTTTCGTGAAGTCCGGGATTCGAATAGAGATAGGGTGCTTTAAGGGGTTCGGACTGTTGGGTGGGGGGAGACCTAAATTTAAGTAATTCACTACGCCCGTATCATGAAATGTTGACCATTTTTATGACATTTAACATGGTTTTTAGATATAAAAAAGTAAACATTTTCAAAAAATTTTCGAAATTTTTTAACGTCCTTGTATTCAAAAACTACTAAAAAGATTATAAAAATACATGATATGTTATCAATAAGTGGCGGTGAAAAGGTGTAGTTCAAAAATAAAAAGTGGTTGTATCCCCTCTAAGCCCCCCCCCCCCCCGCTAACAGTCCAGAACCCGAAAAGCTGCTAGCCCAATGTGGAAAATTTTTGAGTGCAAATCTTCCGGAGCAGATCCGGAATTATGGTTCCGTCAAACTGGATATCAGTTTTCGACAGCTAGTCGAAAAAGGCTGATCCCTTCATTTTTATACCAATTTAAAGCTCCCAAATAACCGTACAGTGCGGTCGCGTTGCAGAGGTTGTGCACGCATGTCGGTTGGTCGTAGGACATCTGAAAAAACGTGAAATATGGATGGTATCTTCGATTTAAATCTATTCAAAAATTTACCTCCTCAGCATAAATCCCGGTGTCGAAGAGGAGCAGGAAGATCGTCAGAATCATGGCCGGCGTCCGGAGGACTTGAAAAGCAGCCAGAATGGCATAGCATTTTCTTATTTTTCGAGACCAGGATTTATGCAAAAGAGCTATAATTTAAATTACTTTCAAACAACTTCCATGTGTTGTTTTTTGCATTTTTCGCCTTTCTGTGTATAAAATAATTTATTCATAACGCTCCTATAAATAAAGCTCAAAGACACTTAGCTTTTGGTTGTTTTTGTAATATTTGTTGGTTGCTCTAAATTGTCTCTACAGTAGCAGTATGGTCTCATATAAGGTTTTGGGCCCGCCACGCAATTTGCCGTTCTTCCATACTGATTTAGGCGTACAGGGTAGCCGGAGGCCACAAATTTCGGGTGGCCGTTGTCAGAATCGATGCGGATTCGCTAAAAATATTGGATTTTATAATTTTAACCTTTTGAAAAACCGTCGATCTACACTTACCATTTTAAAATTTAACAAGGTTGAATTCTCAATTTTGTTACGGCTAGTTATCAGGTTGGATAATAAGTTCTGTCACGATTTTTTGAAATCGCTCGTTAAAATTGCAGATGTTTCCGATTCAGTGGTTGAGGGTATGGTTTGATAGGTTTCACAACACCCTATTTTGGGAGGACCCTCAGTTGACCCAAAAATTGAGGGACGTCGAGATACAGGCTCTAGAAGGTTATCGCAAAATTAAGCAAAAGCGTTTTAGCGAGTTATCTATGCATACAGTGATTTGAATGCCATACGGCTAACACCAATCGATAGCTCTCGAGGAGTAGATATCGATAGATGTTGAGATCATCAAAATCGGACATCGGATGGCCGAGATACGGCCACTTGAAATTTGGCCCGTTTCTTAGAACTTTCCCGAAATCCCATACATTTGATAGCCCGCAGCCAAAACTGACCGTTTGTTTTTCAAAAGAACCGAGCGCATTTTGACCAAATGTATGGGATTTCGAGAAAAGTTCTAACTGTAACCCTCTTTTGGTCGAAGTGGAAATTCCGTACGTGAGATAGCACGTCTTGTGCAGAATTTTTTGCTGATTCCGAATCCGTTTTCAAAAGTTGCGGAACCCCTCAGATTAAAAAGTTACAAACGTTTTTAATACCCAAAATGCCACAAATCGCTTACTTTAGAACGTTCTAAAAATTCCGTAAGATACTTTTGGGAGGAAAGTACGACATTTTCCGGGGTAAAAAAACGTGCTCTTTCGAATGGGCTATATCACAAACCCGTAGCTCGAAATTTGCAAAAAAGTTTGTTTTGGCGGACCCTTGCCCAAGATGGTCGATTTTCGAAATTTTCGAAATTTCGAGCTACGGGTTTGTGAGATAGCCCATTCGAAAGAGCACGTTTTTTTACCCCGGAAAATGTCGTACTTTCCTCCCAAAAGTATCTTACGGAATTTTTAGAACGTTCTAAAGTAAGCGATTTGTGGCATTGTGGGTATTAAAAACGTTTGTAACTTTTTAATCTGAGGGGTTCCGCAACTTTTGAAAACGGATTCGGAATCAGCAAAAAATTCTGCACAAGACGTGCTATCTCACGTACGGAATTTCCACTTCGACCAAAGAGGGTTACAGTAAGAAACGGGCCAAATTTCAAAGGCCGATATCTCGGCCGTCTGATGTCCGATTTTGATGATCTCAACATCCATCGATATCTACTCCTCGAAAGCTATCGATTGACATTAACGATATCGCATGAAAATTGCTCTATGCAGAGATAACTTGCAAAATAGGTTTGGTACGATTTTGCGGAAAACTTCTCGAAGCTTTATATCGGCGCCTCTCAATTTTTGGGTGCTAGGAGAGTCTACCCAAGGTAGAGCTCGACGAGACCTATCAAGCCATATAGCACACTATTAATTTGGGCGCTTGTTACGGCTAGTTAATTAAACTATAAAGATAGTACTTACCGCTCGAAACCTGCCAGACGGATTGGCATTAAAAGTCACTTCATAAAGCCGAGTTTGAAATTCCGGCGCGTAACTGTGGACGGACTCGACCTGAAAGTTCAAAGCTGTTGAAAAGCATTTTCAGTATATTAAGAAATTTCCCGCTTCGACAAAAGTTAAAATCCCGTTTCGTATAATCTGTGCCTAAAGGTAATCGTACCCTTATTAAAGACAGCGGAACACACAGCTCCAATAGCTCCTCCCTCTCCAAATACTCATTTATTGTCCTCACCGCAAAGCTAGCCATATCTCGATAGTTCCTAAAGAAAAAAACAGTCTCGGAAAACCGGAAAATTCCCGACTTGTCCGTTTTATTAAAGTGACATAGACAGTAGTCTCCATTGATTGGAATCCGTTGGCAATTTCTAAAAAAATGCTTCACGGCGCAAAGAAAATTCAAGGTACCTATCCGAAAACGGGCCTCGCGGCCTCAATAGTGACGTCCCATTGTTTGGATTTGGGTTTAGGATCGGCTCGTAGTCGAATTTTGTATAGTTTGTGTAATGGGCATTCTGAAAATTGGCTTTATAGAAATTATGAGAGAGAGAACAAAGAAAGAGAGAGCAAGCGAACCTTGAGAATATCCTGGAGAGTCGCGTAGATATCGTAGTGAGTGAGCAGGTTGACGGATTGTTCTTTGAGGTTGTTCATAAGCTAAAAAAAGATCACTGTTTCTATTCATCCTCTGTATCTCGCCCTCTCTCTCGCTCTCTCTCACCTCATCGTTGTCCCTCAAAAATTCCGGAACTGTCATCACCAGCATCGGGTTGTTGATTTCTCGCTGACCTAACGGAGTGTTGACCGTCTAAAAAAACTTCAAGTTTGAAATTTCAGCTTGGAAGGGAAAGACAGCAAAAGAGAACGAGACATAGAGAAGGAGAGAGAGACAGTGAGCGAACGAGAGACAGAGAGAGAGGGAGAGAGAGATACATAGGCAGAGAAAAATAAAAATAACTTACCGGCCCCATCCTGGCCCCATGGTCACCCATGAAAAACACAAACGAGTTGGCAAACGTCTTTGCATTGTCACGAAAGAATTTCTAAAAAAAATACCATTTTCGCCTTTTTTTTTTCATTCTCTATTTTGCTTGAACTCGCGTTTCCGCCGCTGAATCCCGAAATCATAAAGTGCCCCATCTCGCGCCTATTTACGCAGCCAGGAAGGCCAGAGATTCGGCTGGTCTCGGAATTCCAACTTTTTTCGTTGGAGCTTTTCTAGCTTCCAATGAGTTCAATGTGCCGAAAAGTCCATTTTTCCGGAACCCCCGGAAAATCAAAAAAAAGGCGGTTCGCAATTCCTATCTACGAATTACCTCGAAAAAGGTGTCGGTGTGCCAGAGGAAATTCGCGTTTCCATGTACCAACTCAGCGATCCAGGTGAAGCCGAATTTCGGGGAATCTAGAACAAGAAAACCATTTTTGTTACGATGCTTTAATGACAAAAACTGAGCTATTTATAATCAGCTTACTTTTATACGCCCTCGCCAGCTGGACGTGATAATTTAGCAGAATATGAAATTCCTCGATGCATTTGGTATTCAGGTATTTTTCGAGGCCCTCTTTGCGAGCTAGTGTACGCGTGATTCCTCTAAACATCTTTTTAACGTCATATTAACCCCTACAAAGATATTTACTTTTTTCTTACCTGTAATGATGCGTAGTCGGCTGTTTCTCAAAACCCCGGCAACTGGGATAGAAGAAAACATCGCCCCAATCGGCAATGTGTGCCGTTTTGTAGCCTGAAAAATCAGAAAATGTGCTGTAATATGAATAAAAATCTAAAAATTATATAAAGGCCACCTTGTGCTTGATATTCCTGCAAAATAACGCTGCGATTGTCCAAATAACTTCGACAATACTCGTTAACGTGTAACTCTTCCATCAAATCTTCAGCGCCCATGAAGCCGCGGAAAACTGGGCTGATTCTTTTGCCTAAATTAAAAAAATACAATGTTAGGAGTTTACTTAAAATTAAAATCGAATTTACCTACCAAACAAGAAAGCAAACCCATTGGGGTGGCTATTATCAGCCACCCTGTTCAAATGGTTCATCAGAACGCCGCCCATTTCCTCTTGCAAAAATTCCATCGTTTTTGGGAGTGATCTACAAGTTAAATAGCTGTAGTTTGCAAATTTACTTACCTCCTTGCTTGTGTTGAAGAAACAGAATCAATCAAGATAATATGCACGTCAGGCCGGAAGTTTTTCGATGTTGCTGGACCATACGGTTTTTGGGTTGCTGTCTCGGGTCTAAAAACGCTCTCTATCTATAATTTCGAAATTGCCTCGAATATTTGTACCAAACAGTCTATAGAATATTACTCAAAAACCCACTCATCCTCCACCTCCAAAAGTTGCGTGTGCAGGTAGCGATCAATCGGCTTCTTCTTGCCTTTTTGGAAACATTCTGTGTAGACGACGGCGCAGTTTACAAATAGAGCGTCTCCCGGGTATATTTTCGTAATGTTCTCCTTCGTTTTGTCGAATCCATTTTCCCATGTGTACACGGAACAGCTAAAGTCGATTTTTAGATAGATTTGAAGTTATTTTGCTTCAAAAATATATTTCTACCTGACGTCACAATGATCCACTTGATCCCAGGATTTCGATATCGATATCTTGCTATTTTTAAAGATCGTCGCTGGGCTCTAAATTCTGAGGTTTATTTCTAACGTTTTGTGAATGATGTTATCTCGATTTACTTACATATTTCTTGTCACATCCTATCGTAATATCCCGATCCTGATACGTTCGATTAATATTCCACGCCCAAGGATCAGGGATTGTTAGGTGACACGACGAGAAAATGGCGAACTGATCTTCCTCCACCTCCGAGTACAAGTTTTTCAGGAAGCTGAGGCTCAAGTTATAATCTAAGGCTAAAACTGGCAAAAAGGGTTTACTTTTGATATCCATCGCTGGCGGTAAATACAGATCTTCGGAAAATTTGTAGACAACGCCCACCAAGAAGCCGCATAGCACCAGGACAGCCGTTGGGTTAGTCGTCATGTCAAGAAACCGGTTCTAAAAGCTGTAAGGCTAGCTTAAAATGAGAATGGGAATCCGAGTACAAAAATCAAATCCAAGCCAGACCGCGCGGCATTTTTCCGGCGACTGGTCCATTTTCTGCTGCACGCCCGTTTCCGTTTCACACCCACAACTCCTCCAGCTGTGCAAATTGAACTTGGGCATCCGGGGTGAGATTCCACACCATCCAGAGAGTAAAGGCTGCTTGAAGTCGGGTGACGCCTGAAATCCCCCCAAGGATCATACATATAATGTTGTCAATGCTGTCGTGTTGATTCCAAGACCAACGTAAGCCCGAAAATTTATTTGTCACAATTGTCAACCCGCGAAACGAGACCCGATACAGTGAGAAAACAGAAGAGTAAACAAGCAACGACGAAGGGGGGGTCGCCGAAACAAAACAAATTGGCTCAAAAACAAAGCAATAAAATGTGGGGGGCAGAGGGGGAGAGGTACAAATAGAAAATGGATCGGGGGCATGGTGCGAAAATTTGGATATTTCGAGATTAGGCTTCATCCTCGAAATCGTCATCATCGGCGTACCACTCGTTTAGCGGCTCTTGGTCCTTGACGCGACGGCGGCGCTTTCGCTCGATTTGGTTCATCGCCTGAAAAAAAATCCTACCTTATATAATTTGGTCGCGTATCTTTGTCTGTGTGTGTGTGCGGAGGTCAGTTTCGAGGTCAGATTTGAGGCCCTTCCCGTGTCCAAAATGCCCTAATTCTCCGCCACCCGGGGGAATCGACCCTCCTCTTTCCGTTGGCGTTTTCAGAATCTCGATAAAATACAAGTTTACAAAGTTAAAGCCAGTTTTATTCATTTTTGGGGGTCTGGGAGGGCTAATTTGCATAATGCGAAAAAATACAGATTTCCTCATTCATGCCAGTTGCACTCGCGAGTTTGGTCGGGGGGAGGGGAGGGGTCCGAAAGACCCGAGCAATTGGAAAGTCAAATTTCTCATGCAAAGGCCTGATTCCCGCGCCCAAGGCCCGCGAAGCGGGTTTTGGGCGCTGGTTTATGTTATAAAAAATGCTTTATAGAAAAACTAGGAAAGCGTTTTGCACTCATAGAAACTTCTTAAAATCTTCAAAAACATTGCATTTGGGTCACAAATCGCGTGAAAATGGTCAAGAATTCTATTTTTCTTTCTAATTTTCTAAAATATTTGTCGTGACTTTTTCATACACAAGACTACCAAAAAATATTTCTTCTATCTAACGCCCTCCCCCGCCCGAAAAACTAATAATTAAGCCGACCTCCTCCTTGATTTGCGCCTCGGCCGCCAGGAACTCGCGCGTCAACCGGTCGGGGACGGAGTGCAGCATACGCTTCTAAAAAAGACTTTATATCCCGAGAGACCAAACTGACCAGGTCGCCCTCCGTAATTTCCGGGATGTAGAACAGCTGCGTCTTGATGCTGCCCCACTTCTTCTTGGTCATGTTCTCCACGCACTCCTCGGTGGCGTCGTCGATGATTTTGAGCTGAAATGACAAAATTGACCATCGCGAGAAAAGCGGAAACTCACCGAATTCAACGACAACTGGACATGGTACGTGTCGGCGTATTTGATGACGGTGCCGAGGACGGCCTTGCACGCCGCGTCAGATTCGCCTTCGTTAGCGATTCGGCCGCACAAAGCCGATCCGAGCACAAGGGCCGTCTCGCCAATCGACTAAAAAATACAAAATAAAATTGCGGTATTCAACTCGCCTTGATCTTCTTCTTCGGCTCGAAGATGATGCGCTCCCAGATCCTGTCGCTGCACACCACGTAGTTGTGGTTCATGATGGTGCGCATATGGGTGGAGCGGCCGATGTCGCCCTCGCAGTTGATGCATTGCAGCGTGCAACTAAGAAAGAATTTTGAGAATATGATTCAAAATTACTTTTTATTATTGCTCAACATGCGCTTCTCGTCGGCAGCCTGGCGGTCTTTCTCGGATTGGCGCTCGCGCTTCGACTTGTCACACTAAAAAACTAGAAGGGCGAGCTCAAGAAATTACCCTAGCCATAAATTCGGCCTCGTTCAGCTGCGTGATAATCTTCAGCGCCTGGGCCATCATCATCTCGCCCTGACGATTCTCCATCTCGCGTTGTTCCACAGAATCGGAGACGACGAGCAGCACAGATTTGGAGCCGGCGGCACGAGCACGACCTAAAATTGCGAGATAAAGACTTAGAAAATTTTCGTACCTCTCTTTTGCACCTCGGAGATGGTGGTGCCGGTCATGTTGTACTTGATGATGAGGTTGCAAGCCTGGACGTCAACACCTTCTTCCATCACCGACGTGGCGACCATCACCTCAAAATTACAGCGTTATCAGCGCTCGAAACTCCAAAAAACCTTCAACTTTCCATCCTTGAAGTCTTCCATCGTGCGCGCCTGCTCTTGGACGGTTTGTGAAGCCTGTTGTCCCTTCTTCTTCGAGCCGGCTCCTAGAAAAAGCATATCATATGAGAAAAAGTGCGAGGTATTTTACCCGTAGCGAATCCGGCAATCTTTCCGCGCACATTGTTGCGCAACGTGCGGAAGAAGGCGTGTTCGTTGATGGCCATCGAGAGCAGCTGTGCGGCCGAGCGTTCCTTCACGAAGATGAGGATACGGCTGCCGGGCAGGCGGGCGAGCTGCTCGCGGATGCGTGTCTCTAGTTCGCGCACAATCTCCTTTTGCTCGAGCCGTTCTTGTTCGCACGCTGCGCGCAGGGCCTGATCGTTGCCTGAACGCAAAATTATTGAGATAGAAAAGGCTAAACGTACCGTTGCTCCAGAATTCGTCGAAGAACAGGTGACGGTTTTCGTTTTGCTCTCCGGTGGCCTGAAGAAGTACAAAAGTGCTTCTGCTTTCAAAGTCAATTCTTACCCGCTTCAAGTAGTCCAAGGCGTAGCAGGAAGGCATCACCTCATCAATGAGCATGGCGTTGGCGCAGAGCTGAAAGCACTCTCTCCAAAGAAAAACTAATAAAAATTACCTTTAGCAATTGGAGGCCGGCAAGTAGATCCATACGCACGTGCGCCTTCAAGTTGCTCTGACTAAAGGCATTTCTACAAGTCATACACAGAAAAGCATACTTTTTAACCCTTTCAAGCAGCTGCGAAACCATGCCCTCGTAGCGCGTCAGACATTTGAACGCCGACCCGATGGCGATCTCGCGCTGAAAAAATGAAGCACTAGATAAAAACCCTCACATCGTTGAAGATGGCGCCGCTGCCGCTCGACAGTGATTTCAGCGTGGTGATCGCGCGGTGTTCGAAGTCCTGCATACGCACGCGGAGACGGTAGCTAAAACGAAAATTCGTCTGAAATGTTAGAAAAACTTACTAGAAACTCTGCGCCTGGCGATCCCTTGAGCATCGTTTCACCTCTAAAACCAAAAGTCATGGCAGAAAAGGCCAAACGCACCGTCGTCAGGCAGTTGCACGTATTTGTTGAGCTCGTCCTTGTACTTCTGCACCGTGCTGAGCCGCTGGCAGTTCATGGCGCCGCACAGGCGGTAGATGTACTCGCACACGTTCTCTGGGTTGTTCGTCATGCCGCCAGTACCCAGCGACGCGGTCAGGCCGACAATCTAAAAGTAAAATCGGGGATTTTAAGCATTCCGCAGCTATACCTGTGGCTTGGTGTGCTTATATTGATGCACCATGTCCATCAGCACATTGTATGCGCTCTCCTTGGTGGTGTGGTGACACTCGTCAAGCATCACCATCGTCAGGTCGCAGAGATAGATGCGCTCGGCGCGGCGCACCGACTTCAGCATGTTACTGAAAAAAGAAACTAGACAAATGGTCAAAAACCGTACATGAGGAGCTGCGGGGTGATGACGATCAAGTGGGCGCCGAGCAGCAACTTTCTGCGGTCATCTTCATCGCCGATGGTGGCAGCACCGTGAAGTCCAACGACCAGGTAGCGCTGAAGCAGGAAGATAACGTCAAAAAGCTAAATTGTAAAACTTACGCCATGGAAGAACTGCTTGAAGGCGTTGCACTGCTGCTCGACGAGCGGAACTTTCGGGACGACAAACACAACCTAAACAGTGAAGTATAAAGATCAAAATCTCGAAGATCCCACCCTAGCCGCGCGACCCTCACGCTCGGCCGAGTCGAAATGAGACCGAGCAATGTGGGCGGCCACATAGGTCTTTCCAGCACCGGTGGGCGCAACGATGACGGCATTTTTACTAAAAATCAAGCTAAACATCAAAAACACAGCCAAACCCTTGGCAAGCATGCTCGGCGAGCTCGTGCTGGTAGGAGCGCAGCGCCGTGTCGGTACCGTATGGTGCGCCAGCATTGTCCAGGACCCCTAGATCAAAAAAGTAAGCATGAAACGTATCAACTAACATGTATCGTACATCTGCGACTTGGCCTCGGCTTGTGGGGTGCACTCGGTGGCCTCGAGCCCGTCTTCAGCGACCTCCTCGACAAAGTCCTTAGTAGCGGCCTGGATCTGCATTTGACGGCGCACCTCTGGAAACAAAAAACAATTCAGACAGTCAGGCAAAAATACCTAATTCCTGCGAATAGTTGGGCATGAAAATCGTGAGCATGGCCCGGTTGCGAGCGTCTTTCTTTAGATATCTAAACCAAGATTTGAAAAAATAAGACGATTTACGTGACAAGCTCGAAAACCCAGTCGTCACGATCGCCCTCGTCCTTGTTACACATTGGCAGCGTGCGGATAAATAGCCGGGCGTAGAAGCGATGATCAAACTCTAAAAGTAATGCATATAACAGCGTGGAAATAATATACCCTGGCCGTACAAACGCTCATCCAGCTTCATCTCAAGCCCTTTCAACACGGCCAGTCGACGTATCTGACCATAATTTATGGCCTTCCTATATTCGGACAGGAATCCATCATAGGAACGCGGTTTGGCCTCAATCTGAACAAAATTTCTAGTTGTAATTTTGGTAGAGAAAATTTACTTTGTCGATGATGGCGAGCACGTGGAAGCTGGCAACGATGCGCATCAGGAACTTGGGATCATTTTCGCGCATGAAGAACTAAAAAATATGTCTAGTTTCAGAAAATCCGCTCACCTTGACGAACACCTGCACCCAAGGCGCTTGCGGATCGATGCCGGTGCCGTGCGCGGCGGCGTGAAGCTCGGGAGAAACTAAGAAGGGAAGCAGCTAAACGTCAATGTACGCCAAAATACCATTCTCCAGCCAGGAATCCACCAGCAAGGTGCCTTCCTCAGTGATGAGCAGCGTGTGAAGCATTTGTGAGACCATCTAAACGCCGAAATTAAATGATTCCTAATCAGACACATACCTTGAAACAGTTCAGCGAACTTGCAAAGCGAAGCCGCTCGGCGAACTTTTCGGTATTTGGCCCTAAAAAATTGAGTCAGAAATTTCGCAGGATCACTACCGAGCATACTGCTAAAGGCCATGATGTGCCCGACGAGCTTGTTGCGGTCGCGGAACAGCAGGTCCAGGATTTCATTGTAGAAAAGGCGGAAGTAGGCGAGCCCGTTCGGGTTCACTTGGTAGCCGCCGCCGCTGGTCTGGCGATATGACGGGAAGGCGACTGTCGCCACCATCAGACGCTGAAAAAGTAGAAAGATCGACCGTAATTCCGAATTCATCGAAAACTGAAGTTATAGCAAATGCGTGATTGGTGAGAGAAAATTAATAGAGAAAAACTTAAAATAATCAGTGTGGTGGCTGTATAATTTGCCGTAATTTACAGAAACCTCGAGGAAAAAAAATTCGAAAAAAAAAGAAAACGACGAAAGGTTCCTGAGTCCGCGCGACACCTATCAACAGCTTTACAACGATCGAACGTAAACTGGAAGGAAACGGATCGCTCGAAACGCATTTTGCCTTTTGAAACCCCAGGAAATAAGTAAAAGCTTCATTAGGCGTTTAAAAGTGCTTTCAATTCGATTAAAACGAAATTTCCAAGAATTTTTAAAATTTAAAAGCTATAGCATTTCCTCTCGTAAGCGTGCGTAGTTTGTCGCTGGCTGCCCGGGGATTCCGCCAGCCCCAAACTGGGAAGAACAATTGAAAGCCACTTGATGAAAGTTCGGCATTATGAAAGTTTGGTATTCTGAAGTGCACGTCATAAAGTTCGGCATTACTAAAATTGGGCGTAGTGAAATTGTGTTTTTGAAGATTGGGTTTCATGACATTTCGGGCTTTTCGGTATTGTGCTGGTAAATCCTTTATTCAAACCATCGGCACGGCTGGCCGGGCAGTAATACGCACAAACTTTCGTAGAATGTATCACATAGCATCGAGCCGACCACGTCGCGATCAAAGAAGTAGCGCTGCGCACGCGCGTATAGGGTATTGTTTTCACGGACAGGCTCCCCGTTGAGGAGCATCATTTCACAGGCGCGTGCCTCGAGCTGGCGGTGGTGCAGTTCACGTCGAATGACCGAGGCGTTGCCATTGAAATTTTTGGCGATGACGAGGCGACCGACGAACACCACGGTGTCCGGGGGTATTCGCGTCTTGAAGCCTACCTTAAAAGAGACGTGGTTTGTTTTTCAGAGCGCTGAGTGATGAAATCAAAACCATTTTAATGGTGTTTTAAGTCCTTTTAAGAAAAAGATCATCGAAAATTCTAAAATTTGTAGAAAGCAGAATCTCGGCTGGTGGAGGTCAAACTGGGGTTTGGCCGACCTAGTGAATTTGCAATTTTGCCTATGTAATTTCAGTTTAGGTTACTGAATTCTTTTCGGTATAGGCTTTTGAATTTCGAACACCGTAGCTATGTCAGAATCATACTTACCTTAGCCTTCATCCAATAAATTGTGTAGTCACCAGTCATCTGTGGTTCCAAGAGCTTCACAGCCGCTCGTCCCATCCTCCAGCACTCGGAAACGTCTAGCGAGATTTGATCCTGAAACGAGCATATATCGAACTGAATCTGCAATAAGATAAAAATCGTGTTTTGTGAAATTATATACTTACAAAATCCTCATCGGTGGTCCGAGCGAATTCGAGGGCAACAATGCGCTTGGCTGTGGGATCGGTTTGGGGCTAAAAAAGTTATTTATTTGTATTTTATTTATTTTTCATATTCAGAAATTCACAAGGTTTAAAATCTTCAAAAATTTTTAATTGTTGACGTTCCAAACGCGTCAATTTTATTAGCCTTCATAAGATGGAAAAGCTTGATTTTTACGAACTATTTTATGCCTCAAAGGCTTGAATTTTATTAACGGTTATAAGTTTCAAAAGTTTGAATTTTACCAACGTTTGTGCTTTGAAAGCTGCATTCTTATCAACTTTTGACTTCGAAAGCTTCAAAGTTTGCAATTTTACCAACATTTTTCAACACCGCCTCAATCAGCATCGCAAACTGCGCCACCGTCCTGTCCCAGATCGATCGATCGCTAGATCTGATGAGGTAGCAGAAGTTTAGCTGCACACAGGGCTCGTTGTTAATCTTAAATGGATATTTTGATATGTTTAAGCTACACGCTACAAGCTATGGGCTATAAAATTATTTTTTAGGCGGACTATATCTACCTTCGCGCAAAGCTGCTGACAAAATTCGCCGGGTTCGCAGTGGCCATGTGGCTGCGGCAGGAGATCCATGATTCCAATGATTAGACGGCAGCCTAGTCCCTAAATAAAATACATATAGGGTTCTTGGATTTATCTACGGTACGTAAGTACGTAGCATGTCGTACTCATGGCTACAGTACCCGCTAGAGACGCTTTTTCATCGACAAATGAACAGACGTGTTTTACCTAGAATGCGATGTTTTTTTTATAGAAGTTGAGGAAATGTTGCTAAATTGTTTTTTCCTACTCCTAACCGCAATCTTTACTGATTCATACTAAAAAAATACAAAAATAGCGATTTGCGACCACAAATGACCGATTTTAATTTTGAATTTTCAAATTTTCAAATTTTCAAATGACCAAGATTTTACAATTTCCCGAATTTTTTTGTTGATGGTTTAAAAAAAACAGGCTAAATATAGGGTTTTCGTCTTATTAAATACCAACGAAAAAATGCTTACGGGAGGGTAGCGGCTCCTCATGCTGTCGATCCATTCGCCGAGAGCCGGGATTGCGTCCGTACAAGCGTGGAACCATGCCGAAAAGCCGAGAGGTCGCTGGGGCAGTTCGAGGGAAAGACGCGACAGAGCGTCTATCTAAAAAAATTATAGTTTTTTATATAGGGTTTTTATCAGACTCACGAAGCGGAAATTGCAATTCTGGTGCACACCAATTAGGCGTGGATCGAAGCGGGCCAGGAAGGATTTGAAAAATTCGAGGCTTCTCGTGGTATCGAGTTGGAGTCGGTTTTCCGGGTGGCCTTCGAAGAACGCTCTAAAATGAAGAGTTTCGTGCTCTCTCTCACTCGCTCTCTCTCTCTCGCTCTCTCTCTCTCTGTATTTGGTTATTGAAAAACTCACTTCCATTCCCCTTCTACATTCAGAGTCAATTCCTCACCCTTCCGTCGAAGTGTCAAGGAATGGTCAACCGCGCGGATTTCTTGGATTTCCTAAAAAAACTGAATTGCAAACCTTCGAAGTTACGGCAGTAAGCTCGAAAAGCTCCAGAACCGTTAATACGACACTTTAAGTTATAAAGTAATATAAGTTTAATACGATCCCTATAAACTTCGTCGAAAACTTACCCCGTACAGCACCAATTGTAGCCTTTCACAATGAGAGTCCAAGATCTGACGGTACGTAGAGAATGACTGAAATAAAAAGGTATTTGACAGGCTGTGAGGTAGGTAGATGATATCTTAACCAAATCGGCCTAGATCGATAATTAGAACTTTGTAGCTTATGAATTTCGATAATATCAAAATTACCTTAGCAACCCTCCGCAGCAGAAACCGTGTGGAAGAGGGTAGATGACGCTGGATCTTGGATCGTAATTCAGCGGGTAGGGCATCGTGGGGGAAATTTGATGGGGCCATTTTAGGACCAATTTTCAGGGCGGTTTTTTAAGGCAAAAGAGGTTGTTTTTGAGAATTTCCGAATCGAAGATTGGTTTTCCGAAATGGCGATGGACTTTGCTGAATCCTTAGGGGCGGCCGGGGTCATTCTGCCCAGACGAGCAGATGCGACGAGGTCGAAATCGGGTATACGCATTGTTGAAAGTTAACCCGGATATATATCGACTATACCACTATGATAACCAGTAACTTTAGCGCATTAACGGGAGGTAGCCACACTAAACAAAACGTTGAATTCTCGTGATTTTTTTCATATTTTCGAAATTTTCACGATTTCATCGGCGCCTTCCGATAAAGCTAAAATATAGTTAGGGCTTCAGTAGAAAAAGTAACAGAAAATATCATAGCATACTTTCAATTAGAAATAAATTCAGTAAAAACCGTTAATTCGTCGTAGAACAAAATTTTAAAAATTTGTTGTTACCCTAGCCTCGCGTGCTTGCAGCTTTTTTGTGTAACCGGTCATTTTCCATAAGAAATTTTGACGGTTTCCAAATTACGCCATTTTTCAATATACCCATTTTTGTTAATTTGTAATTTTACATTTTCCGACCACCCTTTGTATTTCCCGTGGATCCGATGACTCCATGTTATTCCCCGGCCATAGTTGGCGGGTGTAGTCTGCTCGCTGGCAGGTTATAAGTTGTAAAGTAGAAAAAAACCAAAATAACGACAATAGTTTCACCTCTTTCTTATCGCCAGAGTGCCACCCTTGATATCAATCAAGCCAAATGTGAGTTGGTTCATTTTTTAGCGCCCTGACAGCACGCTACAAACAACAGGAGTGCGCCGTTCAAAGTAGACTAGATAAGAAAACTGTGCACTAACGTTTTCAAAAGCATAATTTTAGGCAATAAAAATAAAAAAATAGGTAAAAAATTATGTTTTTAATAGCCCTGAAATTTGTCGTGGATATTTAAATGTTACTACACGTTTTATAGTTTGGATCCTTTGAAATGTACAACTTTTTCTGCCTCTAAAAGCTCTAAAAACCACGAAATTCAGGGTAAATGTCGTCCAGAGTCCCGTGCTTTGTCAAAGAACATAACTGGCCGAATTCTTTTGCTTTTGCGACGACAGCAGACTTGGATGGAACGGTTAATTTGAAGAAGCAGCCTCCGGTAAGTAAAAAGACCCGGTTTTTCGCCTTTGGCAAGCTAGCAGAGATTCTTTAAGATGCTTTTTTAAGCCAAATATTCCGTGCATTAATTCAGTTAACCTCAAACCCTCGATGCGTTCTCGTGCGATCTTGTGAGGACCCGAATCGGAAGCTTTTCGTGCAGCTCAGCGGCCCGGAGCGATTTCAATATGTGCTACTCAACGCGAGATCGATGGAATTTGCCGGGTTTTCGGATAATGAGGAGGTGAGCTGCAGCTTATTGAGCTTTAAATTCAACCTAAAGAACTGTAAACCTTAAAACGAGCAAGGGTGCAAAATCATGTAATTTAAAAGTTAAAGCAAAACAAAAACCAACTATGAAAATTCGATCGGCAAGCTATTTTTCGATACATTTAAGGAATCATTTGATAGAACCACAGGCAAGGGGTAAACTACCCTCTTGAACCTCACCTGAACAACTTTAAATGGTCTACAAATAAATAAAGAATCTAGGCCCTAATCGAAAGCGTCGAGCCGACCACCTGCGATGCCGTGGAAATCGCGCCCCTTTCAGCGGAGGATTTTCAAGTTATTGTAAGTTTAAACTGTCGCTTTTGAGTCATTTTGAGAGCTCTGTGCTTTTCCGATAACGAAGTTACCTTAATTTCAGGAAGCCAACACCTACGAGATCGAGGGCACCTTTCTGAACCAATGCCGACTGGTCTCGCAGGGAATGGTGATCCCATTCTTTGCAAGTGGTGGCCGGCCGGTGCTTTTTAAAATTGGTCAGTCATTAACGTATCGCTTCCACCTGTTTTTAGCCTTCTTCTGGGGTACCGTAACCCTGTACAAAGTTGTAGACTGTAGGTTAGAGGACGTCAAAACAAAAATCCTAACAATTCTGGAATGCGTTTTTCCGCTCATCAAAGTCATAATCCAATTGTAATACAATTTCAATAAAGCCTGGGTTTTTTTTGGTTGTTTTGAAGGGAGTGTGACACCCGATAAATGATCGTTGCTTGTCTAAATATGTAAATTGCAGTCAAAATCCATCCGGAAACGACCAAGCCTGTCTTGCTTTCCGCACATACGGAGCTTCACGTAGCACCTGTGGCCAACGGCTTCATCAAGCAGTCCAACCGGGAGGAGAAGCGGAACAGCGAGGCCCAATTTAGCAAGGTGAGTAGGTGTTAGACAAAGAGAGAGAGAGAGAGAGAGGGAGAGAGAGACAGAGAGAGAGAGAGAGGGAGAGCAGTAAGAAAACGTTGCACTTCCAGATATTCACCGAACTCGACAAAGCCGGAACCTCTGCGGCTTCTGAGGACTATTTCGAAGACGTGAATCTACCTCAAAAACTGCGAGTCCTCCCAAAAGATCTCCACAAAGGACTCGTAGATCTGCTACAGTTTAATGATGTTTATACCATGAATCCAGGTATGGCTCTGTAAAATTTCTGTTGACGTCGTAATTTTGGACAAATCTCAACCCTATGGCAGTATCCTCTACGTCGCGATCAGGACACTACGTCCGGCCTGTCCGGAAGTGTTTGCCAGGCTTCATTTGATGTCGCATTCGGCGCAACAGGACGAAAAGTTGAGCAAGTTGCAGGAGTTGTTAAATGTAGGTATTTTAGACTCTTACCGCGACTTTAAAAATATTGAAGGTTTTTTACCCTCTCAAAACGTCGTTGTTCAGGCTCATCCCGGTCATTGCCTAGTCTCGTCCGGCTCTCCACTTTCCGGGTATGAACGGCTAGTTGTGAAGAGATTGGAGAGAAATCGAGTCAGAAGCTTGCGTGAAGTTGAAGTCTGCTTGGATGAGGAGGTACGTATTATTTTTGTCTGTTTCTGAGTTTAATTGCCTTTAAAAGAGCTAGAAATCGAGAGAATAGACCGTTTCGTTCGATAGATCTCGACAACTATACATAGCGCCAATTTACAGGCAAAAAGTAGCTTGGAAAGACGTTAGAGCAGAAAACCTGTTTTTTTTATACCATTCCGCGCGACGTGTAGCTATCGAGACCTAGGTGAAAGAGGTTGATTCTAAGCCTTCCCAGTCTCTTTAAAACGCCTTTTCCTAGGTATCCAATCGTCTAGTCGAACTCGGCGATCCGCTGTGCATAAGCCTGGATCGCGAAGTCAGGAGATTGGCTTCAGATTCTGCCTTGTTACTTGGAAATCAGGGAGCAACCGTTCGAGTAGTTGTGGAAGGTCTGTAGTTTGTTGTTTTTCCAGATTGTTGCGGTATATTTAGATGCTAAAACATTACCAAAAGCAACCACGTTCTAGGCACCACTCTATCGCTCCTGCTCTGCCCCACCTTTAAGGAGTTATCCGAAAATCCGCATAACGGCAAGAATTTTTGCTTCCGGGTGACCGAGAATACAAGGCCAATTTTTCAGGTATTAAAGTTTTGTTAAAATTCATGTACTTTAAATTAATAATTTTGTAAAATCTATATACGTTTAGAAATCCTCTGCTGAACATTCTACCCCAGCAGAAGAACGAGTCATCAATTTTGGCTTCGAGGCCAGGCACAAGTTGAAGGAGTTCAGGTTTTAGCCGTTTGCGCAAACATGCAATTTTTTCAGTTTTCAAAACAAGCTGATCGAGTCGATCGAATCGTGGCTGAACTTTGGCTGGGGAGGAAAGGCGGTGATTACAAGACTACGGTAGTAAAGTCCATTGTTAGGATTTGACCTCTAACCACTTGCTGATTCTCGGCCCTTCCGGATCGGGCAGAAGCTCACTGCTCGAGATTTTGGCCAAAAAGTTGGCGCAGTCATCGAAAGTGATCTTTTCCAGGCGATTGGAATGTTCTGCCTTAAAAGGTAAGTACTTAAGGTTACGGTAAAAAACATCAACTTTTAGGGAAACAAGCCGAGAAGCTGAAAAAGCAGCTGTTGCACGAGATGGAGATGTGTACGATCCGGAGTCCAGCGATTATATTTCTTGATGGAATCGATTTGATTGCCCAGTCGAATCGTGATGAAGAGCATAGAATGCTGCAGATCGAAAGGATCTTTATGAGTAGGTTTTTTTTGATTAAGGCTTTTTAAAGGTATCGTCAAGTCAGGCACCGTAAGTGCATCAAAGCATCGAAAAGAGAAATTCTTAAAAGCTTGCCCCGTTTGGTTGTATTTCACATTCATTGGCAAAGCTTAACATCCGGGTGAAAATGCTCTCGAATGAGCCCTTATCAAGGTCATTTCGGGTGTTTATTTTTAGTACAGAGCGTACGTAAACAGTTGAACGCAGAGAGCATTGAAAATTTCAAAAAAGTTAAACGCCACTGGGCAGGCTAGCAGAGATTCTTTGCGAAACTCGGCCAATGTTTGATAGGTCCTTCTGATTTCCGGTTATGCTGCAACAACGAGCCAAGAATTCTGTATTTTGTTCGTTCGTTGTACTAATTGCGCTGTTTTGGTCACAATTGACCTGAAAAGGCTAAAAAATATCGACGCTTCAATAGGCAAGCTAGCAGAGGTTCTTTGTGGGAACAGCCGATTTCATTCTTGCTTTACCATTTACGCTACTCTAAAGACAAAGCTTCACCCAAAAATTCACCTTTTTCAGTGCTCCGTGACCTCCTAAAATCCAACGCGCACTTCCAATTCGTCTTCACCGCCAAATCACTGCACTCGATACACCCAATTTTGGTGGGCGGCGGCGGGAACCGCTTTTTCGGGCTGACGCTCATGATTGACGACCTGGCATTGGTAGGACAATTTTGAATTATTTTGACGCATTCTTCCTATTTTCGAAGTCATATATCATGTCCTAATCCATTTTTTCCTTCGCGTAGTAATCTTAAAATTTATTCGCCTCCTCCCGATTTTACACAACCAAATCGCATTTGGCGTGTGTTCCATCGGCAAAAACTCTCCTCCTTTCTCCATCAGAATTTGTGACCGTCAACATTACGTCGGCAGTCTTTTTGGACAGCCATGCGTGTTTGTTGCAGAATAGGAAGAAGTATCTAAAAATATTAATAACGTCGCTTTCACTCGCTGACTCTCTCTCTCTCGCTCTAACTCTCTCGCGCTCTCTCTCTCTCTCGTTTCTCTCTATCTCTCTGGCTTTCCCCCTCTCTCTCTCTCTCTCTCTCCTCTAATACCTACCTCCCCTCCTTATTGCATTTGATAGAATCCCTCTCGTGCACCAGTTTCGCGGCCACTTTTATGAACGGGTAGACAAGTTCGAAGTTTTCATGATCCAACTCTTTATCCTCGGGTTTTGCCTCGTGGTGGGGCTAAAACACAACTTTCCTATATCCGGAAATCGAGGCGATACCTGGAAAAACACCCCAAAATAGAGGTCCCCATCAGTTCGGTAGTACCACGAGAGAGTCTCTCCCTCTTTGGCATCCACTGTAAAGTGTCGGGATCTTCTGGCGGGGACGTGGAAGTTCTCAAGAAGGTCGATGATCTCGTTTTCAGAAGGTTGCCAATATTTTTCTTCCGGGACTTTGAGGGCAGGGACGCAGCGGATGTCCTAAATTTGTTACAAAATTGTCGGTTTTTAGAGCTATCTCTCTTTCTTTCGCTCGCTTTCACTCTCTCGTGCCCTCTCTGACTCGCTCTTTCTCGCGCACTATAGCTCTCATTTCTAGTGGATATGCATGGCTCTCACTCCATTTCTCTCTTTTTCTCTCTCTCTCTCTCTCTCTCTCTCTCTCTCTCTTTCTCTCTCTTTTCTCTTTCACCTTCTCCCCCTTTTGTCTCTTGCAATCCGATTCCTTCTAATAGTTTCGATATATGGATATACCGTACCTGATTCTCTCCACCCAACGTAGTCGGAATATGCTTAATGTTGATCTCCTCCTGGAGGATCTCCAAAAATTTCTTGTCGTACAGCTTGAAGCGGTCGGTGAAACCGGCCGGCATCATGCCCTTGATTAGCCGATACGGCATGTGCACCCAACTGGGGATGTTCACCGTCTCGCAGGGAGATACCTAGAAGTCGTAGCGTTACGGTAGAATTTTGTGGTTTGAATTTTCTTTGAAGTCGAGTTAAGGCCCCGATTTTCATGCCGTAATGAGATCCAAATACCTACCAGCTCCGGGTAGTGCTCAAAGTGGAACAGCTGGGTATAATAGGCCATCGTTCCGCTGCTCAAGAACAACATCGTGAATGGGTTCAAGTCGTAGCCGCTCAGGTCGATAATGTGGCGCAATGAGCTGAACTTGCCCGTTTTTTCTTCCTAAAAATGTGTGTAAATTAAGGGAGAGAGAGTGAGAGAGAGTGTGTGTGAGAGGTAGAGAGCGAGAGAGCGAGAGAGAGAGCGAGAGAGCATGAGTGAGAGGTAGTGAGAGAAAGAGCGATGGAAAGAGAGAAAGAGAGATAGGAGCGAGCCAGAGAGAGAAATCGAGAAAAATAAAGCTTACATGTGCCATCACTTTCCTCAACATTTGCTCAAATTGCCAGAACTGGCATTTACAGGTAAACGAGCTGGGGATGGTGTGAGCGATAGACTAAAAGCTAGTTTTTAGCCAAAAATCCATAACTCTGCCTTGCCCATTCCTTTAACCTACCTCAACCGTAATCGAAGCGTAGTCGATATACCACAGCAATCGATTGCTAGAATCCGTCACATCAAGCAGCTCCCCTTTTGGCATTAGGCGCTTGGTGAAAATTGGGTTTTCATCGAACGAGACAACGTCTTCAGTGTCCTAGAATTTTAGTCGGCGTTGTAGTTTGTAGCCTCGGAACTACCAATCCCAACGCTTTTCTGAATCGTAAATGATTGTTCAAGGCTTTTGCGGCAGCGTCGACAATGTCCTTTTCTTTTTTGTGATGTCGCTCGGAGGCCAGGACAAAGCGGTATACGTTGAAGTCGGTGTCAAACTATAAAGTGGATTGAGAAGCTCTTAATTTAGGGATTTTGCAAGTTTAAGTATGTTTTTGTTCTATAAAAAGATTAGAAACCCTATAAAATTTAACATTGAAGCGATTATAGTTAGGAATTAACGTATTTAAACTAAAAAAATCGAAAAATGCCGAACCTTAGGATGGATCGGCTGCGACAGCTTTAGTCTCACGTCGTTCACCAAGCTTTTTGCATCCTTAGAAAGCGGATGCCCAAATGGGTTTGCCGGTCCTTTGGTCATTCTAAAATACAAACGGGTTACAGTAGGAAAAGTTTTAAATTAAAGTATGACACAGATAAAAAATAGGCCACCAGATCAACGTGACAAAACTGCCCATATCTCGCTAGCCTAGGCTGATCCCCTGTGTAAATCCCAGGGGTGGCGAAAACGAATCAGCTCAACACTTTTAGGGGTTGTAGACTGGAGAGAGAGAGAGAGGGAGAGAGAGAGAGAGAGAGAGAGAGAGAGAGAGAGAGCAAGAGTGAAAGGTAGTGCACGAGATTGAGGGGGTGGCGCGTAGCGAGCGATGTGACCCCGTTTCGGAGCCCTGCAGGCAATCGTTTCGGGCCACCCGGTCCGCACCCAGCGATTATTGGCGCACTATTATGGGTAGACCGGAGGAATTGGAGCAATTTTTTAACGTGACATTGAAATTTTAGAAAGGCAGGGAATTTTTGAAATTTCCAAAAATCTGATTTTTGCAAGGAAAAGCCGGTCCAAATCAACTTAGCGAATACAGGCGAAGGTTCAGCGATGTATCAAAAACTTTCAGTAAAAAAATTTAAAATTTGAGCTCTCTTTTTTGCCCGTAGCGTCCGTTAATGGCGCAATCAAGCGTTAAATGACGTAAAAATGTCCAAATTCTTATCCAAAACAGGTAAAATTTTTGGCTAGGAAACTGGTTTTTTTCCGTATTTTTGCGGTTAAGGTATAAAGTATGCATTAATATGTAAATAGCCTTGGTTTGCTGTTCTAGCGAGATAGGGAAGTCTTGAGTCTATGTCTAGACCGAGCGTAGAAGAGCGCGACTAGCTGCTGGATGGGACCAGTCGCCGCAAGGTCACGCCCCTAGGCTGATCCGCTCGAATTAGGAAAAGGCACACGTGGCGTATTAACTTAATATTTTTAGGGTATCGAAAAGCTAAAATTAATAGTAAGCGCATAAGAATTCATCCGAAGTAGTGCCGAGAATACAATTCTAGTTAAACGAAGTTATAATTAAAGTCGCCATGCTGTAGAGTCTACTCCTAAAATCTCCGTAGCCAATCTCAAAAAACGAAAAATCGTAGTAGCACGAACCTCAAAAAATCCTAAGAACTCGCCAAGCTCGCGTCAGCACACCCGCCTATGCAACGTTGCGCTGATCTCTGGGGGGCTGTCGCGGGGATCGGCTGGTTCAAGGCTAAACTGGCCCCATGCTCGGGGGTTAAAATCGCACGGTAAATTGGGTGTTGAACTGAATATTTTGTCAAGTGTTTTTCGGGAAAGATTTTTTGCTACCTGCACGCCAGGTGTTGTTCGTAACTTGTTACTATGGGAACGATGCGGAAAAAGTTGCTATAGAAAAGTCGGAGAACGCCCAAAAAGTTCCGCTAGGTAAACGTGTTGTAAAGAAGGTAATGCGCAATATCTTATTAGTCAAAACTACGCCAAAAAAAAAACTTAGATTTCTTCGAAAAATGTTTAAAGTGAAAGTAACTTTTGAAACGCCTAAAATTTCGGAGGAAATGCAAGAAGCGCACTGATTACCCGTGTACAGCGTAGCGCATCGTAGCCATCTTTACGATATTTGTTTTAAAGTCGTTAATGCAAAGTAACAGACCAAATGTCAAAAATAGCGCAGCAACTGGCTTGGACTACGCGAAGCTCCAGTGTGCAATAAGAAGCAACCATTCGAGAATTTTGACATGCTACAACCCTTAAAAATGCCAAAGATGACGTAGAAACTAGGTATAATTATAGCCACTTGCAGCCGTAAGAATTGCCAGGCTTCCAGAGAACTATAGAATTCGGCAGGCCCCCAGTAGTCAGCTGTGAGTTTTTGGGGTTGTCTTCTTTCTAGTTGTATGCCGATGGGCAGCGGCTGGTCGCTGCTGCTGTGGTGGATTTAATTGGAGGAATGGTGGTTGTAGCGGGCAGTCGAGTCGGGTGGGGCTGAAGGGGGATAAGAGGAGGAACAGGTTCGAGCCGCTCACCTCGCAAAATTTGCCCGGCTTTCTTTTTCCCATCTGCAGATGGCACACTTTGGCATCGTCGGCTGTCGTTTTGAAAGGTGGGGGAGGGTGTAAGTAGGATGGACGTGGAAAATGAGGGAGGAGCTTTCGGGATTTCGGATTTCGGCGCATAATAAAAAAGGAGATAGAAGCGCCAAGGGTTGTAATATAACAATAACAGTGACCAGGGTTGAAAAACCGCTTCGCGGCTTTTCAACCCTGGCCCCTCCCGATCCCCAAACGGTCTCCATTTGGATAGTTCCGGCCAAATCCGCTTGGCAAAAAATGAAAACGATCTCCTTTGCTGGCTTATATAGGCGTCAACCACTTCCGGCGAATGCAAATTCTTGTTTAACAAAGTGGTGTCCGAATTTTAGCGAAAATCTACAATTTAATATCGAAAATAGCATTTTTTGTAAAATCTGGTAGGTCGGCAGTCATGCCCTGACCCGATACGTGTGGAACAGCCGGACGGAAGTTGCATTCAAATGCACACACACAGACACTATTTTTTTATATATAGTAGGATAACTACACCTTGGAAAATTAAGTTTTATAGGTCGTTCCCTCGGTTCTGGACTGTTAGCGGGGGGGGGAGAGAAAACTATGGAGCGAAACTACTTCTCATAGTGGTTTTTGAAGTTCTTAATTACTATAAAACCCTAAAATATCATAAAAATGTAAAATTTTGAAATTTTTGACTATTTCGTTTTTTTTGCGGAAAAATCTAAGATTTTCGAAGATTCAATACTATTTATTATACTTCGCCAACCACCCCGGGTGGTACCACCCCTAGGGGTGGTTGGAGGGTGGGGCGGGGGGTGGTTGGGGGGTGGTCGTGGGGGGTGGTTGGGGGGTGGTCAGGGGTGGTTGGGGTGGTTGGGGGGTGGTCAATGCATTAGCCACCCCACCCCACCCCTTACAAATTTTTTTCATGATTTGGCAATAAAAGCTTGTTCGAGTCAGATATGGTCCCTCAAAGACAATGTAGCCGGAAGACCAAAAAGTTTTATTGCCAGATCATGAAAAAATTTTGTAAGGGGTGGGGTGGGGTGGCTAATGCATTGACCACCCCCCAACCACCCCCCCAACCACCCCCCCGACTACCCCCCAACCACCCCCCGCCCCACCCTCCAACCACCCCTAGGGGTGGTACCACCCGGGGTGGTTGGCGGAGTATACTATTTATTAACTCTCTTTGCCAACCACAGGCGAAAAGCTACCATAAAAATTTTGTGGACTTCATTATTTCGACGCTATAATCTCCCTCTCTCTCTCTCTCTCTCTCTCTCTCTCTCTCTCTCTCTCTCTCTCTTCGCTCTCTCTCACCCTACTGATTCCGAGATTATCCTACAAACTACAACCTGAAAGTAAAACAGGATAAGAAACGAATGCGCGGCATAAAAATCAGTCAAATCACCAAACAGAGTACACTTTAATACTCCTTGCAGAATGACCGTCTCGAGGTGCTGTCGGCTTTCCTCCACTCGGAGGTGCCCTTGGAGGGCGTGGCCAAGAAAACGGAGGGATTCACGGTGGCCGAGCTCGAGCGCCTCGCCCGTCGGGTACAGATCGCTACAGCGATAAGAGGTGCAGAAATGTTCTTGTAAATACCCTATTTCTATTCCTTAGTTTTCAGAGGTTTCCTGGATTTTCCACGCGCTGGGTACAATGCTCGAAAATTTAGATTTTGACCAGATAAAAGGGCGTGCCAGAAGTTGGAAAAACAAGAAAAAAATTCCGTAAAAAGTCTATGTAACGTCTGGGGGCCTCAGACATATATCAAAACTGCAGAAAAACCTGCGAAAATAAATTTTAGAATTCAAAAGTTTGTCGCTTTTGTACAGCCCACAAAAATGGCCATTAGAGATTCGCGCGCAACGGAAGTCACTCGAGAATTTTGCGATTCGAGGAAGGAAACTGTTTGAAAATTCGATAAAAGAAAAGGTCTATGATGCCGTTTTGAAAACGTCGTCAGTTCCAAGTACGACAAAATTAATCCGTTTTTCCAGGAGCCAAACTCTGCAATGAAGCCGACTTGGAGAATGGACTTGAAAATTCGAGGCCGTTGAGCACGAAGCAATTGGAGACACAAGTGGAGATTCGACTCGATGAAGTCGGGGGAATGAAAGAACAGAAAAAGACGCTGGAGGAGCTTTTGCTTTGGCCCGGGATGGTTAGTTTCAAACCTTTCAGAAAAAAAAGAATTTTTAGTACCCTAATCTCTTTGCAAGGTGTGGAGTGAGAATGGGACGAGGCGTGCTTCTTTGCGGGCCGTCTGGATGCGGAAAAACAATTTTGGCAAAAGCCTTTGCAGCCCACACTAAATTCCAGACAATTTTTATCAAGGTAAGTTGGAAATTTAAGTAAAACTAAAGAAAATTTTGACGTCTTAGGGCCCAGAATTGCTATCGAAATACATTGGGAGCAGCGAGGAGAATGTGAGAAATGCTTTTGCTAGGTACTTTACAAAATTGAGTTTCAAAATAAATTCTAGAGCCCGAGCCAGTGCTCCCTGTGTTCTACTTTTTGACGAGCTCGACTCATTGGCGCCTAGAAGAGGAGCTGATAGTACTGGAGTTACGGATCGAGTTGTAAATCAACTATTGACAGAGATGGATGGAGCCGAGGGTTTGAATGGTAAGAAAAACCTGATAAAGAATCTATTCTAGGGAGTCGTTTTAGGCGTTTTCGTGCTTGGCTGCACATCGCGAGTCGATCTGATCGACCCGGCGCTGTTGAGACCAGGGCGCTTTGACCACAAATTAGTGTGTGACGCGCCGAATGAGGTAAGAAACACAAAAAAAATTAAGGCTTTGGCACTAGAAAGATTCGAAAAACGTGCAGAAAGATTAAAACTATGCAAAATGATTTTAGGAGGACCGCGAAGAAATCCTGGAAATCGTTCTAAAGAAAATCGAACGCCAGGGTGAATTTGATTTGAAAAAGCTGGCCCATATGAGCGAGGGTTGGACGGGCGCTGACTTGAATGCATGGATGCTGAATGCGCATTTCCTAGCAAGCAGGAAGAACCCAGGTAGAACTTGGGAAAAAATAGAAGAGAAAGTCAACGCTATCAGTAAAACAATGGAAAAACAAGTTTCAGGCGAAGATACTCCGATCACGAGGCACGATATACTAGCAACGTTCGAAGAATCTCGCCCGAAAGACAAAAGAGAGCAAATCGCTGAATTTAAAGCTGGTCAAAGAGTCACACTGGCTTAACTTTGTTTGGAATCATTTTTTTGTACTATTTGAACCAATTTTACACTCTATTATTCTTCTTTGCTCAAAATTACCTCGTGCCTTACCTTGCCCGCCCAACTTGCCATAGTCATGTGCCAAAATCATTTTTGCCAGCATCGGTTGTGATTTTAGGAGATTATTAGGAGATTTTTAGCTAGGAAATAAATAAATTTAGGTTTATTCATTTGGGCGGTACGCGTTATACACATTACGAAAAGCGTCGATAGGAAAGTGCGTAGCTTCTCCCAGCCGATTTTTTCAACAAAAAAAAAAACACAATTTTCTTGATCTTTCCCACTTTTCCTCAATTAATACAAACTCATTTTAGGTAATCCGAATCAGCGCAATGTCGACCGGTAGCAAGGACCGGATTGCTGTCTTCCCGTCGCGCATGTAAGCTCCCCAAAATTTTCAACAACTTCATTTTTAGGGCCCAGACATTGATGACAACACGACTGAAAGGAGCGCACAAGGGCCACTCGCTGCTGAAGAAGAAGTCGGACGCGCTGAATCTGCGTTTCCGCGAGGTGCTTCGGCAGATTGTGGAGGTGATTTTTTTGAATTTTGGCTGTTTTCTGAAGGTTCTTTGATCATTTCCCTTTTTAGGCAAAGATGGCCGTTTACGGTGATGTAATGGATGATGCGCGCTTCTCCCTCGCCGAAGCCAAGAATCGAGCCGGCGACTTCTCACAGACGGTCATCCAAAACGTCGCCACGGCCCGCTACCGGGTCCAATACACCACCGAGAACGTCGTCGGCGTCGTGCTTCCGGTGTGCAAGGTCGAGAAGTCGGGCGCTGACCGCTACATGCTCACCGGGCTCGGAAAAGGTAACAATTTTTGATTTGCCAGAATTTTTGGATTAGGTGGAGCGAAGATTTCGGCGGCCAAAGCGAAATATGCGCAAGTCATCGAGCTGCTGGTCGAGCTGGCGGGGCTGCAGACTTCCTTTGTGAAGCTCGACGAGGCCATCAAGGTACTGAGCGGCTTTGAACTTTTTTCCCGTTTTTCACTTCCGGAATTCGATTTGTAATTCTAATTTCGAAAAGCTATGCGGAAACCAGGGACATATGTCACTTCTACATTCCAATTTAGGTAACAAATCGACGAGTGAACGCCATCCAGCATGTGATCATCCCGCGGCTCGAAAACACGCTCAGCTATATCGTCACCGAGCTCGACGAGATGGAACGGGAAGAGTTTTTCAGGATGAAGAAGATTCAGGTATGTTTCCTCGGGTTTTTTTGCTTTAAGGCAATTTTAGGCGAACAAACGCAAGCAAAGAGAAGCTGCTGAGACCGCGCAGGTTGAAGAGATTGACGAGAAGCCTGACGAAACTTCCGACAAGCCCACGCGAGTCCGAACAATTCTGCAAGCCATCGAAAATATTCCGGTTTTCTTCTAAATCACATGTGTTATACCTTGTACTTTCCACTCTTTCCACGCATTTATGATGTACCGATCTCTGGTTTAGGATATTTTTTTTCTTTCACGGCTTGTAGCCATCCATTTTCTCTGTTTTTCTGCTAGCATTGCCATTGATTTTTGCTTGACATTTCTGTACAATAAATGGGTTCCCGATTACCGTCCCGCTCCTAACCGTTATTATTCGTCATTCTGAGAAAACCTTTTCGGCTTTTGTGAATCGTTTTTAGTGCAATGCCCCGCCGCAAGGTGGCCGCGACGAAAATGTCGTCGAATACGCGGACAGTGTTACAGAAGGCGGCGGCCGGGAAGATTGTAAAGGACAGGTCGCTTACTTACTTAGTGTGGAATTGTTTTTTAGCCCTCCACTCAAGCCAGAGCCGAAGAATATGAAGCGCGAGCCATCGGCAATGACGTTGCATCTTATGGACTGCGAGGGGATGGTCATCTGGCAACGTCCACTTTCAACCCTCTACTACGCCGTTCTTGAACTCGTTCACCTGGGCACCGAATTTTTGCGATTGTAAGCACACTTTTTCCAATTCATTTTGGTATTTTAGGATGGCCCGATCCAAGCTGTTGCTCTTCTTACTATCGATCCTGTCAGCGGTCAGCTACTACATCTACCTTTTGCCGGGCGATCATCAGCCCTACGTTCAATTTGCTGAGAAGAAGCTGTTATGGTTGGAGTAAAATTTTTTCGTATAATTTGTTTTAGGTGGCTGTGGTGGGTCGGGCTTGGCATTCTCTCCTCAATAGGGCTCGGCTCCGGGCTGCACACCTTCATTTTGTACTTGGTATAAATTATGATTCTGTTGTAGTGAGTTTTTCAGGGCCCTCACATCGCGGCAGTTACGCTGGCGGCCTACGAATGCGAAAGTCTGAACTTCCCCGAACCGCCGTATCCTGAAAGGTAACAAAATTTTTTATTGTGTGTTTTAATAAGCGATGTTTTAGCATCGTCTGCCCCGACCAGCGTGCCAGCTCCGCGGTGAACCTCTGGGCAATTGTTTCAAAGGTGATTTTTTTGACGTGCTCAGAAAAAGATTATAATTAGGTCCGGGTGGAGGCTCTACTCTGGGGGATCGGGACGGCCCTTGGCGAACTGCCGCCTTATTTCATGGCTCGTGCTGCACGTCTAGGAGGGCAAGAGCCGGATGATGAAGATTACAAGGCGTGGAAGCGCGCACTGCGTGGGAAGGCCAAGAAGCAAATAGTAATATTTTATCTATTTTCATAAAAAAATTCTTCAGACCTTTACGGATCGCGTGAAGCTTTGGATTGAGGCGACGGTGACGCAGGTCGGCTTCCCGGGGATCCTGCTGTTTGCTTCGATCCCGAATCCGCTTTTCGATCTGGCGGGGATCACTTGCGGTAAATTTCAGAAAATTATCGTGTACTCCATTGAAAATATTAATTGAGTAAGGAAGCAGATATTTTTCAGGCCACTTCCTCGTCCCGTTCTGGTCCTTCTTCACCGCCACCCTCATCGGCAAGTCAATCATCAAGATGCACGTCCAGATGCTGTTCGTCATCGTCGCTTTCTCCGAGCACTACGCCGATCGACTTCTCCAAGTTGTAGCCCAAATCCCTCGCATCGGGCATAAGGTCTTTTGGATTCCCGCTTTTCAAAATATGATTTTAGTTGCGCGAGCCTTTCAAGGAATTCCTGACCCAGCAGCGGCAGGCCCTTCACGGCAATAAGGATCACCAAAGCCCGGTAAATTTACGGAACTGTTTACTTTTATAATTCTGCTTTTAGAAGGCCGGCTGGGTGCAGAACGGGCTTCAGCTGATCGTTACCGGTGCCATCCTCCTCTTCTCGCTGTCGATTATCAATTGCCTCGCCCAGCGTTACTACCACCGTGCACATAAGCCTGTATAACTCTTTTCGTTGAATATAGTCTTGGTCTGGTCGCTAGCCATTTGGAGCTTCTTTGTTTTATTCGGGTGTTTTGCTCTCCATGCTCTCTTCTCGCTTTTTCTTTCTCTTCTAGCATCGGGTCTTTTTTGGGTTGGTGGTGAATTCGTGATGTTTTTAATAAAGATGTTTAACCGGAACTGGCTGAATACGCATAGACCTTCGTTATCTCCGATATATCTCTAGATACTTTTATTGATATCAAAGCGTGGAAGTTGATCGGAACACGAAACTGTACAGGTGTATTTCCGATTTCAGCATGCCATTTCGGCGGATAACATTTTCCGGGCGTTATTTAAGTCGTGAAGAAGCCTTCCGAGAATGGAAGAACGTCCTCTTGGTCGGTGGACTGCTGGCTGCCGTTGATGTTGCCCTATCGACCGTCGTCGGCTACACGGTCTACAAGACTTTCAAAGGGTTAGTTCGGTTCTCCATAACGAACAAAGGTTTTACAGCTACTTCCTCAATCCCCGAGAACTTGGCTTCTACTGCAATGACGAATCAATACGAATGGCGTGGAAGCCAAACACAGTATCACCAAAGTTGCTGATCATCGGGATCATTGGTTCCGCCCCGGTTTTGATCGGTAATGCCTCGCAAGCGACCTAATTACTTCTTTTTAGCTATCACCGAAGCTCTCCTCTTCCAAACAGCCAAGGGGATCAATTTGTTCCCGAAATGGATTCGGGCAACAACGTTCGAATATCTGAAGTTCATCATCGGCTTCAGCGCTTGCATCTCGGTCATGGAGGTAAAAATTTCTTTTTTTTTCTAGATTTTTTGCTCCCAGTTCTTCAAAGCCACCTTCGGGACGCTGCGGCCATATTTCCTCGAAGTCTGCGCCCCGGACTGGTCGAAAATCGACTGCTTTGTGTCGAACGCGTATGTGCCTAGTGAGTTTTCTGGAACATTTTGCTTATGTAGTTCTAGACGCTTATTGTACGGGTGACCTGGAAAAGGTGAGGAACGCAAGGTCATCATTTCCATCCGGACACTCTGCCGCTGCCTCGTTCCACGCCGTCTACCTTACAATTTACTTTGCAAGAATGGCGCGGGCCGGGTATTCGAGACCAATTCAAGTGGCATGCGCTGTGATGGCGGCCCTCGTGAATGCATGGTAAGCTCCTTCTACACCATTTTTGATATAGTGTAACTTTAGGACCATCTTCATCTTGGTCACCCGAATCACCGACAACCGACACCATCTCAACGACGTTATTTTTGCTTGTCTTCTAGGTAAGAGTTCACCCTTTCCGCTTTTCATGGTTTTTAGGAATCGGGTTCGCCGCGTCGACCGCGAGCGCGTTTACCCGGCAACACGTCTACGAGGAGCGCGAAGTGATGCGGGACGTCAAATTCGAATAACGGTTTTTTTTTACTTGGGCTTCTTCTCAATTTCTCTGCATTATACTGTGATCTAACTTATCTCTCATTTTTCGCAATTTGGCTTTTGTCACTTATTTCTCGGGCTGTGGTATTTTGAAGTTCCGTGTTCGTTTTTTGAATTTTGGGTTGACTAGAATTTCGATGATCTATAAAATGCTAAAAACAATTTTGCAGTAGCAATCAAAGCACAAAAGTACTGCTTTATTAGAGCTAGCTGTCGTTCTCTAGGGGGTCTTGGTGGCCAGCGGCATCGGGCGGCCACGGCGCTGGAAATGGATGACCCAGTCTTGTAGAAAAGTGGGCAGAGTGGCGAGTGGGATGTAAAAGAAGATGGTGTCCCATCCGACCCAGTAGCGCGTTTTTGGGAACCTACAAAACCATATTTTAAAAGTATTTCCGATTTTATAGTGGCACAAAATGGCTCTAGTTCCCCAATTCAATTTGAGTGGGTCTTCTAAGTTTTTTAAAACTCGGTTTAAGGTTGAAACTTTTTGACCGAACGTGCATATTGGAGAAGCTTTACCTCGCAAGCAGCGCGTGTTCATAGGCGTCCACAACGGAGTCCAGGTCATCCGAGCAGTGAGAAAGACGTGAAAAGCGTGAGTGCTTGTCTGAAAAGTTGTATTTGAATAGGGTTAGCTATTTTCTTTATTTTCAGACAGCCATGGTTTGGACCTTGATCTGCCCCTCCTTGATCCTTGTCTAGCCGCATAGTATTGCCCAACCGTTGCGCAACTCACATTTGTCAAAGAAATCGCGGCCAAATTCGTGGCGCTGCTCGTCGTCAAGGCGGGTCCACACCTAGAACTAATTCACATTTAACATTTCTTGTAGCTTTTCTAGATTTTCTTGTCTCTTACTAACGTTTTTTTTGTACAATTTTTGATTCCGAACAAACCCCCTTTATTTAAAGCATTACCTTCTTTTTGTTTTATCTAATTTCCGTTGCCCTTCCATTTTTCTCCCTAAACCTGACTTCCGCTTCACTTTAATTTAATCACCCAATCCATCACGAACCCTATCCAAATCGTTGGTGGCCGTCTGAGTGATGTTCGTGGTGAAGAAGCCGGGCTCCAAAATATGCACTGACACGCCAAAGTCGCACATCTCGTGTCTGGAATTCTTGAGTTCAAGACGAGCGATGGCGGGGGGGGGGTTTCCCCGAGGTCCAGGCGTTAAGAAGTAGAGGTTTTAGGTCTAGGTATGAAATCAGACCGTCAGCAACTACCTTTTACTACGGATTTATCTTTACCTGATAACATCAGCGTAAGCTTCGACGGCATGTTTGGAAACGCAATACGGCCCAACTGTAGGTCTAGGAGTACGGCCAGAAATGGAGGAAATAATGACGATGCGGCCTTGTTGAATCTAGAAGTTTTTTTTATAGAAATTATGAATTCTAGATGGCGTTAATTCTTTAGAAAAAATACCTTGACAAATTTCCTAAGGTGTTGTACGAAGCGCATCACGCCGAACGTGTTGACCGACATTGTCTAGAATTGTTTTGATTGGACGAAAGTCTAGAAGCGTCAATCCTTTTTAATATATATTTTGACCCTATCGTTACGTTTTAACGGTTTAGATACCTTCATGTAATCCTCAGCATTCAGCCAATCGTCCGGACCCGAATTTCCCAGGATTCCTGCGTTGCACACGATTCCCCAAAGTCCTAAAGTGGTTTTTGTTTTCATTTTCCATCCCTGCTGCTCCCTACCTCGTCCCCCGGTCACTTTTCGAACGAAATCCGAGAATTTCGTCACGCTCTCATTGTCCGTAACATCTAGCGGATGGGTGTAGAGGATTTTGGCTTTTGAAGCTTTGTTTTTGAGCTCTTCTTCGCCCTAAATACTGGTTTTGTTAGTTTTTAACATTGAGAAAATCTTGACCGTTTTCCCCCCATACCTTTTCCGAATAACACCCAGCAACAACCGGTACGCCTAGAGAATTCAGACGTAGCGCGAGTAGCTGGCCGAAGCCCGAGTCGCAACCTAAAATTATGTAATTTAAAATGATCTTGAACTTTTTAAAGGAATAACGTTGTTAAATTTAGTTTATATCACTCACCAGAAATTGCTACCGTCTTGCGATGAGAATTTGGTAGCCGTAGCGTGAGCAAGAATTTCACGAGCCCGTACACAATCACGGCACCTGTAAAAGCGCCTAAAACAGCAGATTATCAGCGTATATAAGTTTTTAGATTAACAGTTTTTTCAACCCTTACAATTTTCTATCCTTCGAAAATCTTAAAACTTGCCCGACACAAGCTGCAGCCACATAACCAAAAAGCGCGGATCGTCTGGCTGACGGATCGAGAACCCGCGGCGCCGTAAGCCCTTATCGAAGCGCCGGGGGTGATTTTATATGGGCCGCTACGTCTTTTATGAATTTTTACGCGCCCCACAGCGCGTCGGGTCATCAAACGGGGCGCTTCATAAAGGCGGTTATCTCCGGGGGTGTGAACCGGTGCAAGTCCGGAAATTAGAAAAGTCAGCGGAAAAATGTTTTTGGGGTTTCTGGAAAAAGAAAACAGGGCGGAAACGTGCAGTTAGTAGTTGAGCCTCATCTGGGGATAGAAAGGTGTAGAAAAGTCTTCCGATCTTGAGCTTTACAGCGCTTCGAATCTGGGTTTGTCGTAGTGTCGTGAAAATGAAATAAGCGTGATTGTCTTTTCTGATTGTTAGTAGATTTCCAAGCACGTACTTCTCGTCTTCTCGACGGCAAGAAGCTGCATAGTTTACGAAGGCCGAAAAGGTGATGTTTTGGTCAGATGCAAAACCAAGACGTACGCGTTTTTTAGTGAGCTTATAATTTCCCTATCGGAGGCGCTGCGAGTTTCTGATATGTGCGCAAAAACGGGCTTGTCAGGCGTAACAATGTCTCATTTCAATCCTAACCACGGCTCGTCAGGCCTTACCAAAAACGCACTTCTGGGGGGGTGCGGGCCCTCTCCCCGCGGATAGTGGGTTAACCTCCCAGGCGAGCCCCCCACACCCCCCGGGTTCGGTTCCTCTGCGGCGCGAACTCCCCCATTTTGGTAATCTTTGTTTTGCTTTTGCTCCAATGTATCACCGTTCGTCTACGGTAACACAAAATTAAATCATACTCGCGAAAAAGCCCCAGAAAATAGCAAAAAGCGGCCAGAGCGCGTTTTAAAGAAGTGAATCCAAAAACAGCTGCAATTTCGCTCCATAATCAGGTTTCAGGGTTGTTATTACAATTTTTTGGCTTAATAATAAGTACGCTCTGATGCGTTTATTTAGCAAAATTGGGCTACAGCAACGAAGCTCCTGCTCCAAGCGTCCAAGTGCCCGACTATTTTAGCTATTTAGTTAATAGGAGGCTCATAATTCAGAAGTTTTTCGATTAATACTACATGCAATTGATATAGCTACCTAGAAAACCGCCATACAAGGCGCAAATCCTTCCGGCTAAGGTGCTAGCATCGAAACACTATGATCGCCATCGGACAAGGGTTTATCTTTTCCAGAACTTCCGTTATTAATTCAAAAGCATGTATCGTGACTCCACCCAACATTTTAGCGAGATTTGATCGTATTTTGATCACAACAGGGTGAAAAACTAGCCATAAACCAGCTGGGTTGAAAATTTCGGGAACTTTAGGCTTCAAAATCTCCTTATTTTGGTGAGAACTCTCGTCGCGACCTACACAGTTCGATAGAGAATGTTTTTCTCTACCAAGTTCTCACGCCTCCCGAAGATTCGAAATAGTATAAAAAAAGTTATTAGAAGAAAACGTAGATTTTCTGAGTTTTTAATATGGGCGGCGCCGCCCCACAGAGCCCGGGGGGGCAATAGGCGCGCCCCGTACTAAAGTGCCCTTTGACGAGCCGTGTAACAATGGCTTCTGGTTAGGCTCAGGGTAGCTTTTGCCCGTTTTTCAATGAATTCCCTAGGCGTGAGAGCGGCGTTGTAAAGCCCTGACATTCGTGCGCGTATCCAATTTGACTTTGTCGGCTACTTCTTTCCAGCTTAACGGCAACTTCGGGCATTCAGTTGAAGTTATAAAGAAACATTTTGCTCGTTTTTGAATACCTTTCCTAGTTGTTTACACCGTCTTTGCAACTTTTAACACCTGCCCCCATCCCTACGTAGTTAGTGCGTCCCATCCCTATCAACAGCTTCCGGTTTCCATTTTCTGCGTTCGTAAAAGCTTTTTACACCTTTTCAATACATTTCCTAGTTGTTTACACCGTCGTTGCAATTTTTCGCAACCAACGCCCAAAATTTGGCGTCTGCCGCCTGCCGCCTCCCGCTCTGGGCCGCTATTTTTGGGGAGAAAAGCCACGGGCAAGGGGGGCACGAGTGTGGCAGGGAGTGGCCAACGATCGATATATGCGAAATCGTCGTGCAAAAGCGGGGCCCGCAGGGTACGACGAAAAGAATGCCGGAATATGCGAGCAGCCCCCGAGCGCAAAACGGCTTGTTTTCGGGATTTTTGGCTGTAGGGCTGTAAATTATGTAATTAGTAAATAGAAAATATATATGATTTTTTCGCTAGCTGCTTACTTTGACCATTAATGCCTTTTCCGCTTCATCCTCCTTTGATCAAGCTCAAAAACAACCTGTTTTTCAAGATTTTGAGTTCTAGAAACGCTATCAAAAGTTTTAAATTTGTTAGGTTACCATTAGAAGAAATTGCGATTTTCATTTTTGCGTCTAAAAATCTACGCGGCTTTCCTAATTACCCCGCTCCTTCCTCCCCAACAAAAGGGGGCAAATTTGAGCCACCGCGGGGGTAATTATGGACCCCCGGCTGGAAATTGCTAGTTTCCGCTCAAAAATTCGTCAAAACAGCGTTTTTTCGTAAGCTACCTCACTAGTATTGACGTTAAAGCGATAGTATTCCATAAGCAGTATTTACTGAATACTAATCCCCGTCTAAGTTTCGACCAGCTGACCCTTTCCCAGGCCCGGTCAACTTTTTGCGGCTTTTTTCGACCGTGGAGGCGCCACTCGCATTTTGCGGGCGGAGAAAGCTGACCGCTTGGGCTGGCTGGCAAGAGGGGAGAAAATCACCCACCATACGGAATCGATTATATTTTTGCTTGGCTGGCTGGATATTCGGAATTGAGGCTGTGAACACGGGATAAGCTCTGAAAGCCCATATTTCATTTTCTAAATCATGGCTAAACCTGACAGTGACGCGGATCTCTTTCAAGGACTCGCCTCCAAAGCGAGCATGCCGGAGATTACGATCGAGTGAGTGATTACTGTGGTAGTTGTGCTGTAGACGCTTCGAATGTTTGCTTCAACTTTTCTGGGCTAGTTTCTACTCTATTTCTCTATCCTTTTTCTGAAATAAAATTTTGAATTTTTTCTCTAGATTCTTTTACTTGCGCTTCGACTTCCTTGATGTGTTCTCTAACTTATATCCTCTCCTTTTTAGCCTATATTTTTCTTATAAAAGCACATTTTCTGCTTTAGCTCCTACTTCTCAAGTCCGTCTTTCTCACTAGGCACACGGCGACTCTTCCTCGGTAATTCTGGCTCACTCTGGTTTGTGCGCCACTCTCGTTCACTCGTGCTCTCGCTCGCTCTCTCTCTCTCACTCGCTCTCTCTCTTTCTCTCTCAAGTCCATATTTTTATGCCTTAAAAACGTGACAATCGATATTTTGCTATTTTACCGCGGACCCAAGGCCTCTTCCGAGTAGTAAACAACCGGATTTGGGCGCCTCTTCCTTGATTATTCGTGACTTCACGGATTATCAGGGATTATACCGGAGAATTTGAGCTGAAAGTACAAACTCTAAGGCCTGAATGTCTAAATTTTTGTTGAAATTCCAAATTGGAAAGTTTTTGCTTTATTATTGGGACACACGTTCGAGGTTTTGGTATATTTAAATAGTGGTCGGATTGTTCAAAAGGCTTAAACTCGAGATCTTAATGATTTTTGAACATTCATGGTACTGATTTTAAACGCTAAATCCAAGCTCATGCTCACCTAGCCGATTGGCCATGTAGACCCTCTGCCGCCGCCAGGGGTCATGTGGCAATGAGGTGCACTTTAGCCTCGCCTAGCTGCACACCGCAATAAACACGCGATTCGTCGCAGCAAATTGATGTGTTTACCTGCCGTTGCTTCTAGCGGTAACGGGGTAGCTGGCCATTTTTTAGAACCCTTTGGATGTGGAATGTTGTCTCGGTGTTCGTAAGCAACATAAGCCCCACAAGCTCGCCTTGACGTGTTTATACGAAAAAAAACGGAACTGTTTTACTGCTTTTTGTTAATTTCTGCTCTTCAAACGCTTTTCTCTTTGCGAATGGGCCACGGCCTTGGATTTAGAGCATGTAGTGTAGTATTTTCGGTTCATAAGTATCGCCAGCCTTTTAAGGCAACAAATGAGAAGACAATAAAATATTAATCAACAGATTTGGATAAGTTTTCCAGGTTCAAAAGACTTTCTCGTTCTAAAAAAACTGCCCAATCATTTGCCCAACAACCGAGTTGTGGGAGCGATCGAAGGATCAGGAAAACAACCTTTCAGCGCGTAACTTTTCGCTCCCTTGGATTGTCGCGTCTAAACTTGTTTATGACTATTTCTCTCTCTCGCTCTCTCTCTTTCTCTCTCTCTCTCTCTCTCTCTCTCTCTCTCTCTCTGTCTCTTTTTCTTGGTTCGAATGTTTACGCTATCTTAGGCATTTTCCATCGGGATCTCACACGTTTTTGAGCGAGGGTTCAGCTGATATCGCAAAAATTAATTAATGTAACCCGTTTCAAGGCCTAATTCGCATCAGTTTAGGTTGATTTAACTTCAAAAATCCCTAATATTTTTATTAGGGCCTAGAAATATTACGCTGACTATTCACATTTTTTGCGTGGTTTTCAGCGTTTTTGGTAGCGCCCCATTGATTCCGTTGAACTTTTCGTGCCCTCACCACAAATTCTGAATTATGTTGATGCGCGCTGCCTGATCAAACGATCAGGGAATTCCCCCTACCGTCCAACCTCTTAAATTGTGGCCAAATATTGATGTGTAGATGCTATTTGCCGCTCTTTTTCGAATCCTCCAGCGAGAGTAACCCTCTGCGAGTATTCGTGTCTGTCTGTCGTTGGGCGAAAAATGAAATCGCCGGGATGTTTGACGATCGCATTTCTCACGGGGCGCAAATAAGGTTTTTGCGTTGGCCGGCTGGCCGCACGGCACACGATTCGGCCCATTTGCTAGATTGGGGTGAGGGTGTCTATTTATGAGCGTTGATGAAATAACGTTAAGACGCTGAACTGCAATTATTTTAGTCGGCTCTTGCTTCCATTTTAAAGGGAATGGCAAGCCGAAATTTCCATTTCTCTGAATTAGGCCGAGGCAGCTACACAACGCTCCAAATGACGCTTGTTAAGTTTAGGAAGGCAGACAGATAGAGTGAGAGAGTGAGACGGAGAGAGTGTGAGAGAGAGAGAGATTGAGAAAAAAAGCGAAAGATAGACAGCGAATGCGAGAGCGATCGAGTGAGAGAGATGGAGAGATACTCTGAACCCCTAGTTAAGGAAGGGTAGATTTTGGCATTTCCAGCTTATTTTTATAGATCTTTCCTTCACCAGCCCTTTAAAGGAGCGCTAAACTTTCCATTTCCCCATCCGACAAACCCTTATCACCATTTCTAAGGCCTGCCCGGGCTTGTAAATCGCTTCCTCTCCGTTTTTACAGCCTAATAAAAGCGGCGGGGCTTCCAGACGGCGAACGTGGTGCTTTTCGGCCTTGTATATATGCTATTTTTGTTATATTTCTCAGATTTAAGATACTAAATTGACTTATAAAGCTCAATTCTAAAATCATAATCTTGACCGCAGCTAAAAACACGTTTGCTTGGCTTAAAATGGATGATTTGTAGTTATAAAGTTCTTTTTACAATATAAATGCCTATCCCTAGCTTTTCGGGCTTGTAATTATGTTTTTTTCTGTAAAGTTATCATTAGGGATATGTAATAGACGGCGTTCCATTTTTAAACTTTCATTCGTGATTTTTGAAACGCTAAGAAAATGATTTTTAAACTAAAATTTAAGTTCGACGCCCCATAACAGTATTTTTGAGACATTTCCGAAAAAATCCAGGGTCAACACCTAAAAATAAGTCCTCCTCGCTAGGAGGATGATGTGTCCCTACGGCTTTTCCCATCTTCTTTTTTCTGCTTCGGTGTCACTCGGGGCGGGCCCCTTCCCTCTTTTCGAAACTCGAGGCAATCCCCCCTGCATCGGCCAGTTGTCTGGTCATTTTCTGGAAAAAACCGAGCACCCAGTTTTTGTTTTGTCTAGGGATTTTCTTCGAGAGCAATTAGGCACTTTTTAATGATTATTAATTGATCGAACTCCAAGGGAAAACGGCGTTTTTGGATGTTTTCGGTTCTTTTGATATTTTTAAATGTTTAAGCCAGGAATTGGCTTAGGCTTGGCTTAGGCTTGGCTTAGGCTTGGCTTAGGCTTGGCTTAGGCTTGGCTTAGGCTTGGCTTAGGCTTGGCTTAGGCTTGGCTTAGGCTTGGCTTAGGCTTGGCTTAGGCTTGGCTTAGGCTTGGCTTAGGCTTGGCTTAGGCTTGGCAGGCTTGGCTTAGGCTTGGCTTAGGCTTGGCTTAGGCTTGGCTTAGGCTTGGCTTAGGCTTGGCTTAGGCTTGGCTTAGGCAGGCTTGGCAGGCTTGGCTTAGGCTTGGCTTAGGCTTGGCTTAGGCTTGGCTTAGGCTTGGCTTAGGCTTGGCTTAGGCTTGGCTTAGGCTTGGCTTAGGCTTGGCTTAGGCTTGGCTTAGGCTTGGCTTAGGCTTGGCTTAGGCTTGGCTTAGGCTTGGCTTAGGCTTGGCTTAGTTGGCTTAAGCTTGGCTTAGGCTTGACTGGGGCTTGGCTCACGCTTCGCTTCGTCACTGACTGTAGGCTAGAAACCCACCAACCAGCTTACTATTTTTAGCATATCTTTTCTTAAAGTTAATTCCAATTTATCAAATTGTTTTTTTTTATTCTTTAAACGTCTATTTTCCACTGGTTCTATTCAGCAATCTGTTTTCCCATTCACGGCTCGGCTAACTCGATTAACCTTTGCGACCCCCCAGCCTCTCGCTTTCCAAAGACGATTGTTTTGTTGATGGCACGTAGACGATTCTTTGGCTCGTACCTACTATGCTCCTACAAAATCCTAAAAGTTCTGATTATTAAGGTAATCCCGAATTTTCAGCATGCCCAAGGAAACGCAGGACAGCAACGGGGTCGCATTCTACAACCCAGAGGATGAGGACTTGGTGAGGGATCAGCCTTTCGATTTACCTACATAATGCCGATTCACAGAATGCCGATTTACAGAATGCCGATTTACAGAATGCCGATTTTACAAAATGCCGATTTACAGAATGCCGATTTTACAAAATGCCGATTTACAGAATGCCGATTCACAGAATACCGATTTACAGAATGCCGATTTACAGAATGCCGATTCTACATAATTTGGGTTTTACATCAAAAATACAGACCGGATCCCCCAAAAAAACATTAGCCGACTTGGACATGCGAATTTTTACGAATTCTTTTTTCCGCGTAGGGGTCGGGGATTACGAGGAAATCGCAAGCCTCGCGACAAGTTTTAACGCATGCCTTTTTCGCTGGTCGCCGACACTTCCAACGTGCTCAGCCGCAGCGACAAAACTCGACGATTCATTATTATTTCTTGGTTGAGAATGCCCGGCCTCACGGCGAGAGGAAGGGAAAACTGTTTTATAGAAGAATTTATTTTAGTAACCCATGGGCGGCCGCTTGGTAACGTGGAACTATGGTTTCGCTGAAAAAAAAGAAAATAGTAAAGCTAGGCCTCAGGTCTGGCGGTTTCGCCATGTCCAAGTGGGATAATATTTTTTTTCTGGGGATCCGGTTTGAATTTTTGGATGTAGAACCCTAATTATGTAAAACATTCTGTAAATCGGCATTCTGTAAATCGGCATTCTGTAAATCGGCATTTTGTAAATCGGCATTCTGTAAATCGGCATTCTGTAAATCGGCATTTTGTAAAATCGGCATTCTGTAAATCGGCATTTTGTAAAATCGGCATTCTGTAAATCGGCATTCTGTAAATCGGCATTCTGTGAATCGGCATTATCAGCCTATACCCAGCCTTTCTTATAGATAGAGAGAAATGAAGCGAGACTGAGAGAGAGCGAGAGAGAGAAGGAGAGAAAAATAGAGAGACATATAGATGGCGAGAGATAGAGTGTGAGACGGAGCGAGCGATTTTGCTTTTTTCTACAAAAATGATGAGTTGAGCATCCCTTCCATTTCCCAAACAATCTTTTCTAGCTTAACGTCACAGAATGTAAGACCGCATTGGTTAGGCTTTCCATATACCTTTAATTCATCGATCATTCTCGATTTTAGTCAGAAGCAGACCCTATCCAAGCTGCCGCCACCTCCCCGCCAAGGCCGTTGACACTCAACATGGCCAAGAATGACACTGTCGAGCAGTTGAGGAAATGTACGCTGCGTAAGTTTTTGATTATCTTGCGGCTTAAAGGGGCCGACCCCAAAAAATATGCGAATTTGCCAAAAAAAATTGCCTCCCTTGCTTTAAAGGTACAGGAAAATCGAAAATCTACAGGATTTGGGCAAAAAGCGCCTCAATGAGTATGGTGAACGCTTAAAGGGACATTGAAGTCAAACAATTGCTAGCGTTTTGCAGAAAATGGCATTCAAGGACCATTGAAGCCTAGACGTCACTATTGCTTTGGCCTATCTTCAGCTAACAGCCCCCCAATTTCTAGGCCATAACCACTCGCTGCTTATTATCCGAGGTTTGTAGCTGGGTTCTCCTCGGAGTGCTATTGTCGTTTGGCGTTCACCATTTTCTATCAATATTTTGGGTTTTTTCAGCGAATATATCTTTTATATTTTTCGGTTTTTGCAGTTTCGAATCTCACATAAGTAGCTATAGCAACATTTTGAAGTTTTTCCAGTTTGGCTGTAGAGCCTTCTCTAGCTTTTCAGAAGTTTTGAGCTTTTGACAGTTATTGAAACGAATATTTTTGGCATAGGGTGGTATTTGGAGTTTTAATTTCTTGAAGGCATCGCGTAGTCGAGAAAAATAACCTATGTAACGTTTCAGAAAATCTATGTTTTGCGTTTGACCATAAAAAATTTTATGATGATTTTTGGGATGGTTTATGGCGTTCTAATGCCCTCAAGGGTCTAGGAAGTGCCAGAATCACCCCTTGCCGCTGACTAGGTCTCGAAAGCTACGTAGCGCTGAAAATGACGCCCAGAAACTTACCTTCGCGTTGTTGGTAAAGGGCTACCGAAGAACTGTTTTGTCTTACTTGGCTTGTCGCATAGCTGCCGAGACCTAGTAAACCGCATGGGTCGATTCCCCGACTTCCTGGTCTCTTTAAAAAAATAGCTTTCTGGTCGGGATAAAACTTTTTAGTTTTGTTAATCCCATCCGCGTGCCTTTGCACCTCCCGCCCAGCAAAACCCATCAATCCCATCATAACCGCCAGTTATTAGATGCCCCCCTCCAATGGCCGTTCGGCTCCTGGGTCCCACCGCGAAAATGGCAAATTGGATTCGTCCGCACCTCTATTTTTCTTTTCTTCGTCTTTCCCTGTCGCCCCAAAAACAAAACCCGCCAATTTGCCGTCCGGGGCGAAGAATCTTAATCCCGCCGCTGCTTCGCGATTTTTTTTGGTTTGAGAAGATTTATGGGATGGTCTCCGCGGGTGGAGGGGAAATTTGAAGCACGGCTAATTGCAGGGGGGGGGACGAGCTCGAGCCGGAGGCCTGCGTCCCGAAAAGCCCAGAAAATGAGGCTTTTCCGGTGGTGTTTTTCCGCTTTTCCTCGTTCGTTTCGGGCGGTTCCGGGGGAGGAGCAGAACACAAGTTTTCTGAACGTTTCATGGGAGATTTCATACGATCGTAGCGCTAACTTCATCGCTTTGTTTGTTTCTGACAAAATTCATTGTTTTGAAAGTTTGTTTCTTTATAGATTAATTTTTTAACGATTTTGAGCTTGAGAAAGATACAGCTTGACAAGCCGAAAAATGAGGCTTTTCGGGTGCTGTTTTCCGCTTTGCCTTGTTCGTTTCGGGAGGTTCGGGGAGGAGCAGAACACAAGTAGGGGGCTGTTCTTTTGGAAGTAGCCTATACTTCGAAATTTCACGAGACCTTCCGGACGTGGAAACTTTTAGCTGTCTGTAGATTGTAGCCGCCGGAAGTTGCGCAACACCTAAAACCCCAATTTTCTTGCAGATTTTTGTGGCGCCGCTGCCGTCATTGGCGCCTTCTTGTCAGTATGGGCTTGGGTTAGCTTTAATTTGCCGGGAAAGAAGCTCTTGATCAGTTTTGCAATATATTGCTCACTACCGTATTACGATCAATGTTATAAATATTAGAAAAAGCTTTTCAAGTTGTGCTTCCGCATGTTCCGCTGTTTTAAAATCGATTTGCGAAATCTGGGTGTTTTCTAGGCTAGCATAGTGTAACGGGATTTCCTGATATTTTTATAGTACCTTTTTACGTGTTATACCATACCTTAAGTTGAAAAACAAGATTCTAGAGGGGTTTAGGCGAATTTTTAACCTAGCCGGATCCCGAGCCGAGAATTTTTTGGCCCGATGGACTCTTCTTGTGGCTTCGGCTTGCAGTCTAGCATATTTCTTAAAAATCCCAGTATTTTAAAAAGTTCAGGCTCCAAATTCTTGTAATTTTCTCACCCTGTCGAAATTCTACGGCTGCCGCCGCCAGGCCCGCGTGCTTATCATGTGGTGTCTGGCGCGGGAGGGTAGTTCCGGGCTCGAGTTCAGCATTTTTCGGCTGCCGCTTCTTCAGCTCCCAGGGCTATTCCCCAGGCGTTTAGTCCGCTTTTTAATCTTGAAGTGGACGTCTCCAGGGCGAGTTCAGGCCGCGATGTCTGCTACCTTATCACCATTGCCCCCGCAGTCCTTTGAGGGATTACATCTGTCAGCCAGGGCTTTTGACAGTTTTACAAACCTGATGGCCGGTAGCCTGGATGCAGACGGGGGTCGAAATTGAGTTTTAGTTGTCTGGAGGTAGCTCACAGGTTTTTGAGATTTATGGATACTTTAAAAAGCTGTTAACTTTTTTAAAAGTTGTTTTAACTGTTTTCACTTTTTGATGACTTTATTGGCTTGCTTTTTGCAGGCTTTGTTATCTAGAAGTTGGCTTGGGTTGGTAAATACTTCAAAAATATTGTGGAGCAATTGTCTAAAATTGCCTTAACTTTAAAATCATGAAATTGCGATCATTTTGAGAAAATTTAGCAGTAAAAAACTGCTACGCGGATTTTCCTTAAACATCATGTTACTAATTTTTCAATCTGGTTTACTCCACTCTGAATTGCTTCATAAATAAACCGACTTGATTAATTTAATTTATCTTCTTTTTTTTGTAGTTAGGTAATATGAAATCTTTTTAAATGTGGTGGATTTTTCATGCAAAAATGAAAGCTTTGAGTTGTTTTTGGCTCTAAATTTTCTCTTTTTGTATAATTTCGCCTCGATTTAATATCATCTCTATTTTCAATTTAAATTAAGTTATCTCAGTTATCCCGCCGTGTCCAGAATTTTTGCGTTGGCCCTGAATTATGACCGAGGCTCTCGTGGAGACCTTTTACGAGGACCGGCTCGACGAAAATGAGAATCAGAATGGTAGGGAGAGACGGGGGAAATAGCCTCTCATTCCCGCATTGAAATTGGGCTTTTTGCCCGCCGACAAAAAGGGGCCCTTAAGATGGTCAGAATTGGGCCTCCATCTTATTTAATTAAATCCTGACATCTGAAATTTTTAGGCCAAGTCGACAGCGAGATTTTTGACGACGACGGCAGCTTTTCAAGGTGAGTTTTTGGTGTTTTGAGGAGATTTTGTGATAGTTCCGGCAATTTCGATATGGAGTTGAAAAGTTTAAGGTAGCTAACAAACCCTTTAGATACGCTCAAAGCCCCTCTGGCTCCAACCACGCCGTTTCGCAGCCCTTCGAAATGTCTGGCGTGCCGATCGAAAGCCTGGAAAGCCGAAATAACATCGTCAAGGAGCTGTCGAATCGGTAAGCATCGGGTTTTGATATTCTGGTCTGTCTCTATAGGCTCAAAATAAAGACAATCCGCGTAGGATCTAGGTGGGTTTTTAAAAGGATTTTTCCGGCTTTAAAGGGACTAGGAGGTGCGCGAATCGATCTCTCTTTTGACCGGGTGTCGTCGACAGCTACGCGGCAATCCAAAGATGCGCAATTTTCGTAGATGTTTTTAGCTCCCTCTGCCCTCCCTTCCTCCCGCAGCGCCCGTTTTCTGATTGTCACGTAGCTGTCGAGATCTAGCCGAATGAGAGATCAATCCCGCGCTTTCCCAGCTTCTTTAGCCCCTACAAAACTCGACTTTGCTCTCCTTGACCCCTCCGCGCCCATAAATTTTCTAAAGGTGCAGCGCGGATTTGAGTTTCCATGCTTTTGAGGCTATAAAGATAAGGCCGGGGCCAAGCCCTTCACAGCCTTGCAAGCCAGGTGCCGCAATTGTAAACTTTCCATTTTACAAGGCTAGCTGAGCGGGGAATCGTTGCGAAAAGCAGAGTCGTGAAAAGAAGAAACCAAAAATACACGCCTTGTAAATTGCCTCTCACGTGCTGTCACCGTCCCTTTAATGCAGCATCGACTGTAGACGGTCGCATTTCAGCAACCGGCACCATGAGCGCCGATTCTCGGCCCAGTAAGTGGAGCGAGGGTTTTTCGGAGCTTTGGTTATGTTTTTGGTGTTGTAAGGTCATCGTGCTCGTCCTGTAGAATTTATCCAAAAATGACGTCTAGCACGTTTAAAAGAGCATTAAGGAACAGCTGAGCGCGTCGTGATTTGGGATTTTTGGGCTTTGTTTTAGTTATTGCTTTTCCTACAAAAAAGCCTCAAAAAAGTAATCAAGCGAAGCCGTAGATTCCGCAATTTAACGCATTATTAGGTCAGGAAAGCCTTTTTATCATCTGTTTGTTGGAAATATTAGAGAGGACCGGACAGAACTGAAAATACAACTTGTCCATTCTGGTAGCTTTTGCCTTGCTAGTACCTTCATTAGCTAGGGAGTTTTAATTATATAGATTTGTAGCTGAATAAGCTTTAAAGCAGCTTTTTGGCCCTCTCTCTCCACCTTCCTCCCTCTCGCTCTTTATCTGTCACTCTTTGTCTCTCTCGCTCTCTCTGTCTCTCTCGTTCTTCGGTGGACCTGGCAAAAATCTGAAAATCGCTCTTCCACTCTAACTTCCGAACTTCATCTTGATTTTCCGATTCAATGCCCCATCCGCGTCCCCGGCAAAATGATTGTAGCGCACCGAAAGGCCTCGGGGATAAGCCAGCTCTGTCGGCTTTGAGAAATGGGCCCCCGGGTGAGCGAGACGAGTGAGCAAATTATTTTCGCCATTCCTCCTAGGCAGAGCTGGGCCGAGAACCTGGCCAAGGATTTCCCCCTTTCTTAAGCCAAATTCTCCTCGCCTTTCCCCTGGCGGATTTACGCAGGCGAGTCATGGGAGATCCGGCGGGGCTTCTTCGGTCCCGGGATGGAGGGATTTTTCTCAACCGGCCGATTGTCTCCTGATTTTGTTTTGCAGGCGCTGGGACAGAACACTGGACTCGGAAGGCCGGGAAGAAATTAAAATTTAATTTTTGGAATTAGTATTTAGATATGAATTCAGTTGTAAGTCCAGAAATGGGCGCTCCTGAGCTTCTTTTTGCTTTTCTCAAGCCTTTCGAGAAAAAGTGTCCAACGCAAAAACAAAGAAGCCCGCCGTGGGAGAATTTTGGAATTTGGGAAGTTCTGCAGCTATTTGTTTTCATGTTTATACAAATTGGATTCACAAATTTTGCTTTTTCCGTAACTGTACACCTTACAATACGGTACTCTACGGTTTTATACGTTTTGCGATTTTTTAATTTCTGAAAAATACCTTATTTTTACGTGTTTTTGAATCCTTAAAACTTTTTGATCGTTCTACCACTCTTAAGAAATGCGACAATAATCCTACCTCCCAAGCTACTACTCCAAACTACAGGACCCCCTCCAGACCATGGACATCCATATCGATGGTCGCGTCAAAATATTCGTCCAAAAACAGCACACCCTCACCGCGCTGTTTAGGTAGAAAAGTGTATAAAACATACCAGGTTTCGACCATTTTTTATCGTAAAATTGTTGTAAACCTGGAGTCCGTGGGAAAGTCGTTGATGGCGATGTTGTGAATTGGGTTTCGTACCTATACCTCGACACTAAATTTCAAAGTTTAGTGCTCGCCTCGAATCATCGATGAATGAGGGCACCCTAAGCCCACGATCGACCAATGGAATTCTTCTGGAGGATGAGACACCACGGTGGGTATTTTTTCTTTAAATTTCGGTGTTTTGGATTGCTACGGCGCAGCTGAGGCAAGCTAGCAGAGGTCCTTTAGGGACGTCCTTTCGTATCTAGACTCCTGACCCCATCTATTCGCAGCCCTTTGAATAAGGCAAGCTAGCAGAATTCATTTAGAAATTTTCTGATTTAAGTAACTACAAGTCTCCTACTATAACTGGTTCAAAACTTTTTCTAACCAGGTGGCAGGCCAGCGAGATTCTTTGGGAAATGATTTTTGAGCGGCTTAAGCCCATTTTCAGGGCACGCTAGCGGCGTTTCTTAAGGAAATAGCTAAAAGAGAGGCTAACGAACTTTTCTTGAATTTATACGCAAATTAACAGTGAATTTTTAGGAGGTTTGAAAACGTACCCCACTTTTTCCTTCGTTCTTAGTTTGAGAGGTAAGCTAGCAGCGCTTTTGTATGAAAAAGATTTTTAAACAGGCTGGCCTTCGTTTTCAGGGCAAGCTAGCAGAGTTTATTCCGGAAAATCTTTAAAACAGAATGAACTTGCCGTTTTCGGTGGCCAAGACAGACTGGCAGGGAAATTTTTGGTTGGTGGACCTGCTAATCGGTTCCAAGGCAATTTTGAAGGGACCAGGAAATCAGGAAGCGTTTGGGATTTTATATTGTACATATCGTGCTTTAAAAACATTAAAAAATGTACCTGAAAGCAAAAAACGGTTCAGCTTCACCCAAAATCTGCATTTCCGATCTGATCGGATCGAAAGCTCGCAAAAACAAAATGTGAAAAAGCGGCCCCTTTGCCATTCGGCCGGTCTAGACATGGCCCAGCTGGCCGGCCGACTAAATGGCTTGAGGGATTGGCACGTAGCATGACTCATTCAGGGCTCCGCCCCTCCAAAAAATACTCAAAACCATTGGCCTCCAAAATTTACATGGCTTCATTTAGCGCCAAGTCCCCGCAACTGATCGAGATGCACACGTTCCGCGATGCCATTGATGTCAACTATCAGAGGATGGCCATTACGGGCGAGGAGTTGAGCGGGGTGAGTTGAAAAATTGGAGTTTACCCCTTTGTTTGAATCTGTAATTAGTAGTGAAGCGTATTTACGAATTTAGAAGGCATTGCGAGCGCCGTAGTCTAATGTTGATTTTTCAAAAACCGGGGAAACGGATTCTTATGGAAGGGACAAACATAGATTTAGAGATAGAAAGAGAGAGAGAGAGAGAGAGAGAGAGAGAGAAGAGCGAGAAAGGAGAAAGAGCGAGATAGAGAGAGAGAGCGCGCGAGAGATAGAGAGAGCGAGATAGAGAGCGAACCTGAAAATTACATTTTTTGTGCAGTTTCTGGATGTTTGTGCCATAGATTATGCCTTCGCGGTCCCTTGAAAAAATAACATAAATTCGCAATTAGGCGATTTAGCTGATTGTAAGGAGTAGTCTTATAGAAAAGTTTATGTCAGTGATGAGCTAGTGATGAAAATTTCTTCCAGGTACCTCTGGAAGACCACAACGTCGCCTCCAAGGAGTTGATCAAGGCCCTAGAAATCCGCGAGGAATATATGCGGCGCATTGGCAACTTCTTCCCCACCACCGTATCCAATTTCCTGAAGGGCGACTACCCGCAGAATTTGCCCAAGTGCCGGAAGAAGAACACCGAATCCAGTAAGTTCGGCTTGACTCGTACTCATAAATTAATAAGCGTTTACTTTACCATACTTTAGGGAAATTTTGGTATTATATTTTTAAGAACACTGAAAGCTCATAAAAATTAACTTTTACTTTTATATTCACGATACTCCATTAAACCGCCATTTTCAGGTCTTGATTTGTGTAGGTCCATCTACCTCTCTGGGGCAGTTTGAATTATATCGATGGTCTCTCTCCTTTTCATATTTTTATATATGCTCCTCCATTTTTCTGAATTTCATCTCTCTTCAAACACGCCCACGGGATTTCGATACCTTTTTCGATTCCCCCGGCGGGTGGCACCCTATTTTGTTTAGTCGCGTCCACGGCACCAAACAGTTGTTTTTTCGTGTACAGTCTTTGCACTGAAAATATTATCGTGAAGCGTTAGGGGGAAAGGCCCATAAACACGGAACTAAAAACTTATCAAATTTGTCCAGACTTTCGGTTTTTAATGGGGCCAGGAAGCGTCAGAATCGACCCTTGGGGATCGACTAGGTCTAGAAAATTGGTTCTCGAGCTGATTCTCGCTCTTCCGATCACGTTTTCTCGCGTTCTGTCGCTCTCATTCTTTCTCTCGCTCTCTCTTTCCCTTTCTCTCTCCCGCTCTCACGCTCTCACGCTCTCCCGCGCGCCGCTCTCGCTCCTATCATCTGATCTCGTTATCCGTCGGGCTCGTTCTCTCGTTTTCTCCCGCTCTCGCGTTCGCTTTCTCGTCTATCTCTCTCTATGTCTCTCGCTCTCTCTCTAGCTCTAGCTCTCAGTCTGACTTTCTCGCGCTCCGATATGGCTTTTCTCCATAAAATATAGCAGTTGTAAGTTGACGCATCTCGTAGCTGTCGAATTCTAGTGAATATGCAAAGTCGACCTTGGTGCTTCCTAGCACCTTTAAAATACCGAAAATATAGCAGTATGATACCGAACATTGAAAACTTTTAGTCCCTTGGCAGCGCACGGAGACCGATCCGTACCTAGAGGAGCGCCGTTTCCGCAAGCACCATCGAGCCGGTGGTACCGCGTGCACCCCAATGGCTGCAAGCCCGCTAAAACCTGACCTGAATAATCCCCAAAAAGTTATTAACAATCATATAACTACCGTATCCTTTGCTTGGCCAAAAACCCCAAGGCTTGACACTTACAAAAAGCTTAAAAAGACCGAGGTGAAGAGTTAAACTTGGTTTTTGAAAACCCCACACTCATTGGCATGCCAACATCTTCTCTTTTTCGTCCATTCTACAGGACCGTTGAAGTCAAAGTCGAGCGGATTTTGGGTTCAGCGGTCCTTGAATCTCCTCCGCTATTTGTCGAAATAATCTTATTTCCTGGAAATTTCCTGGTCTCGATTTTTCTCACAATATACGGCGTTTTTGGAACGGATTGGTTGTTTGGAGAGATGGCTTTTGGCTGTTTGCCAAGAATTTGGGCGTTCCCAGGTCTATACAAAATTTCTATGGTCTGGGAAAGGTCGGGGAAGGCAGGAATTGTGTCAGTAGCTCTTTCAAAAATTTTAGAAATTATTTAGCACTGGCTTTTTGAAAAAAGCCAATTTAAAAATTTTCAAATTGCAAAACCCAAACTTCGCGGGTTTCGAACGTATAAAATTCGTTTCAATGGCTTTCTGCCTTCACTTTTCCTTTAAACCACTAAAAATCTTCTCTCTTGGAGCTCCCAAATCTTGGCAAACCGCCAAGAACCGGGGTTACCGTGTTCTTCCAGCCGCCAACACCTCCTTCCACCCGCCGGAGCCCCCGACCGACCACTGGGGTCTCTACAACCCGCTTCCGGAATTTGAGGAAAAATACGAGCTGAGGAGAAAGGATGGAGTCGTAGGTTTTCTCAGGGGTTCGCTCGCGAGAAGGGATCTTTTTGGGGGCACCCCGTACTCAAAAGGCGACCAAAATAGAAAAATTGGGGTTGGGTGGGGCCCGATTTTTTGCCTTCACCAACCCTTCAATTTTGATCATAATGTAACGGTCCAGTTTTGATATTTTTCTAGACACACTTCTACCACGCGGATGGAACGCGCGAGACCAAGTTCGACGACTGCTACATCTCGCAAGAGAAATTCCTGCTTGACACCGAGATCTTGACAGCTATGATTGTCAATGGGCCAATGTGAGTTGCTGGCGTGAGAGAGAGAGAGTGAGTGAGAGAGAAGATGAGGCGGGACCCAGCAAGGAACCTTGAAGACGCCCTTCATCTGAATTTTCCACCATTTTCAGGAAATCCTTCTGCTACCGTCGCCTCTCCTACCTCCAGAACAAGTTCTCACTTCACGTGCTGATGAACGAGTTGCGCGAGCTGCACGAACAGAAATGCGTTTCCCACCGCGATTTCTACAATATCAGAAAAGTGAGTGGGTTTTGGAGCAGTTTTCTTGTTTGATGAGCTCCTTGAAAATGTCCTGCTTTAGGTGGACACTCACATCCACGCCGCGTCCTCGATGAACCAAAAGCACCTCCTCCGGTTCATCAAGAAGAAGATCAAGACGGACGGGAAGACGATTGTGTTGATGGAGGTAAGAGCTTCTCTCTTTCTCTCTGTCTCTCTCTCTCACTCGCTCCCTCTAACCCTCCATTTCTAGGGCGGCAAGCCGATCACGATGCGCGAAGTTTTCGAGGGTATGGGTATCGATGCGTACGATCTCTCAGTCGACATGCTCGACGTGCACGCCGACCGCAACACGTTCCACAGATTCGACAAGTTCAACGCAAAGTAGGTCTTTTCGAGCATTTTCTCGCCCTTTCGCCCTCTCTCTCACCCTTCTTTTTCACTCATCCACCTTACCTTCAGATACAACCCGGTTGGAGAATCGCGGCTCCGCGAGATCTTTATCAAGACGGACAACCACGTCGGCGGCAAGTATTTTGCCGAGCTGATCAAGGTCAGTGTAACTGGGGTTTACTTAATTTTATTGTAGTTTAACTGTAAATATCTCATGCTCGATATTCCTTCCAGGAGGTGCTCTTCGACCTTGAGGAGTCAAAGTATCAGCAGGCCGAGCCGCGTCTCTCGATTTACGGTAGATGCCGGGACGAGTGGGACAAGCTGGCGAGCTGGGCTATCAGTCACGACGTCTGGAGCACGAATGCTCGCTGGTTGATCCAGATTCCGAGACTTTAGTGAGTGACTTACTCTCTCTCTCTCGCTCTATTTCTCTCTCGCCCTCTCCCTCCCCCGTCTCTCTCGCGCTCTCTCTCGCTCTTTGTGTTTGGCCACACCCAAAAGAAGATCTGAATTTGTATGTTTAAAATTTAAAACCTAACAATTCCAGCGACATCTACCGCACGCGCTCCATGAAGAACTTTGGTGAGCTGCTCGACAACATCTTCTTGCCGCTGTTCGAGGTCACCAACGATCCAGCTTCCCACCCGGAACTTCACCGATTCCTGCAACAGGTCTCCGGCATCGACTCGGTGGACGATGAGAGCAAGCATGAATTTGTACACGTAAGGTTCATCTAGGGCTCATTCTCTTTCCCTCTCTCTCTCTCCCTATCTCTCTATCGCCCTCTCTCTCGCCCTCTCTCTCCCTCTCCCTCTCCAACCGTCGATTTCCAGTTCGACATCCGCACCCCGGTCCCAGAAAAATACACCGACAAAGAGAACCCGCCGTACAACTACTACCTCTACTATATGTACGCCAATCTGTCGTTGCTGAACGCGTTCCGCAGGTTGGTGTCGGCTACCGGATTCGAATTTTTGGGCATTGGGGGCCTGTAAATCGTAATTTTCAGATCTCGTGGTATGAACACGTTCGCGTTGCGCCCTCACTGCGGAGAAGCCGGCCATGTGAACCATTTGGTGACTGGATTCTTGACTGCTGAAAGTATTGCTCACGGGTTGATGTTGAAGAAGGTTTGTCTTAAGAATATCTTTCGCTCCCTCGCTCTCTCTCTCTCTCTCTCTCTCTCTCTCTCTCTCTCGCTCTAAACCTAGCATTTTCAGGTCCCCGTGCTCCAATACCTCTACTACCTCGTCCAAATGGGAATCGCCATGTCCCCGCTGAGCAACAACTCCCTCTTCGTCAGCTACCAGCGAAATCCGATGCACGAGTTCATGCAGAAGGTATATAAATCATTAACTAGTTCCAGTTCTTGTATTCTAGGGCTTGAACGTCTCGCTCTCTACGGACGATCCCCTCCAATTTCACTACACCAAAGAAGCGCTGATGGAAGAGTACTCAATCGCCGCCCAGGTCTGGAAGCTGTCCTCCTGCGACATGTGCGAGCTGGCCAGGAACTCGGTGCTGCAGAGCGGGTTTGAGGATAAGGTAAGGACGCTTTTTGGCTTAAAGGGATCAGCAAGGCAGCAAGTTATGGATCTGCATCACAAATCCTGGATTTTAAGGTGAAAATCCACTGGCTGGGGCCCAACTTCAAGGAGGAGGGCGTTCTCGGCAACGACATCCACCGCACCAACGTCCCGGACATTCGCGTCTCCTACCGCCACGAGGCGCTCGTCGACGAGTTGACCAACATTTTCCGCAGTCGCATGTTTTTCTAGTTGTTGATTTTCATCGTGATTGATTGGACTTCAAAAATACCGTATTAGAAGCCAGCCGCCTCCATTAATGCGTAAAATCAATTCAAGCTTTTGATTTCCGAATTTTTCTCTGAACAGCTGAGGAAACGTCTTTAAAAAGTCCCCGATTCCTAGCCTCCGCCTAAAAAATTAGTGGTACTCGTCTACGGGATTCGACAAAATACCGCTAGAGTAAAAACAGCCTTTCCTCTCACCTGACTTCCATGTTCCTTTAATTCCATGAACTGAATTTGACCTGAAAATTCCACATCGATCGTCGTCACCCTCCGGCTGCTCTCCAACCCCATCTTTCTCTTCGATGCGTGTGCAAATCGATTTTGGTTTGGAATAAAGGTTTTTTGTGTGCAAATAGTGTCCGTAGAAGACGTGATCAACATGTTGTGGTCTCTTCCAAAGCCGAATTCAACTCAAAGGGGAAAGGAGCCGGAGTTCAGGTGTTTGCGGATTCGGATAGTCGAGTCAGCAACCCCCGAAATAGTCAAGAACAGAATCTAGAAACCTCATTTTCATATTTAAAATTAGTTTTTTTATTTGGTGGTAAAAATGGCTATTTGCACGATTTTGGGCCAGTGTCAGTGGGCCAGGTCGCGCGCGTTACGGCGAGGAGAGGGAGCGAACAAAGGGTACGCGGATATACGGATGCGACTAGTATCGCGAATTGGGCAAGTGAATAGACTAACTGTCGCGACACCCATTGCTTGGAACTACTATCGGCTGTGAATCGCCGTACTCCCCTACTTCGCGAATGGGCGTTGCGGGTGGCGGATGACACAAAGTTTATGATTTTGGCTTTTTTATTCCATTCAGTAGGTAGTAGTCCGTAACGCAATGGAATTGGAGGCGTGTTGCGTGTCGCGGTGTTGAAAAATCCATGGAATCCATGGTCTATCCTTTCAAGGAGCTTTGCCAGTTGCGGGAAGGGCGAGACGCGTTGCTTGCCGCGGCGACGGAAACTTTTTAAGAAAAGTTAGCTGGCAACGCAAAAGCGTAGTCATCTCTTGTCGAGACCTTTAATACACACCGAATAATACATGGCGGTAAACGCGAAATATACCGTACTTATTTAACTTTGCAAAAAACTTTACAAAACCTACATTAAAACACGATAAACCAAAAGTAATAACTACCAACTAGCATAGTATCGTTTCCCCCGGGATTTTCGCCCCTTTTCGCGATACGGCAATTGGGTCAGCTGAGAAAACCCCGGCACCGCACGGGCGAGAAAACTGAAATATCCTTGACCCACAAAGTTATTAGGCGACCGTGTTGCTCTCGATTTCCAGGCGCTGAACACGGCTGGTCGTCACTTCGAAACCTAGCCGTTTTTTGGAGCCGCTAAAAATCCTCAGTAGCCGCCATGATCTCGCGGGTTTTCCAAATTATACTAATTTTCCTGGCCCTCGCCCTCGTGCAGTGCGAGTTGGACTGGCAAACGTAAGTTGGGAAACTTTTATTTGCGTTTGAAGGGGCTGGGAAGAGATGGATTCTACCTCGCGTTAATACTAGGTATCGGCAGCTACGTGCGGCGCTAAAAGACGTTTTAAAAGTGGTAGATTAGACAGTGCAACACGCCTAAGCTCAAATCGGGCGGGCCTTAAGCCTACGCAGGGTAAGCATGAGTGTAGCATAAGCGCTAGCATGAGCGTAACATATGTGTAAGCAGGAGCGTCCAATTCGCGTGAGTACGAGCTAAGAATGCGCGTAGCCTTAGTGTGAGCATCAGAATATCAGAAGCGCGAGCAGCGTGAGCGGCAGCTTGATCGTGAGTAAACGCCTAAGCCTAAGACTAATCCTAAGCCCAAGCCTAAGCCTAAGCTAGTTATAACCCCAGCATAAGGCTCTGACTAAGCCTATGCCCAAGCCGAGGCCTAAGCCTAAAACTAAGCCAAAGATGAAGCCCAAGCCTAGGCTTAGGCCAAAGTCTGAGCGGAGCCTAAGCCCAAGCTTAAGCCTCGGCCTCAGCCTAAGCTTCGGCCTAAGCCCGCCTAACCCTAAGCCCAAGCCTAAGCCTAAGCCGTCTTCCGACTTCATAGTTTTCATTTTCCAGTGAAAACGAGGTGGCTGACAATAATGTGGCCGACCCAGTGCTCTACCACCCGCGAATGATCTACGGCGAGAATTCCTACTGGACAAAGTTCGTTTCCGGAAACCTTTATCGGACTAGAAATAACAAAAACAAAGTTAACTCTAGCATTTCTTTATCTTTTCAGCTCCGACGAAGAAACCGAACCGCCATCACGGTACAACGACGCCCTATTTGCCATCAATAATAATGCATAGACGCTGCACACTAATAATCATGAAATAAAATGCGTACTGCACAAATTAGGCCTGTGTGCTTTTCATGGCTTTAAAGGGGCGGGCAAGGCATGATATCATTCCTTATGGATTCTTGCGCACCGGCGATACATAATGCGCAGGCTCGCTTTTCCAATGCCGGCTATCACGACGTCGTGTCGGCCAGCCCGCGGTGAGGTAAAATCTAACCGCGCTACGCAACGCGCACGCGCAACCTGGCCACTATTTGGAGATGGTGTTCGATTATGCAGTTCAAAGACGGGTAGATGTGTTGCGGTGTCGTGGTGAGTTCAAAAATTTTTCTTCAACCCTGGATCCCAAAATCCTTTATTCAGCAAGTAAAAACGGAAGTGACAACAGCGAGAAAAGGATTTGCTATCATCCCATCGAATTACATCTGATCGAATTGCATCCCATCGAATTGCATCCCATCGAAATTACGACTCATCGAATTACGACTCATCGAATTACGACTCATCGAAATTACGACTCATCGAAATTACGACTCATCGAAATTACGACACATAGAAATGTCAGCTAAGCGAATTTTCAAAAAATACTAATTTTTGCCCGGTCCAGTTTTAGTCATTCTTGGCCGAAAAAAATCCGTTTCTCGACCTAAAATTAAATTTTTAATAAAAATCTGTATAGTTTTTATGCTTAGAAATAGTTAAAAACCATGCAGAAACGCATCCGCTATTCATAAAAAAATTTAGGCTTGGGCCGAAAAAAATTTGGTTGACAAAAACCGATATTTCGAGGAGTTGTAATTTCGATGAGTCGTAATTCGATGAGTCGTAATTTCGATGAGTCGTAAATTCGATGAGTCGTAATTTCGATGAGTCGTAATTTCGATGGGATGTAATTTCGATGGGATGCAATTCGATGGGATGCAATTCGGGCAGATGTGATTCGATGGGTTGAAAAAACGCCCGAGAAAAGTACTTATCGAGCACGTGAAAAGAAACACACAACATGACGCATAGAATCTATCTGAGGGTCTGAGTATGACGAGCTGCTGGACCGCGTTGACTTAGACGCCAGGTTGAGCCTGAAAAAGCAAAATACCGAATAATCGAGTGTTGGCAGAGCGAAGGGATAGAAAAGGGCAATTGGATCTGCAACACAGAGTCTTACCGATCAGCCTGGGAGTGACAGCAAGGCCAATACGGGAAATTTACGGCGCTTGGTTTGTCCTGTGCCACCTTAGAGTACATAGCCCAAATCGCAGCCACGCTGCAGACGATGTGAAGTACAGTTTGCTGAAGAGTAGTGATTATTTGGGAGCTGCATGCAGCCTGCATCTCAAGCTTGGACCCGGTTATCCCAGCCTTGCAAACGTTCAGTGGCGGGGCGCGGCGTGTTAATTTTGCTTTTCCCCTTATACCTGCTGCCAATTTCAGCATTAGACCCGTTAATACAATACACAGTATTTTGATGTTACATTATTGTAGGGTCAAATTAAAACTCTTAGTATATTTTTCGACGTTCTATCGAATGGCTTTGCAAAAATCCCGACAAAATAAGTGAAAATACCAAAAACTTTGAGACCCTTCGGCTGTGGGGCGGGGAGTAAAGTAAACTCTTACCTTTTTGCCGTCTACTTGACAGAATTGACCAAAACTTTATCAAGGCTCTTCCGCGATGCGAATCATTTTTCTAAGACAACGCGAAGCATAAAATTAAAGCAATAGCAGCGGTATCCGAAATTAAATCGTGCCGTTGAACAAGCTGGAGAAGACCAGGGGTGGATGGTTGGGGCGGTGGGCGGGGCAGGGCTTGTCGTTGGCGCTTGCAAGATTTTTGTAGGGTGGAGATGGACCCTGACGTATTCGCAGGTTTTTAAGGTCGATTTGGTGATGTCGCCACGACGAAAGCGTTTTGCAACCTCCCTCCCCCTTGGCTTCCGTTCGGGTGGATTTCTATATGGTAGTGGTTTTAGTGGCCCAATGCTCCGTCCTGAGTTTAAACCTCGGCGAACCTCAAAAACATCACTTCCAGCGGCACCTAAAAAGCGTAAAAAGCATCACCTGCCGCCATGCGGCCATAACCTCAAGTGGAGTGTGATATTTCCGCAGCCGCAAATGCTAATAATTTTGTTTCGCTAATCTGTAAGCCGCCTAATAAGGACGATATTTGGTTTAATAGGGCCTTTATTAAGGGGCCATACATTAATCATAAAATAGAATAAGTGGGCGCACTTATGGCAGCCGGCAAGCTGGGGCGGGGAAAGGAAGGGAGGAGAATGGACCCGCGCGACCTTAGGGGTCGCGCGTTATATAGAGAGAGAGGGCCAAACTGGCTCCGCCCATCCTTCCGCGTACCCTTTTGCATATCGGTAGACAAGGCTTTTATTAGGCGGCTTACAAATCATCAGATGCAAATAATGGCTGGTTGGTACAGATGATTTTGACAAATAACCAGAGATTGCCGCGATTCACTACGTAAGGACCGCTGAAAATATTGTGCTTTCAAAAAGTTAAAGCCCTCCATAAATCGGGCTAAAAAGCTAGTTTTCGGTATTTTTGCTATTTTTTGCGGCATTTTCGATATGTCAGTCGCTGGACCAGAGAAAAATATTTGAAAAGTTATAATTTCAGCAAAAATAATGCAATATAAAATAATTACAGCAAAAACAAAATTTAGGCGTGGTTTCCTATAGAAACAAGAGAGGCAAAGCTAGTTTTGGACATAAAGCCATTCAATAAAGCGTCAAAAAATATTCTAGGAGTTTTAGGGGCAACCCAAAATAATGTAAAATAAAATAGTTATGGCAAAAACAAGCCAAATCCGGATGACCTGCCAAACACTATTTTAAATGGGTCCTCTTAGGTAGCGGGGGGGATAAACAAACGGGGGGGGGGCACTCATTGTTATGAAATTTGCAATTACTGTAAGGTTTTGCGAGTGCAATTCGATAAAGCGTCGAAAAAAATACTAAGAGAATCAATTTCAGCCCGAAATAATGTAATGGAAATTTTTTATCGAGAAGTGCCCCCCGTTATTTTATTGCCCCTCCGTGCTGTCCTATGTGCCGTTAATTGTATAAATTTGAATGTATATTTTTTCGCAATTTTCGGCCAGTGGATAGTAGCTAGGACCTAGGGCTACCGATTGGCCCCTTTAAAAAAATTCATTTTTTTGGTTTCATTCAATCATTAAAGAATATTGGAAATATTGCGTGCCCACCATTTGAGCTCGAAGTAATATCAAAAGTCTCGCTAAAATCTTTCGCGTCGAATTGGGAGAGCGCCCAAACAATTTGTTCGATTGCCCGAAGTACCAAAACGGACGTAAGAAGCGCAGTTCACGTTGACTTTTTCGGGTTTAGATAGCTTTCTCTCTCTCTCTCTCTCTCTCTCTCTCTCTCTCTCTCTCTCTCTCTCTCTCCTCTCTCCCTCTCACTCTCCCTTTTCTCTCTCTCTCTCTCTCTCTCTCTCTCTCTCTCTCTTTATCTCTCTCTCTCTCTCTCTCTCTCTTTATCTCTCTCCCATTCTCTCTCTCTATCGTTCTTTCTCGTGCTCTCTGTATCTCTCGGAAAACAATAGCAGTGATTTTCCTTTTCTCGCGTTTACCGAGTTCCTTGGAGTTCCTTGGAGTTTCTTGGAGGATCCTGAAGCACCTTTAATGCTTCCTTACGTACTTTCGAATTCAACAATCCCACGGCAGATTACATTTGCATAACATTCTACCATAGCAAAAAAGTGTCACGTTATTGGCCATCTCTCTCTCCTGCCGCGCCATGGGGAAGTCTCCTGCCCGCCGGGTTCCAAGTCAGGTGTGATTTGTCATCATCCCATTATGCAAATCAACCCAAAATTGAAATGAGTTCGATTGGTTGGCGGTCACGATTTCGAAAATCACCATTTCGAAAATCACGATTTCGAAAAATCACGATTTCGAAAGACACCATTTCGAAAGTCACCATTTCGAAAAGACACCATTTCGAAAAGACACCATTTCGAAAATCACCATTTCGACAAGTCACGATTTCGAAAAACACCATTTCGAAAAATCCCCAGTTCGAAAAGACCCGGTTTCAAACAGGCATAAAAATTGCAGTGTCAAAAAACCACGGTTTTTCTCGGATATGACTAGTGATGTAATAGAAATTGTTTTGGTCGTGTCTCCAGTGGAAAAATAGACCCCCGAACCTCAAACCAGCCAACGAAAATCATTTTTTTCTGCGACTGGGAAATGGGTTATTGCTAAATCCTGTTTCCCAAATGGTAATTTTCGAAATGGTGATTTTCGAAATGGTGATTTTCGCAATCGTGACTTTTCGAAATGGTGATTTTCGAAATGGTGTCTTTTCGAAATGGTGTCTTTTCGAACTTTCATGAAAATAGCGAAAATATCGAAAATCGAATTCGTTTTGCAAGGATTCTACAAGGTAAGACTCCAGCTAACCCCCCCTCCCCCGAACGCCGGCCGGCACCCAACTTTTGTATCTCTGCCGCCTGTTCATCTACAGGTGAGACGGCTTCCTTTTACAGCGACAGGAAACATGAAATTCCACTAAACAACCTCGTACTACAGTCTGCTCGTCGTGTACGCAACGGAGATGACGTACAAAACTTAGAAGAGGGCCATCGAATACAATAGCGGATGGAGCTGTTATTAAATGAATTTCAGGAAATAGTCTGCATCTAGGGCTTCCTTTTTCAGCGACAGGAAACATGAAATTCCACTAAACAACCTCGTACTACAGTCTGCTCGTCGTGTACGCAACGGAGATGACGTACAAGACTTAGAAGAGGGCCATCGAATACAATAGCGGATGGAGGTGTTATTAAATGAATTTCTGGAAATAGTCTGCATCTAGGGCTTCCTTTTTTCAGCGACAGGAAACATGAAATTCCACTAAACAACCTCGTACTACAGTCTGCTCGTCGTGTACGCAACGGAGATGACGTACAAAACTTAGAAGAGGGCCATCGAATACAATAGCGGATGGAGGTGTTATTAAATGAATTTCAGGAAATAGTCTGCATCTAGGGCTTCCTTTTACAGCGACAGGAAACATGAAATTCCACTAAACAACCTCGTGCTACAGTCTGCTCGTCGTGTACGCAACGGAGATGACGTACAAGACTCAGAAGCGGGCCATCGAATACAATAGCGGATGGAGGTGTTATTAAATGAATTTCAGGAAATAGTCTGCATCTAGGGCTTCCTTTTTCAGCGACAGGAAACATGAAATTCCACTAAACAACCTCGTACTACAGTCTGCTCGTCGTGTACGCAACGGAGATGACGTACAAGTCTTAGAAGAGGGCCATCGAATACAATAGCGGATGGAGGTGTTATTAAATGAATTTCTGGAAATAGTCTGCATCTAGGGCTTCCTTTTTCAGCGACAGGAAACATGAAATTCCACTAAACAACCTCGTACTACAGTCTGCTCGTCGTGTACGCAACGGAGATGACGTACAAGTCTTAGAAGAGGGCCATCGAATACAATAGCGGATGGAGGTGTTATTAAATGAATTTCAGGAAATAGTCTGCATCTAGGGCTTCCTTTTTCAGCGACATGAAACATGAAATTCCACTAAACAACCTCGTACTACAGTCTGCTCGTCGTGTACGCAACGGAGATGACGTACAAGTCTTAGAAGAGGGCCATCGAATACAATAGCGGATGGAGGTGTTATTAAATGAATTTCTGGAAATAGTCTGCATCTAGGGCTTCCTTTTTTCAGCGACAGGAAACATGAAATTCCACTAAACAACCTCGTACTACAGTCTGCTCGTCGTGTACGCAACGGAGATGACGTACAAGTCTTAGAAGAGGGCCATCGAATACAATAGCGGATGGAGGTGTTATTAAATGAATTTCTGGAAATAGTCTGCATCTAGGGCTTCCTTTTTCAGCGACAGGAAACATGAAATTCCACTAAACAACCTCGTACTACAGTCTGCTCGTCGTGTACGCAACGGAGATGACGTACAAGTCTTAGAAGAGGGCCATCGAATACAATAGCGGATGGAGGTGTTATTAAATGAATTTCTGGAAATAGTCTGCATCTAGGGCTTCCTTTTTTCAGCGACAGGAAACATGAAATTCCACTAAACAACCTCGTACTACAGTCTGCTCGTCGTGTACGCAACGGAGATGACGTACAAGTCTTAGAAGAGGGCCATCGAATACAATAGCGGATGGAGGTGTTATTAAATGAATTTCTGGAAATAGTCTGCATCTAGGGCTTCCTTTTTCAGCGACAGGAAACATGAAATTCCACTAAACAACCTCGTACTACAGTCTGCTCGTCGTGTACGCAACGGAGATGACGTACAAGTCTTAGAAGAGGGCCATCGAATACAATAGCGGATGGAGGTGTTATTAAATGAATTTCAGGAAATAGTCTGCATCTAGGGCTTCCTTTTACAGCGACAGGAAACATGAAATTCCACTAAACAACCTCGTGCTACAGTCTGCTCGTCGTGTACGCAACGGAGATGACGTACAAGACTCAGAAGCGGGCCATCGAATACAATAGCGGATGGAGGTGTTATTAAATGAATTTCAGGAAATAGTCTGCATCTAGGGCTTCCTTTTTCAGCGACAGGAAACATGAAATTCCACTAAACAACCTCGTACTACAGTCTGCTCGTCGTGTACGCAACGGAGATGACGTACAAGTCTTAGAAGAGGGGCCATCGAATACAATAGCGGATGGAGGTGTTATTAAATGAATTTCTGGAAATAGTCTGCATCTAGGGCTTCCTTTTTCAGCGACAGGAAACATGAAATTCCACTAAACAACCTCGTACTACAGTCTGCTCGTCGTGTACGCAACGGAGATGACGTACAAGTCTTAGAAGAGGGCCATCGAATACAATAGCGGATGGAGGTGTTATTAAATGAATTTCAGGAAATAGTCTGCATCTAGGGCTTCCTTTTTCAGCGACATGAAACATGAAATTCCACTAAACAACCTCGTACTACAGTCTGCTCGTCGTGTACGCAACGGAGATGACGTACAAGTCTTAGAAGAGGGCCATCGAATACAATAGCGGATGGAGGTGTTATTAAATGAATTTCTGGAAATAGTCTGCATCTAGGGCTTCCTTTTTTCAGCGACAGGAAACATGAAATTCCACTAAACAACCTCGTACTACAGTCTGCTCGTCGTGTACGCAACGGAGATGACGTACAAGTCTTAGAAGAGGGCCATCGAATACAATAGCGGATGGAGGTGTTATTAAATGAATTTCTGGAAATAGTCTGCATCTAGGGCTTCCTTTTTCAGCGACAGGAAACATGAAATTCCACTAAACAACCTCGTACTACAGTCTGCTCGTCGTGTACGCAACGGAGATGACGTACAAGTCTTAGAAGAGGGCCATCGAATACAATAGCGGATGGAGGTGTTATTAAATGAATTTCTGGAAATAGTCTGCATCTAGGGCTTCCTTTTTCAGCGACAGGAAACATGAAATTCCACTAAACAACCTCGTACTACAGTCTGCTCGTCGTGTACGCAACGGAGATGACGTACAAGTCTTAGAAGAGGGCCATCGAATACAATAGCGGATGGAGGTGTTATTAAATGAATTTCTGGAAATAGTCTGCATCTAGGGCTTCCTTTTTTCAGCGACAGGAAACATGAAATTCCACTAAACAACCTCGTACTACAGTCTGCTCGTCGTGTACGCAACGGAGATGACGTACAAGTCTTAGAAGAGGGCCATCGAATACAATAGCGGATGGAGGTGTTATTAAATGAATTTCAGAAAATAGTCTGCATCTAGGGCTTCCTTTTTCAGCGACATGAAACATGAAATTCCACTAAACAACCTCGTGCTACAGTCTGCTCGTCGTGTACGCAACGGAGATGACGTACAAGACTCAGAAGCGGGCCATCGAATACAATAGCGGATGGAGGTGTTATTAAATGAATTTAGGAAATAGTCTGCATCTAGGGCTTCCTTTTCAGCGACAGGAAACATGAAATTCCACTAAACAACCTCGTGCTACAGTCTGCTCGTCGTGTACGCAACGGAGATGACGTACAAGACTCAGAAGCGGGCCATCGAATACAATAGCGGATGGAGGTGTTATTAAATGAATTTCAGGAAATAGTCTGCATCTAGGGCTTCCTTTTTCAGCGACAGGAAACATGAAATTCCACTAAACAACCTCGTACTACAGTCTGCTCGTCGTGTACGCAACGGAGATGACGTACAAGACTTAGAAGAGGGCCATCGAATACAATAGCGGATGGAGGTGTTATTAAATGAATTTCAGGAAATAGTCTGCATCTAGGGCTTCCTTTTTTCAGCGACAGGAAACATGAAATTCCACTAAACAACCTCGTACTACAGTCTGCTCGTCGTGTACGCAACGGAGATGACGTACAAGACTCAGAAGCGGGCCATCGAATACAATAGCGGATGGAGGTGTTATTAAATGAATTTCAGGAAATAGTCTGCATCTAGGGCTTCCTTTTTCAGCGACAGGAAACATGAAATTCCACTAAACAACCTCGTACTACAGTCTGCTCGTCGTGTACGCAACGGAGATGACGTACAAGACTTAGAAGAGGGCCATCGAATACAATAGCGGATGGAGCTGTTATTAAATGAATTTCAGGAAATAGTCTGCATCTAGGGCTTCCTTTTACAGCGACAGGAAACATGAAATTCCACTAAACAACCTCGTACTACAGTCTGCTCGTCGTGTACGCAACGGAGATGACGTACAAGACTTAGAAGAGGGCCATCGAATACAATAGCGGATGGAGGTGTTATTAAATGAATTTCTGGAAATAGTCTGCATCTAGGGCTTCCTTTTTCAGCGACAGGAAACATGAAATTCCACTAAACAACCTCGTACTACAGTCTGCTCGTCGTGTACGCAACGGAGATGACGTACAAGACTTAGAAGAGGGCCATCGAATACAATAGCGGATGGAGGTGTTATTAAATGAATTTCAGGAAATAGTCTGCATCTAGGGCTTCCTTTTTCAGCGACAGGAAACATGAAATTCCACTAAACAACCTCGTGCTACAGTCTGCTTGTCGTGTACGCAACGGAGATGACGTACAAGACTCAGAAGCGGGCCATCGAATACAATAGCGGATGGAGGTGTTATTAAATGAATTTCAGGAAATAGTCTGCATCTAGGGCTTCCTTTTTCAGCGACATGAAACATGAAATTCCACTAAACAACCTCGTGCTACAGTCTGCTCGTCGTGTACGCAACGGAGATGACGTACAAGACTCAGAAGCGGGCCATCGAATACAATAGCGGATGGAGGTGTTATTAAATGAATTTAGGAAATAGTCTGCATCTAGGGCTTCCTTTTCAGCGACAGGAAACATGAAATTCCACTAAACAACCTCGTGCTACAGTCTGCTCGTCGTGTACGCAACGGAGATGACGTACAAGACTCAGAAGCGGGCCATCGAATACAATAGCGGATGGAGGTGTTATTAAATGAATTTCAGGAAATAGTCTGCATCTAGGGCTTCCTTTTTCAGCGACAGGAAACATGAAATTCCACTAAACAACCTCGTGCTACAGTCTGCTTGTCGTGTACGCAACGGAGATGACGTACAAGACTCAGAAGCGGGCCATCGAATACAATAGCGGATGGAGGTGTTATTAAATGAATTTCAGGAAATAGTCTGCATCTAGGGCTTCCTTTTTCAGCGACATGAAACATGAAATTCCACTAAACAACCTCGTACTACAGTCTGCTCGTCGTGTACGCAACGGAGATGACGTACAAAACTTAGAAGAGGGCCATCGAATACAATAGCGGATGGAGGTGTCATTAAATGAATTTCAGGAAATAGTCTGCATCTAGGGCTTCCTTTTTCAGCGACAGGAAACAGGAAATTCCACTAAACAACCTCGTACTACAGTCTGCTCGTCGTGTACGCAACGGAGATGACGTACAAAACTTAGAAGAGGGCCATCGAATACAATAGCGGATGGAGGTGTTATTAAATGAATTTCAGGAAATAGTCTGCATCTAGGGCTTCCTTTTTCAGCGACAGGAAACATGAAATTCCACTAAACAACCTCGTACTACAGTCTGCTCGTCGTGTACGCAACGGAGATGACGTACAAGTCTTAGAAGAGGGCTATCGAATACAATAGCGGATGGAGGTGTTATTAAATGAATTTCAGGAAATAGTCTGCATCTAGGGCTTCTATTTTCAGCGACAGGAAACATGAAATTCCACTAAACAACCTCGTACTACAGTCTGCTCGTCGTGTACGCAACGGAGATGACGTACAAGACTTAGAAGAGGGCCATCGAATACAATAGCGGATGGAGGTGTTATTAAATGAATTTCTGGAAATAGTCTGCCACTAGGGCTTCCTTTTACAGCGACAGGAAACTTGAAATTCCACTAAACAACCTCGTACTACAGTCTGCTCGTCGTGTACGCAACGGAGATGACGTACAAGACTTAGAAGAGGGCCATCGAATACAATAGCGGATGGAGGTGTTATTAAATGAATTTCTGGAAATAGTCTGCCACTAGGGCTTCCTTTTACAGCGACAGGAAACTTGAAATTCCACTAAACAACCTCGTACTACAGTCTGCTCGTCGTGTACGCAACGGAGATGACGTACAAGACTTAGAAGAGGGCCATCGAATACAATAGCGGATGGAGGTGTTATTAAATGAATTTCTGGAAATAGTCTGCCACTAGGGCTTCCTTTTTACAGCGACAGGAAACTTGAAATTCCACTAAACAACCTCGTACTACAGTCTGCTCGTCGTGTACGCAACGGAGATGACGTACAAGACTTAGAAGAGGGCCATCGAATACAATAGCGGATGGAGGTGTTATTAAATGAATTTCTGGAAATAGTCTGCCACTAGGGCTTCCTTTTACAGCGACAGGAAACATGAAATTCCACTAAACAACCTCGTACTACGGTAAGAGAGAGAGAGAGAGAGAGAGAGAGAGAGAGATGCGGACGTGAAATCAGATGCAGAGCCGTAAACGTGCAAAGCGATGCAAATGAACCCCGTCAAATTAGATCACAACTGCAATCGATCACACATTCGAGGAAACCACACGCGAAAAAAGGCGATTAATGAATAGTTGAATTCGAAGAGAGGGCGACTGGCAAGGTGGTGGATCCAGGCCGTCGAGCTGGAAAAGGATCATAACGTCCCGTCGCTATCGGTTTGCTATCAAGGTGGCGAAATTCCGGCGATGTTACTAACGGGCTAGATTTCAGAAATCGTCGATTCATAACTTTGAAGACTTCCAGAATACGGGTCCCGGAAAATCCCCCCAAATCCGCACTTCCTCCACAATCTCTGCTAGCTTTGCCCTCTCCTCTTCCTCAAAAACATATACCAGCCTGCCCATTTAATTGAAAAATTTAATTTTAGGTCGAAAAATCAATTTTTTCGACCCAAAAATGACCAAAATTTTGACTTTTCCAAGCGTTTTTCTAACTCTTTATAAAGTTTTTCCGATTTAGATAGGCTTAAATTTTGCTAAAAACAATGTGAAAACACTTTATATTTGATTACTATCCCCACCAGGGCCGACAAAAAAAAGTTGGTTTCCCCCCGCTAAATCTTTTCCCCCGCCTATTTGAATTGTACCAATCCATGAAAAACAGGACCAAATTTTCCTTAAAACCTTGCCCCCTACCTATGTTTTTAAAGTTTGTTTTGACTCTGGACCGTTAGCGGTGGGCGGGGATCCCAGTACTTCCGTACGGCCCAGTAAAAAACCATATAAAACCATTAATATAACAGTTTTCGAGGTTTTTTAATTTTTTGGTAAAAAATTTATGAAAAATTGCCAACTGTTGAAAATGGTCGATTTTTCGAAACTTTAAAAATATTTTTTGTTGCTTTCTAGCAATCATTAAAATGCAGTTATAGGTGGCAAACAAAAAATGGTCCATAAAATGAGAACATATTGGAAATGCCCATTTAGGAGAACGAGCCAATCTTTCCGGGACTCGTCGAGATGATCACGTCGGCCCGCCGCCGCAGTCTGGTGCTCCCCAGCCAGCCTGATGTCCCGACAATCGGACCATACTGGGCGACTCTGCTCCAGAAGGCCGGTGCAACGGATTGTCGCTTTCTTGGATGGGTCATGGCTGAGGTGATTACGGTTAAATTGGGCTCTCGGTTCTTTCACTACATGCAACTACATCACAAACTACATCACACTTCACAACATGCCGATGGCGGAGGGACAAAAGATCAAGGTAGTTTTAGGATCACCAACCATCATTTTTATTCACTTTGACCTCGGAAAACAAACACAAAATTTGCACTTTTTGATAAGGTTTTAGCAACTTTGTGTAGTGAGAGTAAGAGCTTATCCTAGATCATTTTCCCTAATAATTCCGTACGGCCCTACAACGAAAACAAATCCACGATTTTCTTAACATTTAAGCTCGTCTTTTGGACATAAAAAGTTTATAAAAGTTTAAAAAGTTTTAACATATTAAAAAAATAAAAATTGTCGCAAATTTTCGCCTGCTCAATTTGTGAAGTTTCCTGCCTATATTTAGATCACCTTCGAGCCAAGTCTCCAGCTCAGCATGCTGAAGGAGGACATGTTCCGCGGGATTACAATGAAGAAAGTGCGCCGAGGACGCGTTGTGACCTATCGATCCGACGAAGCGAACTCGTCGTTCTCGTTGGCCATCACCTGTCGCGCCTCGGGGCTGATGTGGAAGAAGCGTTAGGACGATAAAAAACGAGGTGCTCTCTAACTATCCAAGATTTTGCTAGAAGCGAGTTAAAACATGGGTTTTTAGATTGCCCGACGACGCGCTGTCAACCTCTACACTCGTGCCCGCTTCAAATTAAGCAATTAATTTCTTATTTCTTTTATGGAACGTTACAGGTGATTACATGAAGATTGTACGAATACAGTGTGAATTTGATCAAGAAAAGTACAATTTCTCATTCTATTCCAGCGCCCAAACCCCGTTTCGCGGCCCTTGGACACTGGACCCCGTGTTTTTCTTCAATCTCTCACTTTCACGCAGTCAGGGTCCCCACGCCGACCAGACACGCGCGTGCATCTGGCTATAATAAGCAAATTTCGCGATTTTGCATTATGCAAATTAACGCGCCGCGCCAAAATTGAGCAAAACCTGTAACGGCATTCTGAAAACGGCACGAGGGAATGAGAGTCAAAGAACTATAGGATTTTGCCACTTATTTATTTCTTATTTCATTTTCATAGTTTTTTACAAGACCTGAAGGCTGGGGCCAAAATTGCCTAGTTTTCTTGTTCCCACAGAACTTTTATGAGAAGAAGTATAGAACCCTAATGAAGAAAGAAGCCATTTTAGTTGGCCATCATGCCGGCCTTGAAAAGTGGGAACAAAAAATGCACTCTACCTTTTATTGGAATTTTCCTTCCACCGTTCGATAGATAATCAAAAAATCTATTAAAAGTTTTAATTTCAGGCAAAGGTATGTAAAATAACAGGGTTAGAGCTAAAAATACTTCAGGACCTAGGGGGGGGGGGCTAAAGTAATGTTTTGCCTCTTATTTTAAAGAGCCAGTCGTTTCATAAAATTCTCCGGTTTTTCGAAGTTGCACACAAGTTAATTGTTGATCTCAAGATTCTTAAGCGGCGCGCAAAATAAATTTGCTAACCAGGCCACGTCGCAGCTCGACATCTAAGTTCGATTTGAAAATTTGCATGCTGACAGGACACGGCAAGACAAAGCGATTGGTGTAACTTTCGGCTGCTGATACCGTATCCGCCCCGAGTTATAAGCCTTTAAAGATTGTACACGTTGTCCCCGTGGTTTCATAGGCCGTCCCCACGGCCGATTAAAAAAAGTCAAAAAGGGTAATTTGCCGGGCGGAGCCAAGGCGTCCATAGGAGCCGCGTGTCGCCCACACCCTGAACTTTAAGCTCTAGTAACTTTTTGAAACTGACTTAATATTAAAAACTCGGTGTCATTTATTGCAGAGTAGAATTCTACGGTTTGAACGATCGAAAGACAGCAAGTTATCCCTCCAAGATACTACTTTCACGAAGTCGCCAAAAAAACCGCCCTCGTTTGCGCATTTTCTGAATTCAGTTTTCTTAATGCTGCGTATCATTAGAAACGCCGTGTTATATTCTTCCAAGCTGGAACAAGTTTTTTTAAGTTTCGATTTAGTGGTAAAGTTATCAGCTCCGAAGTTTTGGCCCCACAAATTTTTTGAGTCGATGGGAGTCTCTCGCACTATCTCGCGCATCCTCTCTGTCTCTCTCTATCTGTCTCTCTCTATCTCGAAGCGAAAACGGCCATGAGTTATTGTGCAACCTAATATTGGGTTCGAACGTAATTCTCCGTATTTCGAGCTCAATTTTCGCGCCAAAACTTTCGCGCCGCCGACCTCTTTAGAATGCTATATCACACCTACTCCAAAGTCCTCAGGTAAGCAAGCAGCGAGCTTTGAAAAAAGCGCCATCAGACATGACTGCCTAGGAAACCCGCGAGGTCGGGAATAGTCGAGCTTCTGCTATACGGCTTTGAAGAAATTTATTAACCAGACGATCACAAGAATCATATTCACCAGACGATCACAATCACAGCTAACCAACCGAATGGATAAAAACAGAATAAATCGGTTCAAACATTGTCTGAGATGCGCTTCTCTCGTTGTTGTTGTTCTGATCTGGGTCGGTTTCTGCCATTCTCCGGGTCGTCGGGGAGCTGGGCGACGTGGCGAATGACTGGAAATAAAGCGTTCTATTGAGCGATGGCTAAGACAAACCTTCTTAAAAACGGCGGACTTCCGGCAGTCGCCGGTCATGTTGATGCAGTAGCGTGGGTTAGAGGGACAGAGAAAAAGAGATGGAAAGCGAGAGAGAGAGAGAAAAAAAGGGAGATCCTCAAGCAGGCAATTTGTGTCATTCCGGGTGTAGCACCCCGCGATGCAGTAGCGTGGGTTAGAGGGACAGAGAAAAAGAGACGGAAAGCGAGAGAGAGAGAAAGAGAGAGAGAGAGAGAGAGAGAGAGAGAGAGAGCGAGAGAGGGAAAGAGAAAGAAAGAGCTAGAGAGCGAGAAGGAGAGAGAGAGAGAGAGAGAGAGAGAGAGAGAGCGCGAGAGAGGGAAAGAGAAAGAAAGAGCTAGAGAGCGAGAGCGATAGAGAGAGCCAGCGAGATAGGGAACGATCCGCAAGCAGGCAATGTCCGGCCAATGAAGATGTCGAAATCTCGCAGCTGCCTAACAGCTTGGCTGGGCCGGCGGAACTGTACAGCGCGGGGACGAGGGTTTGAGCAGCGGGGGGAGGGGTAAACCAGAGCCTCCTCGTGATCCCGTGACGAAATATAAATCAACTTAATAGCATTTTACAGAATTTGTCGGTCGAAACGGCTCAAAAAAATGGCTGAATATTGGCTATAATTTTCTTATTTTGGCGGAAATGGCAAACATTTTAGATATCACTTTTAGCTTTGAAGCGATAAAAACTACAAAAATACAATAAAAAAAGAATAGAAACGAAAGTTCTAACGAAATCCTAAGTCTAAGCCTAAGCCTAAGCATCCTGCCAAAACTACCGCTCCTCCGGCTAACAGCCCAATACCACATCAGCCAGCGATCGAGCCAACGGTTGAGTTGTAGCAGTCACGATACAGCTTCCGAACAGTCACCCATACTGCTCGTCCATCTTGTAGTTGTTGCGACCAAAAATAGGAAATAGTGAGTTTTCTATATAGTTAGAAGGAATGACGGTAGGGCTTTACTTTAGTCCATGCCCAGCCGCTAGATGTAGCCGTAAATCCTGTTTGGTAAGAGTCTGTGAAACCCCTAAATTCTTTATATCTATTCTAGATTTTATAGCACATTATTTGGGGTTACATTAACAGCTTTAGTTTATTTTTAATGCACTATCGGGTTCCTTTGAGAAAATCCCAAAAATAGCGAAATCGTAAGGAACTTGAGGCCAAGCAAAGATTAGCCGAAATTAGAATGATGCCTCGATCCAGAAAACCACCTAGACCCGGAAGTGACACAATTAAAGCTCTTTTGTGCTGCAGCTCCTCCTGCTCCTCCTGCCGGCCAGCTCCTTTTTTTTGGGCTTCATCTGGCCATCACGACTGCCATTCGAATGACCAGACAATCTGCCTTTAATTTCAATTTGAATACTCACCATTGCATGGTCCATCGAGGTGCGTTGCTGCCGGGATAGGAGGGTAGTTTTGGTAGAAATGGCATTTCGGGCATGCTTTCTTTTCCCCAGGATACTCAAGATGCAAAGCAGCGAAAATTGTAATGATTTTTCAAGAACACCTCCTTTTCACGAAATTCACGCAAAAGCAAGTTCATAGTTCATCAGACCACCGAAACTAAAACGATCCCGGCGCTCAAAAAATGTTGTCGATTTTTTTTGCAATCAAAATTCTGTGAACCCACGCGAAAACAGAAGAGTCGATCCTCCCAGTGATAGCGAATTAGGGCATCTTTTATAGGCGACGAAAAGTTCACAACTGTTACAACAGCCACCGTCCAACTGAACTAACAATTGCAAGAAGTTCGGGCTGATAAAGCGGTTTCAGCTTCGCAGCTAGTAGAAAATAAGGCAGAAAGGAATATAAGAGATTGTCCCTCTTACTTTTAGCTAAATATGTTTAGGTCAAAACGCAACGTAGTTGACGCATAAAACTTAGCCGAGGGCGATCTGATCCGAACCTAATGGGGGTTTATTAAATGAATTTCTGGAAATAGTCTGCATCTAGGGCTTCCTTTTTCAGCGACAGTAAACATGAAATTTCACCACCGTCTAGCGTGTTCAGAAGGGTCGAAAACCCCTACTGTAGCGATTTCGTAAAATTTGGAAGCCGGGAAGGGCCTTTTTGGGTCCCTGGAAGATGGGAGTTTGGCACCTTGGGGAGCCCTGTCGGAGGTTCCCCTTGACATTTTTGCCCCGGCGCTTCCAGGGCCCAGGGCTTTTCGACCCTGCTGAAGACGCTGGACATGTTTTCAAAATCTGAAAATTCCTTGAAACAAAGTTAATTTTTGGACCCTATTATCTGCTCGACAAAATGTTACCGTACGAGCCGACGCTAAATCCAAGAAATTATAAAAACGCTACAGCAAGTATATTACACTCTAGCCAACACTGTGTGTAAATTTCAGTAAGAACCACCGGAGCCCCGCGAAGTTATAGCCTAAAAACAGAAATATGAGAGAATTTTGGCCAGTACTGTATAATGAACTGATACCCGACACCCCGCCTCCCGGAAACTACGGACGTGGCCCAGGTGAAAAATAATACCCCTCGTTGTTTGTACGGTTTGTGACTACTCGTGTATGTGTCGCAATCAGAGGTGGCGGAGGTGACGTTCATATCCATTTATTCTAGTAGAAATCGATTTAAACCAGCCGTAAATTCATAATCGGTCAACGCGGGTTAATTTGGCCCTCAGAGCTGCGGATCGTTGGCGTGGCCGCGGATCATATTAGGCTTGAAGCCCAGGCCGATAAACTCTTGAAGGCGGTGATAGGCGCATGGCGCTAGAAAAATAGCTTCGATTTTGTCAATGATAGCACCGAACGTAGCTTACCGGGTACTGGACTGTTAACGGGGGGCACTAATTGGCCTGTTTCCGCTTATACTACATTATGTGGTTTAGACCGCTTTAAGTGGTTTTGTGATTGATACAAAGTCATTAACAGTTTCCAGTTTTTTAAAAATCTGGAAATCCTGTCTTTTTTGCTCTTTTTTATACATCTTGGGCCAAAAAGTCAAAAATGTTCGAAACATTTATTTGTTTTTATATAAAACATATGTAAAATCCCATAAAAAATTTTTATTCTCTACCAGGGTTGAAAAGCCGCTTCGCGACTTTTCAACTCTGGCCCCGTCCAACCCAATGAAAGTTTACACTTTGCATAATTCGGCACGACGCACGCCGAAAAAAAGTGAAAAAGGCGCTCTCTGCTACTTTATATAGGCTCTCCCCATTTCCAGTATATGTTAATTGATTCCTAACAAAGAGGGTGTCGGATTTTTCAACAAAAACTAAAACTTAATGTCGAAAATAGACGATTTTGATAAATCTGATGTGTGTGCAGTCATCTCCTGGACATTATGCACCTAATGACGTATCAAACATGACCCTAACTACTCTCCTTCTTGAGATACGACTGGAACAACCTGACGGAAGTTGCATGCAAAGTGTCATACACACACACAAACACTATTTTTTTTATATATAGTAGGATTGGATGATGGTACGAGATACTTTACCCTGCCAAAATCTTCGGCTTAAGTGCCAATTTTTGGCATGCACTATAATTTTTAGGGCCAACCGTCCGGTGTGCATTTGCCGCGGCAGGCTTTCACATCCTTGTACCGGAGGGCATTCCTGAAAAAAGATTAAATTATTCCAACGCTTCGGGAAGCCGCTTTATAGAACTGACGGAATTGGACTAATAAGTCGAACAAACGTACCGGAAGTCGTGCTTGCAATCGCCGCACGCCGACACTCCATACGCATCGTCTTTTGCCGCCTCGCCACACCGAACACAGTCCGGCTTCTGAATGAATCTTATTAGTGCTAGAAAATGTACTGGATGCACGGCATGTGTTACGACATGGGAAATCGCGATGGGATATGGTGCTAAAGGAGACATTTTTGAGCGACATCCCGGTTTTAAGCCGGACGAAGTCGATCTTGCTCCGGGTATCGCGTTGACCCCGACTCTGGTTGCCAAATCTGCTTAATCGACGTTCTCAAGGCGTTACAGACCATTTTAGGATGAAAATCCTCAAAATGGCATAATTTGGCCTCCTAAAAATTCGAGAGAAAATATTTTTTTGAAATTAGCTAACACAACGTGTACGCAAAAAAATGCTCCTTCGAATGCGCTAATGCAAGCCAAATTTCAAATAGGAAAGGCGTTGCTTTATTGAGGGTGCTGCGGCAAGCGCTTCTCCTTGCACAATTTCTCAGCAATAGTGCGCAAGCACCCCGGCAATTGTTCAAACATCTGCTTACTGTGTCAAAAATTCCGGAAGATAACCCGAGGGCAAATGTCCGTCACCCCTGCGGACTTTCAAGGAGTCTATTAAAATTTCCTTCTTTCTTGAAATATCGATGAAACAAGTTTCGAAACCATCATCGGGATCAGTGAAAAATTATGGGCAAGATCGGCGTGCTCCGGCTGAAACTGAGATGCCACCTGAAAAACATCCCCTTTTAAGAAGATTTTCTCTTCCAATTTGGTTATCAAGAATTGGTTAGGGTGCCGAGCAGTCGAAATTGTGCTGCTGCACGTCCGCACCATTGGATAATTGTCGTAGAAAAATTCAGAAAGCACTGACCGTTGGCTTTGCCGGCCTGATCCCGCCCTAAATGGCAGCATTAATAAGTGTCTGATCAGACGATTGTGTTAAAATTATTTTCCAACCGAAAAGCAGCGCACCTTTCTCTGTTTTTTGGGGCGACCTGGACCACGCTTAGCAGGCCGGACGGATGGTTGCTCATCCAATGCCTGAAACGGCACTCTTCAGATAGAGGAGGGGAACACCGTCCCGATCTACCTAACCAATTTATCATGTGTTATTCTCAGCTATAATTAAACCTTTCGTATGCTTTTGTGCTTCATGAATTGAAAGAAATTTCCAAAAATTATTGAAAATGTCGAAAAGCAATGCAGGATCCGAACAGCAAAGCAAAAGAAATCGAATCTATCTTTTACTCCAAAAGTATTTCAAGCTAAAATTCAAACTCTTAGTTCATCCTTTGGGGCTCTATCAAACCCCTCTTCAAAATCTGAAAAAATAGCGCAAATCCCGAAAACCAGCATTTTAACCCCGGGTTCCAAGGTTATTTTCTTTGTTGCTGCAACATTTTTATACCAGCCAATTACAGCCGCTTCGCCACTGTAATCGGCTGGCCTTCGGGTTACCCTCCATGTCCTACACCACCACATTACATCTCCACCTTCATCAATACCCACGCTGACCGCTTCAGATAACCCCAGTAGCCGAAATCCTCTTCAAAAACTACCTAAATACCTTCCTGACCGCTTCAGATACCTCCCATAGCCGAAATCCCCCTCAAAAACTACCTAAATACCTTCCCGATGGCTTTAGATACTTAGTCATACTGACGCAAGTCAATAGTTTGGTTAGTCTTTCAGGCCATAAAAGAGGCCTGGCGATTTTTGGGCCGGTTTTTAAAAGCGGTTTGCAAACCAAATTGTCAGTAGGGCAGCAGTAGTCACTGAATCACATATCGAACACGTTTGAGCAAATATAAAACCAAATTTTACGATGCCTTTTCGAAGCCGATCGCTAGTCTCATTAATTTTGCAAGACGTTTTTGTGGGAGGTTTGGCAAAACACGACAGGTAAGGGCGAAGAGAGAGAGAGCGCAAGAGTGAGAGAAAGAGAGAGAGAAAGAGAGAGAGAGTGAGACAAAGAGAGATAAAGAGAGAGATAGCGAGAGAGTGAGAAAGAGCTAGCGAGAAGGAGTGAAAGAGAGATAGGGAGAGAGCAAGAGAGAGAGAGCGCGCGGGAGAGAGAGAGATCGAGTGAGTGAGAGATAACTTTTGGCTGACGGCATTTCCTTCGACAAAGTGTCGCTGCTAGTCCCGCCCCACAAAATGACCACTTTTTGCAACGATGACTGGGGGGCGCTTCTGTAAACCGTACTGCGTTAATGCTTGAGTGATTGGAAATGCTGATTGGCAATTGGAAATGGAAAGACATGCTTGAGCGCCACCGGGTTTATTCCATTCTCATAGCGGAGGGGAGGAAATAGGGCACAAGAGAGCATTCTAGGGCCAGGGAATACATACAAATGGCGGGGACACGCTCACATCGGGAACTATGAAAAGATCGGGGGGCTTCATTATCTGTTCGTTCGGATTTTGCGGGCTTGTAGGAGATGTAGGCGTATTCATTCGTTGTCCTTGTTACCTCCGCTCTGAAAAAGCGGAATATCGAAAGAATCGGTCCGTTTGCCTTAAATTGGGCGCTGCATGTATTGAAGGGCATGAGTGATTTTTTGCGGTATTCCGCTTTTTCGCTTAGCCGCCACACGAAATATGTGATCAAGACAGCACAATGGGGCAGGACAAAGAGAGTGGTAAGAGTATCGAGGTGTCGGGGTTGAACCCGATCCAGAGACCTGAGGATTGCTACGGGATGGGCCTATGGAATCATTTGCCAATTGTCAAAATTACGCAAGGCGTTTTAAACAAAAATTCTCCTCTCGGTTTTATAAGATCGGTACACGGTACAGGGTGATTCAATTTCCTATAGGCGCCCCCTTGGATATGCCTTCGGGGCACCCTGGACCGCTCGATACACAAGAGTGAGGTCCACTTGAATGCGAACTCGAGAAACGGGGCGCGAAAACGTCAGTTTGGTAACCTTCGCCGGGAATCGCCCGATGGTATATTCGGGGGCGATATAGAAAACTGAATCACCCGGCATTGTGCAAGTTTTTATCAAACGGGGCGGTGAATGTTACTTTAAAGGGATATTCCGCTCTCGTTGGCATATAGAAGAACTGATATTGGTCAAAAGCACGCAAGGTTAAGGTAAGTGCTAAAGTTGGGGCAACCTGACCAGGGTTTCCGAACTAAAGCGGAATGTACCTTTAAGTGCGTATAAAATGGATGTGTAGCATTTGAGGGAGAAGGTCGATGATTCCGGTTTGGAAGTATAGTGCGCCAGGTGGTGCGCACGTCGGGGGCCGGGTAGTCGTGAGTCACGACTCGTGACAATCCAACTCCCCCAAATCTGAGGGATAGCCCCTTAGAGACGGGCTCCCCCGAATGAGTTTCGAATTGGCTTGTCTAGCTTGGTCCGAAAGCGTCTGTTGCACGCTGTTGTTAGAGACATATTTCCGCCGAGATTCAGGCAGGTTGACCATGGGCCGAGGGGCGTAGCCGTTTTCTCCGGTGGTGGACATTTTCTTAAGATTAAGGGGGGAAGATGAAAAAAAACATGGTGAAAAAGTCGGAATCCCGGCTGGGGAGGACGGTTAACGAGACTTTTGCGATTATTGTCAAAGCAACCTGAATTTCCCTCACCGTGGTCAAATCCACAATTTTAGCGAGCTTCGCCAATGACGTGTCATTGCCGGCAACGTCGGTTGGCTTGGACGTGGCGGGCTCGGGGGCCTGGGCAGGCTTCTGACAAGCAATGTTGTTTTGACATGGAATTTTTCGTATGTAACTCTGCATTGCAAGATCAAAGGGATATCCCACCTGGCCGGCTGTGTTTCGCTCCATCTGTCCGTCAGAACCGTTCGCAAACTGGACGAGCGGCTCTCCAGCGTCACAATACTCGCACTTCAACGGGGAAACCTAAAAAGTTGTTTAAATTTCTATCTTTTATATTTATTTATCGTAAACCTTACACAAAAGCGATACTGCGGGGTCAGGGCCGAGCCGTCTGACAGTGTCGTATTACCCGCGATCCACTAAAGGTAGAAATTAGGGTGCTACACGACGTGTTGACGGTCAATCTTTTAGAAAAACCTAATTGCCTAACTAGGGGGCCCCGATTAAACAAGGACTCAGAATTGGCTCAAAATTTGCACAAAGCTAAAATTTTAGTCATTTACCAGCGCACAAAGCCCGCTTCGCGAGACTTGGGATCCGCTTAGGCTAAAGAACAATCATATGGAATCCGGTTTCTGCAGGTATGATTTGACGTTTCCATAGCTCGGGCCATTCGGAGGTCTCCCCCCTTACCGGCCACATACGCGAGTGCAACTGGCAAAAGTGAGGAAATTTCTATTTTTTGGCATTATGCAAATTAGCCCTCCAGGATCCCCAAAAAATGAGTAAGAACGGCTTTAACTTTGTAACTTCGTATCTATCGAAGTTCTGAGAACGCCATCGCAAAGAGACGAGTGACGATTTTAACTAAAGTACACTCGAAAGTAGCATTTATCGAGTTTTAGTTTTAGTTTTCAACTTATTTTTTAGTTTTTGCATTTTAATTTTTTTCAGCCCCAAATTCGCAAAACGAGTTGATGCTCAGCGTGGTTGATTCTCGCTGTGTTTCAATTTTCCGCCAATTTGCGAGTCCGGGTCTATGCGGGGTCCCCTAGTAAGTTTAACCTACTACGAATCGATTTGGGGGTTTCCCGGTTAATTTAAAGGCGAATGGTAATGGGGTAAAAAATGCCTGCGATTCCAGATTTTCGCTGTTTTAGCCTATGCCGGCTTGAATAGAAAAATGTAGTAATTCACAGCGAACCGCCAAAAGATAAGAAAAAGAGCTTCGTCGTCGCAGCTCGACCTATATAGACCAAAATTCGGCGCCTCAAAGGCACCCGTGTTCAGTAAAACCAAAAATTTACCGGGCTTGGGACATATGAGGAGACCGTATCCGGCTGAAAAAAAATTGTTCTTCCGCCATCTGGGGGGATAACGGCGGGGGGGGATAACGGCGGGAACCGACTTCTTTCCTATAAATTTACTGTTTTGATCGTGTTTTAGTGATTTAACTACATTTCAAGCGAAAAAGCACTCAATAGAATCAATTAATAGAAATGTATAGAAGTGTAGAGCAACCGGTTGTTTTGTTCCCCCCCACTCCGTGAAGCCATATGTACCGATCTGCCGCCCAGATCCTCGCGGATGTGCCGTTCTTCCATGCTTACCTAAATAAGTAATTAAAAAGTTTGTTCCAAAAAAATATATCAGAAAAAGGTTTGTAAAGTAGACAGATTTTTCGTTCGACCAGAAGGATTTATTTAGAAAGATTTTCGGTAATTTATATGTTACAAAATGCAAAAAAAATTAGCGAAGGGCTTAGAAATGTAAAAAACAAGACCAGAACGAAAAAGGGCTACTTTGCTTCCCTCCCCCCAGCCCGGGTCCCAAAATTTCTCGAAATTTCCGCTATTTTGTCGGGATTTTCGCTTCGCCATTCGACTGAGAATCCCAAAGTTTGTGCAGATACTGCGCTAATAAGACCAGAAACTGATAATATGATATGGTGTTGGAAAAACGCACGTCCGCCTTCATCTTCGCATATAGGTTCGGGAAATCGGCCAGTTCACGTCGGTCGCCGGATAGCTAAAAAAGGAAAGGATTTACAAGGAAAAATGAGCCCTTCCTATCTAGATGACAAGCTCTCTAGCGGAACCACTGGTTGGGAAAAGTTTTCAGTTTTGAGTTTTGTGAGGTAGTAGCGAAGACTGTGCGTAGCGCCTGACCTGCTGGATGGTCGCCCCAATGTTGGTGTTGATGAGAGCACAATGTTGTTTGAGGATGTCGCCGTGTTGGAGCAGTACTTTTAACTGCTGGAAACGTTTCAATAATTTCAATTTTTTTGAAAGCTTATTGGGCTGTTTTTGTTCGAGCCGTTTTTGGGATGCCCTATTTCAGCCTATGAGTAAAAGCAATGCGACCTTGGCAAGATGCGCCTCGAATTGCGCGTCGTCCTGATCGTACCGGTTAGCCAGACGACGGCCATCGCGAATAGCGACTCGAAAGCTCTGAAAAGGGCGTATGCAGGGGCGTAGCCAGAAAAAAAATTCGGGGGGGCCCCAAAATTTTTTTCCAAAAAACTCAAAACATTAACGAGAAAACAGCGCCGCAGGCAAATTTTTTTGAAAAAAAAGGTTACATAGCTCTACAAATAGCCGCAAAAAAGTGAAAAAATAGCGCCGCAGGCAGCAAAATTTTTGAGAAAATGAAAATCATAAGGGTCCCCCCTTATGAAATTTTCGGGCCCCGGCCGATTTCGGGGGCCGGGCCCCCGGGGCCGGTATTACGCTACGTCCCTGGGCATATGTGATTGAGTCCAACGATTACGCTATAACCTGTCTAATCTATACAATTTCAGGCGTGAGTAGGCAAAGGTTTATACGGCGCTACTAAGTCGTACGTAAGCTAAGTCCTGCATCAAAGACCAGAGCAAAAGTTTGCGTTTAGACACCAGCTGGCACTCACCTTAGGCAATTTCTTCTCTTTGGCCTTGCCGGCCCTAATTCGGATGGTCGAGGTCGCCGGAGAAGCAGAACGAGAAGTTGTGGGCGCCGAGGGAGGTGGCGAATACTAAAAAGTAGTGTTGGACAGCACCCCAAAGACAGCACCCCGGGGTGCTTTTGAAAACACCCCGGGGTGCTTTTTTTTTGCACCCCGGGGTGCCTTTAAAAAGCACCCCGCCGCCCAGTGGGGTGCTCTGGAAAGCACCCCGCCCCCCACTGGGGTGCTCCAAAAAGCACCCCGGGGTGCTTTCTCGAGCACCCCGGGGTGCCTTTTGGGGTGCCTTTCGGGGTGCTGTCCGGGGTGCTTTTTGGCAATGACTTTAATATATGAACTAGGCTTTTTTGACCAAATCAGAAGATGAACATCATCTTCGAGCAGTTCGGACAAGTTGATGCCAAACTGCTTGCAACTCATTTGGGGGTCGTTTGGTAGCATTTCTTCGAGGTTGTTCAAGGCGGCGGACGATTTCGAGACGTTTGCTTCTAACCGCCCTAGCAGGCTGAGCTAAGCTGCTCAAAAGCTGAAACTCGTTACACGGATAGAACTTTTCGCGCTCTTTCGAATAATGTACTTCGCACCCCAAAATACTTAATTTCAAGCGAGATATGATGGTTTTACTGCTGCGACAACTTCGGCAAGTACGCCTTTCAGCACTAAAACGCTCCCAACTCTGTCCCCAGACGGTTTCGTGTAACGTTAAGTATACCGTTGGAAAGAGCGTGAAAAATGCCATAATTTAGACACTTTGACACAACTCTAGTGCTGTGGTTTAGGGCCACTAGGGCGGTTAGAAAAAAACGTCTCGAAATCGTCCGCCGCCTTGAACAACCTCGAACAAATGCTACCAAACGACCCCCAAATGAGTTGCAAGCAGTTTGGCATCAACTTGTCCGAACTGCTCGAAGATGATGTTCATCTTCTGATTTGGTCAAAAAAGCCTAGTTCATATATTAAAGTCATTGCCAAAAAGCACCCCGGACAGCACCCCGAAAGGCACCCCAAAAGGCACCCCGGGGTGCTTTTCAGGGCACCCCAGGGTGCTTTTCCGAGCACCCCGGGGTGCTTTTTAAAGGCACCCCGGGGTGTTTTCAAAAGCACCCCGGGGTGCTCTCTTTGGGGTGCTGTCCAACACTACTAAAAAGTAACATTTTTTCATTCTGCAACCAGCGCCCAAAGCCCGCTTCGCGGGCCTTGGGCGCTGGAATGCGGCCTTGCATGAAAAGTTTGACTTTCTGATAGCGCGGGTACTGCGGACCCTCCCCCCCCCCCGACCACACGCGCGCGTGCAACTTTCAAGAATAAGGCAATTTGTATTTTTTTCACATTATGCAAATTAGCCCTCCCGGACCCCCAAAAATGACTAAAAACCGGCTTTAACTTTGCAAACTTGTATTTTACCAGCGCTGACCCCCCGCTACGCGGGTGTTCAGCGCTGGCCTCCCCCCCCCGCAATTTGAATTTGGAATTTGAATGCGAAATTTGGCTGAATTCCCGGTCGTCGGTCGGGCGTACGGACATTAGAAATTTATATATAGTAGATAGTAGATCGTGATTCTGTAAGGTAGGATAAAATAAAGGATTGCTAAGAATATGGCGTAAAAGATGGTGAGTTCGTCAAAATGTCCAAATCGTTCTCTAACGGTCGCAGGGGGCGTTGTGTTTTTTAGCGAACGGAAACCTCTAGGACCCACACAGATAGACAAACATCCAAAATATAAGATCTAGGTCGGAATTTTCCTCATTTACGCTTCTTCTGCGGGTTTTTTCTTTCCTGTAAGCGACTAAAACTTCCCAACCACGCTCTGCGTCGCTTTCGCAAAAGTCTTGCAACGTTACCGGAAGAGTATCCTACCAGGGAAAAATGTCATGAATTAAGTATCTTTTTTAAGTTTGTCTCACAGCGTCGAAAATTTAGCCTAAACAGCAAAATCGCAAACCACAAATCGGGCCGCAAGGGCATTTCCGTATGATATGCCAACGACGAAAGCTGACCAAAGATGGAAAAACGTGAAAACCCTGCCTGACTTTTAAGCTTCATGCCATCCATTCAAAAGGATGCTTAGGACTTAGCGCCTGCTGCTATACCAGCAAATGGATGACAACTCGGAACCACCTCCATAAAAACCATCTGTCCACTTGTCTATGACAAAAAGATCAACAACTGCAAAACTACGTCTAAAACAATTTTTTTGGACGAATTTTTTCCTCACATATTCGTCCAGCCCACAAACCTACATGCCTGCACAATCCGTCTTACAATCCTCCAATACATACCAAGCACGAGCAGCAACAGCCGTAGAGGATATTTTTGGCCCTGGTCACCCAGTAAGCGACGCCTGCCTAAAACGATCGTATCGACGTACATCCCCAGAAGACAGACCTTTCGCAGACGGCGGCCAGGTTTCACGTTGCTGTACAGACCATGACACTGGAAAGATCAGTGCGGGTGGGGTATTCGTATTTACGGGGAACGATTTTTTTTGTTTCTATATGTCCAGGTTGGCCTGATGGTCAAATTAAACCTTTTAGTGTATTATAATTTAAGTAAAAACCAAGACTATTCTAATAAAAAAAAACCCGGCAGGCAGTTCGATTACCGACCACAACTTTGACACCGCTGCGCATGGTATCCCGATTCGCGCAGTTCGATTCTTCCTCTTTTGGGGGAGTTTCCTGAAAATTGCGTATTTGGAAAGCTGTAGTCCGGGAATTTCTATAATTACTTTTATTAAGGGATTACGGCTACAGGAGGCAGGCAATTCTATTACTGACCAGGGTTTGGGCAGCCGTGGTACATTTGCGGTGCGAGCCATCCCGAATCTCACTGGTCGATTCCTCATCTTTTGAGGGATTCTCCTGAAAATTGCGTATTTGGAAAGCTGTAGTCCGGGAATTTCTATAATTACTTTTATTAAGGGATTACGGCTTCAGGAGGCAGGCAATTCTATTACTGACCCGGGTTTGGGCAGCCGTGGTACATTTGCGATGCGAGCCATCCCGAATCTCACTGGTCGATTCCTCATCTTTTGAGGGATTCTCCTGAAAATTGCGTATTTGGAAAGCTGTAGTCCGGGAATTTCTATAATTACTTTTATTAAGGGATTACGGCTTCAGGAGGCAGGCAATTCTATTACTGACCTGGGTTTGGGCAGCCGTGGTACATTTGCGGTGCGAGCCATCCCGAATCTCACTGGTCGATTCCTCATCTTTTGAGGGATTCTCCTGAAAATCGCGTATTTGGAAAGCTGTAGTCCGGGAATTTCTATAATTACTTTTATTAAGGGATTACGGCTTCAGGAGGCAGGCAATTCTATTACTGACCTGGGTTTGGGCAGCCGTGGTACATTTGCGGTGCGAGCCATCCCGAATCTGACCGATCGATTCTTCCTCTTTTGGGGGAGTTTCCTGAAAATTGCGTATTTGGAAAGCTAGAGGATTTTGAGAAGCCAAGAGCGAAGAAGGCATTTTGGTAAGTATCGGCTGGGATAAGGAGGTCCGCGCTTGCTGCGCCTACCTGCGTCTAGGTTTATGTGTGTAAAGCGACATACCTTCGCGCTGCAAAAGTAGCCGCGCAGCCAGGCCCCGGTGGGAAGCCATGAATTGGAGGGTGATGACGTGAGTGAAGACCCGCCGCGAAGCCGATTAGCCCTTCGGTGCTCGATGATTTTCTTCAGCTGTGGACAAAGCGTTTTTATAAGCAAAACAGGTCGTACGGGGCCATATTTGAGAGCTTGGGAATGACGTTTTTTTCGCTGCAGTTGACGCACCAAGGAAACCTGAAATTACGCAATTTTAAACTGTTCACTGTTTAGTCGGACACGTTAATTGAAACCTTTAGCGACTGCTTTACCTAAAAGACCAGGGTGAAAGAAAAGGTGCAAGTGCGGCTGCTATTTTCTGGGCCGGAAAGCTTTAGCGACCTTATTTGCTCCCCCCCCCACGGTCATAAACATATCAGGAGAAAATGCTGAACAAAACACACCTGTGTCAGAAAAATGAGGAACAGCGGGCCGAATGGCGATGCGGCTTTCGCGAGCGCGGCCATCGCCGCCTTACCAGGCGCGTCACCCGGTCGCTAAATCTCATCATTCTCGGCGAAATCGACGCACCTCCTTGCCACCCATAGACGCCCAATCACAGATGTACAGACGAGCGAATAGGGTGCAGATTTTTCCGTGAATTCCGCCATTATTCTAATTAGTTTCGTTCAATCAACGCGTTAACCAAAAATTTCTTCCTTCGGTGTCGGTGGGTCTGTGAACTCAGCAGCCCCCATTATTGTCAGTTAGCAATGTCGCATGGTTCCGACGATTGTAATAATGAACTGTAACTCATCTGACCTGTAGGCCGTGCTACCTATAGCCTCTGAATACGGCGTATCAATGCTTTGTCGACGTAATATAAAGGAATGAATTAATCAAAGGCAATTTAAAAGAAAAACATCAACCAGAAATTAGAGCAAAAACTAAGAACCCGAACTGAAAGATATATAAGTGAGAAGAAAGAATGGAGAACAAAAGGCCCGAACATCACAAAGAAAGCTGCAAATGGCTAGCGACCAGAAACAGAGACTATGTTCAACGAAAAGAGTTATACAGGCTTATGTGCACGGTGGTAGTAACGCTGGGCGAGGCAATTGATAATCGACAGCGAGAAGAGGAGGATGGCGCCGGTGACGATCAGCTGAAGCCCGTTCTGCACAAAGCCGGCCTTCTAAAATTTTTTTTTAACCAAATGATCATACCGGGCTTTGATGATCCTCGTTGCCGTGAAGCGCTTGCTGCGGTTCAGTCAAGAACTCCTTGAAGGGATCATGCAACTAAAAAATGAAACAACTAAATAATGCGCGAAACCGTACGTCCAATGCGCGGAATTTCGGCTACAACTTCGAGAAGTCGATCCGCGTAGTGCTCGGAGAAGGCGACGATGACGAACAGCATCTGGACGTGCATCTTGATGATCGACTTGCCGATGAGGGTGGCGGTGAAGAAGGACCAGAACGAGACGAGGAAGTGGCCTGAAAAATCTGTCTTCGTACAAAAAATTATCTTCACAATCAACCACACAATAATATTCTGAAATTTACCGCAAGTGATCCCCGCCAGATCGCACCGCGGGTTCGGGATCGATGCGAACAACAGGATCCCCGGGAAGCCGACCTGCGTCACCGTCGCCTCGACCCAAAGCTTCACGCGATCCGTAACGGTCTGAACAATTTTTTTATGAAAATAGATAAAATATTACTATTTGCTTCTTGGCCTTCCCACGCAGTGCGCGCTTCCACGCCTTGTAATCTTCATCATCCGGCTCTTGCCCTCCTAGACGTGCAGCACAAGCCACGAAGTAAGGCGGCAGTTCGCCAAGGGCCGTTCCGATCCCCAGAGTAGAGCCTCCACCCGGACCTAATTATAATCTTTTTCTGAGCACGTCAAAAAATCACCTTTGAAACAATTGCCCAGAGGTTCACCGCGGAGCTGGCACGCTGGTCGGGGCAGACGATGCTACAACATCGCTTATTAAAACACACAATAAAAAATTTTGTTACCTTTCAGGATACGGCGGTTCGGGGAAGTTGAGACTTTCGCATTCGTAGGCCGCCAGCGTAACTGCCGCGATGTGAGGGCCCTGAAAAACTCACTACAACAGAATCATAATTTATACCAAGTACAAAATGAAGGTGTGCAGCCCGGAGCCGAGCCCTATTGAGGAGAGAACGCCAAGCCCGACCCACCACAGCCACCTAAAACAAATTATACGAAAAAATTTTACTCCAACCATAACAGCTTCTTCTCAGCAAATTGAACGTAGGGCTGATGATCGCCCGGCAAAAGGTAGATGTAGTAGCTGACCGCTGACAGGATTGATAGTAAGAAGAGCAAGAGCTTGGATCGGGGCATCCTAAAATGCCAAAATGAATTGGAAAAAGTGTGCTTACAATCGCAAAAATTCGGTGCCCAGGTGAACGAGTTCAAGAACGGCGTAGTAGAGGGTTGAAAGTGGACGTTGCCAGATGACCATCCCCTCGCAGTCCATAAGATGCAACGTCATTGCCGATGGCTCGCGCTTCATATTCTTCGGCTCTGGCTTGAGTGGAGGGCTAAAAAACAACTTCACACTAAGTAAGTAAGCGACCTGTCCTTTACAATCTTCCCCGCCGCTGCCTTCTGTAACACTGTCCGCGTATTCGACGACATTTTCGTCGCGGCCACCTTGCGGCGGGGCATTGCACTAAAAACGGTTCGCAAAAGCCGAAAAGGTTTTCTCAGAATGCCGAATAATAACGGTTAGGAGCGGGACGGTAATCGGGAACCCATTTATTGTGCAGAAATTTCAAGCAAAAATCAATGGCAATGCTAGCAGAAAAAAACAGAGAAAATGGATGGCTACAAGCCGTGAAAGAAAAAAGATCCTAAACCAGAGATCGGTACATCATAAATGCGCGGAAAGAGTGGAAAGTACAAGGTATAACACATGTGATTTAGAAGAGAACCGGAATATTTTCGATGGCTTGCAGAATTGTTCGGACTCGCGTGGGCTTGTCGGAAGTTTCGTCAGGCTTCTCGTCAATCTCTTCAACCTGCACGGTCTCAGCAGCTTCTCTTTGCTTGCGCTTGTTCGCCTAAAATTGCCTTAAAGCAAAAAAACCCGAGGAAACATACCTGAATCTTCTTCATCCTGAAAAACTCTTCCCGTTCCATCTCGTCGAGCTCGGTGACGATATAGCTGAGCGTGTTTTCGAGCCGCGGGATGATCACATGCTGGATGGCGTTCACTCGTCGATTTGTTACCTAAATTGGAATCTAGGAGTGACATATGTCCCTGGTTTCCGCATAGCTTTTCGAAATTAGAATTACAAATCGAATTCCGGAAGTGAAAAACGGGAAAAAAGTTCAAAGCCGCTCAGTACCTTGATGGCCTCGTCGAGCTTCACGAAGGAAGTCTGCAGCCCTGCCAACTCGACCAGCAGCTCGATGACTTGCGCATATTTCGCTTTGGCCGCCGAAATCTTCGCTCCACCTAATCCAAAAATTCTGGCAAATCAAAAATTGTTACCTTTTCCGAGCCCGGTGAGCATGTAACGGTCAGCGCCCGACTTCTTGACCTTGCACACCGGAAGCACGACGCCGACCACGTTCTCGGTGGTGTATTGGACCCGGTAGCGGGCCGTGGCGACGTTTTGGATGACCGTCTGTGAGAAGTCGCCGGCTCGATTCTTGGCTTCGGCGAGGGAGAAGCGCGCATCATCCATTACATCCCCGTAAACGGCCATCTTTGCCTAAAAAGGGAAATGATCAAAGAACCTTCAGAAAACAGCCAAAATTCAAAAAAATCACCTCCACAATCTGCCGAAGCACCTCGCGGAAACGCAGATTCAGCGCGTCCGACTTCTTCTTCAGCAGCGAGTGGCCCTTGTGCGCTCCTTTCAGCCGTGTTGTCATCAATGTCTGGGCCCTAAAAGCAAGTTTGTTGAAATTTTCGTAGGCTTACATTCGCGACGGGAAGACCGCAATTCGGTCCTTGCTACCGGTAGACATTGCGCTGATTCGGATTACCTAAATCGACTTTGTATTAATTGAAGAAAAAGTGGGCAAGATCAAGAAAATTGTGTTTTTTGAAGAAAATTATGTTTTACGAAAACAAAAAAATCCGGCTGCGCGAGGCTACGCGACTTTCCTATTCGCGCCTTACGTAATGTGTATCGCGCGTACTGAAGACGAGGAAAAAGCTAAAAATCTTTATTTCCTAGCTAAAATCTCCTAAAAATCTCCTAAAATCACAACCGATGCTGGCAAAAATGATTTTGGCAAATGACCATGACAAATTGGGCGGGCAAGGTAAGGCACGAGGTAAATTTGAGCAAAGATCAAGAAATAGAGTGTAAAATTGTTCAAATAGTACAAAAAAAGGATTCCAAACAAAGTTAAGCCAGTGTGACTCTTTGACCAGCTTTAAATTCAGCGATTTGCTCTCTTTTGTCTTTCGGGCGAGATTCTTCAAATGTTGCCAGGATATCATCTATATATATACCTAAGCATCGCGATTGGGGTATCTTCGCCTGAAACTATTTGTTTTGCCTGATTTTTCGTTGTGCTATGGTTAGTCTCTGATCTATCATGCTTACCTGGGTTCTTCCTGCTTGCTAGGAAATGCGCATTCAGCATCCATGCATTTAAGTCAGCGCCCGTCCAACCCTCGCTCATATGGGCCAGCTGTTTCAAATCAAATTCACCCTCGCGTTCGATTTTCTTTAGAACGATTTCCAGGATTTCTTCGCGGTCTTCCTAAAATCATTTTGCATAGTTTTAATCTTTCTGCACTTTTTTCGAATCTTTCTAGTGCCAAAGCCTTAATTTTTTTTGTGTTTCTTACCGCATTCGGCGCGTCACACACTAATTTGTGGTCAAAGCGCCCTGGTCTCAACAGCGCCGGGTCGATCAGATCGACTCGCGATGTGCAGCCAAGCACGAAAACGCCTGAAAAGGGCTTCCTAGATTAGATTGCTGATTTTGCTCACCATTCAACCCCTCGGCTCCATCCATTTCGGTCAACAGCTGATTTACGACTCGATCGGTTACTCCAGTACTATCAGCTCCTCTTCTAGGCGCCAATGAGTCCAGCTCATCAAATAGCAGAACGCAAGGAGCACTAGCTCGGGCTCTAGAATTTGTTTGAAAACCCAATTTTGCCAGTTACCTAGCAAAAGCGTTTCGCACATTCTCCTCACTACTGCCTATGTATTTAGATAGCAGTTCTGGGCCCTAAAACGTCGATTTACTATAGTTTTTCATTTTTGTCACGTCTACCTTGATAAAAATCGTCTGGAATTTGGTGTGGGCTGCAAAGGCCTTTGCCAAAATTGTTTTTCCGCATCCAGACGGCCCGCAAAGAAGCACGCCTCGTCCCATTCTCACTCCACACCTTGCAAAGAGATTAGGGTACTAAAAACCATCTTTTTCGAAAGCTTTTTTAAAACTAACCGTTCCGGGGCATAGCAATAACTCTTCCAGCGTCTTCCTTTGCTCTTTCATCCCACCGGGTCCTAAAATATACGCCTATTTTAGTTTGTCGCGTTTCTAGAGCCCAAATGGCCCTCTTGCAGTTCGGCCTCAAAGATCTGGAAGATCATTTCTGGTCGAGCGAACGGTACACATAGGATAGCGGGGGGGAAATAACGGGGGGCACTCAAACTTTTTATATGATAAAAGTATTTTTAAATATTCTTTTTTCGGGCTGTAAAAAAAAACTCTTAGTATATTTTTCGGTCCTCTATCGAATGGCATTTTCAAAATATCGAAAATATTCAAAACGCCGAAAATTCCCCCCCGGTTATCCTATGTGCTACCCATAGTTTTCAAACATAGTTTTTAGGCTATAAAACTTTTATAATACATTTTTTCGCGTTGTAAAAAAATCTCTTAGTATATTTTTTGATGTTCTATCGATTCGCGTTTTCAAAATATCGAAAATCTCAAAAATTTGGCTTCCCCCCCCCCGTTATCCTATGTGCTGCCCATGGATTTTGATCAATTTTTGTTTATTCGATAAAAAATTTAATTTACATTATTTCGGGTTGAAATTAATTCTCCTAGGGCAGTTTTCGACGCTTTATCGAATGACTTTTTCAAAATACCGAAAATTTCAAAAATTTCGAAAATTTGACTTTCCCCCAGTTATCCTATGTGCTGCCCATAGATTTTCCTCGATTTTTGTTTATTCAATAAAAAATTTCCTTTACATTATTTTGGGCTCAAATTAATTCTCTTAGTATATTTTTCGACGCTCTATCGAATGGCAGTCACAAAATCCCTCAGTAATTGCAAATTTCATAATAATGAGTGCCCCCCGTTATTTTATTCCCCCCCGTTATCCTATGTGTACCGAGCGAACTTCAAAAAGGACTTTTCCCAGCTCCCAGCGGATCCTAAACGCTACTACTTCGCGGCGGTAGAAAAGGGACAACTTTTTGGGTTACGGCATTTTTTCGCGGTTTTCTTTTTGCACTTTTCATATATTTACAAGAATTTAAGACTTTTATAGACTTTTTGCTGAAACTTCCATCCTTTTATCTCACAAATTCTAACTTTTCTGGCATTGTGCCCGGCGCCTGGTAAATCCGGGAACTGTGAACCTGATGGAGGTGATATTAAATGAATTTCTGGAAATAGTCTGCATCTAGGGCTTCCTTTTTCAGCGACAGGAAACATGAAATTCCACTAAACAACCTCGTACTACAGTCTGCTCGTCGTGTACGCAACGGAGATGACGTACAAGACTTAGAAGAGGGCCATCGAATACAAAAGCGGATGGAGGTGTTATTAAATGAATTTCTGGAAATAGTCTGCATCTAGGACTTCCGTTTTCAGCGACAGGAAACATGAAATTCCACTAAACAACCTCGTACTACAGTCTGCTCGTCGTGTACGCAACGGAGATGACGTACAAGACTTAGAAGAGGGCCATCGATAACAAAAGCGGATGGAGGTGTTATTAAATGAATTTCTGGAAATAGTCTGCATCTAGGACTTCCGTTTTCAGCGACAGGAAACATGAAATTCCACTAAACAACCTCGTACTACAGTCTGCTCGTCGTGTACGCAACGGAGATGACGTACAAGACTTAGAAGAGGGCCATCGAATACAAAAGCGGATGGAGGTGTTATTAAATGAATTTCTGGAAATAGTCTGCATCTAGGACTTCCGTTTTCAGCGACAGGAAACATGAAATTCCACTAAACAACCTCGTACTACAGTCTGCTCGTCGTGTACGCAACGGAGATGACGTACAAGACTTAGAAGAGGGCCATCGATAACAAAAGCGGATGGAGGTGTTATTAAATGAATTTCTGGAAATAGTCTGCATCTAGGACTTCCCTTTACAGCGACAGAAAACATGAAATTCACTAAACAACCTCGTACTACAGTCTGCTCGTCGTGTACGCAACGGAGATGACGTACAAGACTTAGAAGTAGCCCATCGAATACAAAAGCGGATGGAGGTGTTATTAAATGAATTTCTGGAAATAGTCTGCATCTAGGGCTTCCTTTTTCAGCGACAGAAAACATGAAATTCCACTAAACAACCTCGTACTACAGTCTGCTCGTCGTGTACGCAACGGAGATGACGTACAAGATTTAGAAGAGGGCCATCGAATACAAAAGCGGATGGAGGTGTTATTAAATGAATTTCTGGAAATAGTCTGCATCTAGGGCTTCCTTTTTCAGCGGCAGGAAACATGAAATTCCACTAAACAACCTCGTACTACAGTCTGCTCGTCGTGTACGCAACGGAGATGACGTACAAGATTTAGAAGAGGGCCATCGAATACAAAAGCGGATGGAGGTGTTATTAAATGAATTTCTGGAAAGAGTCTGCATCTAGGGCTTCCTTTTTCAGCGACAGAAAACATGAAATTCCACTAAACAACCTCGTACTACAGTCTGCTCGTCGTGTACGCAACGGAGATGACGTACAAGACTTAGAAGAGGGCCATCGAATACAAAAGCGGATGGAGGTGTTATTAAATGAATTTCTGGAAAGAGTCTGCATCTAGGGCTTCCTTTTTCAGCGACAGAAAACATGAAATTCCACTAAACAACCTCGTACTACAGTCTGCTCGTCGTGTACGCAACGGAGATGACGTACAAGACTTAGAAGAGGGCCATCGAGCACAGAACCTAGTGGAGGCGTTATTAAATGAATTTCTGGAAATAGTCTGCATCTAGGACTTCCCTTTACAGCGACAGAAAACATGAATTTCCACTAAACAACCTCGTACTACAGTCTGCTCGTCGTGTACGCAACGGAGATGACGTACAAGACTTAGAAGAGGGCCATCGAGCACAGAGCCTAGTGGAGGTGTTATTAAATGAATTTCTGGAAAGAGTCTGCATCTAGGGCTTCCTTTTTCAGCGACAGAAAACATGAAATTCCACTAAACAACCTCGTACTACAGTCTGCTCGTCGTGTACGCAACGGAGATGACGTACAAGACTTAGAAGAGGGCCATCGAATACAAAAGCGGATGGAGGTGTTATTAAATGAATTTCTGGAAAGAGTCTGCATCTAGGACTTCCTTTTTCAGCGACAGAAAACATGAAATTCCACTAAACAACCTCGTACTACAGTCTGCTCGTCGTGTACGCAACGGAGATGACGTACAAGACTTAGAAGAGGGCCATCGAATACAAAAGCGGATGGAGGTGTTATTAAATGAATTTCTGGAAAGAGTCTGCATCTAGGACTTCCTTTTTCAGCGACAGAAAACATGAAATTCCACTAAACAACCTCGTACTACAGTCTGCTCGTCGTGTACGCAACGGAGATGACGTACAAGACTTAGAAGAGGGCCATCGAATACAAAAGCGGATGGAGGTGTTATTAAATGAATTTCTGGCAAGAGTCTGCATCTAGGACTTCCTTTTTCAGCGACAGAAAACATGAAATTCCACTAAACAACCTCGTACTACAGTCTGCTCGTCGTGTACGCAACGGAGATGACGTACAAGACTTAGAAGAGGGCCATCGAATACAAAAGCGGATGGAGGTGTTATTAAATGAATTTCTGGAAATAGTCTGCATCTAGGACTTCCCTTTACAGCGACAGAAAACATGAAATTCCACTAAACAACCTCGTACTACAGTCTGCTCGTCGTGTACGCAACGGAGATGACGTACAAGACTTAGAAGAGGGCCATCGAGCACAGAGCCTAGTGGAGGTGTTATTAAATGAATTTCTGGAAAGAGTCTGCATCTAGGGCTTCCTTTTTCAGCGACAGAAATCATGAAATTCCACTAAACAACCTCGTACTACAGTCTGCTCGTCGTGTACGCAACGGAGATGACGTACAAGACTTAGAAGAGGGCCATCGAGCACAGAACCTAGTGGAGGCGTTATTAAATGAATTTCTGGAAAGAGTCTGCATCTAGGGCTTCCTTTTTCAGCGACAGAAAACATGAAATTCCACTAAACAACCTCGTACTACAGTCTGCTCGTCGTGTACGCAACGGAGATGACGTACAAGACTTAGAAGAGGGCCATCGATAACAAAAGCGGATGGAGGTGTTATTAAATGAATTTCTGGAAAGAGTCTGCATCTAGGGCTTCCTTTTTCAGCGACAGAAAACATGAAATTCCACTAAACAACCTCGTACTACAGTCTGCTCGTCGTGTACGCAACGGAGATGACGTACAAGACTTAGAAGAGGGCCATCGAATACAAAAGCGGATGGAGGTGTTATTAAATGAATTTCTGGAAATAGTCTGCATCTAGGACCTCCGTTTTCAGCGACAGGAAACATGAAATTCCACTAAACAACCTCGTACTACAGTCTGCTCGTCGTGTACGCAACGGAGATGACGTACAAGACTTAGAAGAGGGCCATCGAGCACAGAGCCTAGTGGAGGTGTTATTAAATCAATTTCTGGAAATAGTCTGCATCTAGGGCTTCCTTTTTCAGCGACAGAAAACATGAAATTCGACTAAACAACCTCGTACTACAGTCTGCTCGTCGTGTACGCAACGGAGATGACGTACAAGACTTAGAAGAGGGCCATCGGGCACAGAGCCTAGTGGAGGTGTTATTAAATCAATTTCTGGAAATAGTCTGCATCTAGGGCTTCCTTTTTCAGCGACAGAAAACATGAAATTCGACTAAACAACCTCGTACTACAGTCTGCTCGTCGTGTACGCAACGGAGATGACGTACAAGGCTTAGAAGAGGGCCATCGAGCACAGAGCCTAGTGGAGGTGTTATTAAATGAATTTCTGGAAAGAGTCTGCATCTAGGGCTTCCTTTTTCAGCGACAGGAAACATGAAATTCCACTAAACAACCTCGTACTACAGTCTGCTCGTCGTGTACGCAACGGAGATGACGTACAAGACTTAGAAGAGGGCCATCGAGCACAGAGCCTAGTGGAGGTGTTATTAAATGAATTTCTGGAAAGAGTCTGCATCTAGGGCTTCCTTTTTCAGCGACAGAAAACATGAAATTCCACTAAACAACCTCGTACTACAGTCTGCTCGTCGTGTACGCAACGGAGATGACGTACAAGACTTAGAAGAGGGCCATCGAATACAAAAGCGGATGGAGGTGTTATTAAATGAATTTCTGGAAAGAGTCTGCATCTAGGGCTTCCTTTTTCAGCGACAGGAAACATGAAATTCCACTAAACAACCTCGTACTACAGTCTGCTCGTCGTGTACGCAACGGAGATGACGTACAAGACTTAGAAGAGGGCCATCGAATACAAAAGCGGATGGAGGTGTTATTAAATGAATTTCTGGAAAGAGTCTGCATCTAGGGCTTCCTTTTTCAGCGACAGAAAACATGAAATTCCACTAAACAACCTCGTACTACAGTCTGCTCGTCGTGTACGCAACGGAGATGACGTACAAGACTTAGAAGAGGGCCATCGAATACAAAAGCGGATGGAGGTGTTATTAAATGAATTTCTGGAAATAGTCTGCATCTAGGGCTTCCTTTTTCAGCGACAGAAAACATGAAATTCCACTAAACAACCTCGTACTACAGTCTGCTCGTCGTGTACGCAACGGAGATGACGTACAAGACTTAGAAGAGGGCCATCGAATACAAAAGCGGATGGAGGTGTTATTAAATGAATTTCTGGAAATAGTCTGCATCTAGGACTTCCCTTTGCAGCGACAGAAAACATGAAATTCCACTAAACAACCTCGTACTACAGTCTGCTCGTCGTGTACGCAACGGAGATGACGTACAAGACTTAGAAGAGGGCCATCGAATACAAAAGCGGATGGAGGTGTTATTAAATGAATTTCTGGAAAGAGTCTGCATCTAGGGCTTCCTTTTTCAGCGACAGAAAACATGAAATTCCACTAAACAACCTCGTACTACAGTCTGCTCGTCGTGTACGCAACGGAGATGACGTACAAGACTTAGAAGAGGGCCATCGAATACAAAAGCGGATGGAGGTGTTATTAAATGAATTTCTGGAAATAGTCTGCATCTAGGACTTCCCTTTGCAGCGACAGAAAACATGAAATTCCACTAAACAACCTCGTACTACAGTCTGCTCGTCGTGTACGCAACGGAGATGACGTACAAGACTTAGAAGTAGCCCATCGAATACAAAAGCGGATGGAGGTGTTATTAAATGAATTTCTGGAAATAGTCTGCATCTAGGACTTCCCTTTGCAGCGACAGAAAACATGAAATTCCACTAAACAACCTCGTACTACAGTCTGCTCGTCGTGTACGCAACGGAGATGACGTACAAGACTTAGAAGAGGGCCATCGAATACAAAAGCGGATGGAGGTGTTATTAAATGAATTTCTGGAAATAGTCTGCATCTAGGACTTCCCTTTGCAGCGACAGAAAACATGAAATTCCACTAAACAACCTCGTACTACAGTCTGCTCGTCGTGTACGCAACGGAGATGACGTACAAGACTTAGAAGAGGGCCATCGAATACAAAAGCGGATGGAGGTGTTATTAAATGAATTTCTGGAAAGAGTCTGCATCTAGGGCTTCCTTTTTCAGCGACAGAAAACATGAAATTCCACTAAACAACCTCGTACGACAGTCTGCTCGTCGTGTACGCAACGGAGATGACGTACAAGACTTAGAAGAGGGCCATCGAGCACAGAGCCTAGTGGAGGTGTTATTAAATGAATTTCTGGAAAGAGTCTGCATCTAGGGCTTCCTTTTTCAGCGACAGAAAACATGAAATTCCACTAAACAACCTCGTACTACAGTCTGCTCGTCGTGTACGCAACGGAGATGACGTACAAGACTTAGAAGAGGGCCATCGAATACAAAAGCGGATGGAGGTGTTATTAAATGAATTTCTGGAAATAGTCTGCATCTAGGACTTCCCTTTGCAGCGACAGAAAACATGAAATTCCACTAAACAACCTCGTACTACAGTCTGCTCGTCGTGTACGCAACGGAGATGACGTACAAGACTTAGAAGTAGCCCATCGAATACAAAAGCGGATGGAGGTGTTATTAAATGAATTTCTGGAAATAGTCTGCATCTAGGACTTCCCTTTGCAGCGACAGAAAACATGAAATTCCACTAAACAACCTCGTACTACAGTCTGCTCGTCGTGTACGCAACGGAGATGACGTACAAGACTTAGAAGTAGCCCATCGAATACAAAAGCGGATGGAGGTGTTATTAAATGAATTTCTGGAAATAGTCTGCATCTAGGACTTCCCTTTGCAGCGACAGAAAACATGAAATTCCACTAAACAACCTCGTACTACAGTCTGCTCGTCGTGTACGCAACGGAGATGACGTACAAGACTTAGAAGAGGGCCATCGAATACAAAAGCGGATGGAGGTGTTATTAAATGAATTTCTGGAAAGAGTCTGCATCTAGGACTTCCCTTTGCAGCGACAGAAAACATGAAATTCCACTAAACAACCTCGTACTACAGTCTGCTCGTCGTGTACGCAACGGAGATGACGTACAAGACTTAGAAGTAGCCCATCGAATACAAAAGCGGATGGAGGTGTTATTAAATGAATTTCTGGAAATAGTCTGCATCTAGGACTTCCCTTTGCAGCGACAGAAAACATGAAATTCCACTAAACAACCTCGTACTACAGTCTGCTCGTCGTGTACGCAACGGAGATGACGTACAAGACTTAGAAGTAGCCCATCGAATACAAAAGCGGATGGAGGTGTTATTAAATGAATTTCTGGAAATAGTCTGCATCTAGGACTTCCCTTTGCAGCGACAGAAAACATGAAATTCCACTAAACAACCTCGTACTACAGTCTGCTCGTCGTGTACGCAACGGAGATGACGTACAAGACTTAGAAGTAGCCCATCGAATACAAAAGCGGATGGAGGTGTTATTAAATGAATTTCTGGAAATAGTCTGCATCTAGGACTTCCCTTTGCAGCGACAGAAAACATGAAATTCCACTAAACAACCTCGTACTACAGTCTGCTCGTCGTGTACGCAACGGAGATGACGTACAAGACTTAGAAGAGGGCCATCGAATACAAAAGCGGATGGAGGTGTTATTAAATGAATTTCTGGAAAGAGTCTGCATCTAGGACTTCCCTTTGCAGCGACAGAAAACATGAAATTCCACTAAACAACCTCGTACTACAGTCTGCTCGTCGTGTACGCAACGGAGATGACGTACAAGACTTAGAAGTAGCCCATCGAATACAAAAGCGGATGGAGGTGTTATTAAATGAATTTCTGGAAATAGTCTGCATCTAGGACTTCCCTTTGCAGCGACAGAAAACATGAAATTCCACTAAACAACCTCGTACTACAGTCTGCTCGTCGTGTACGCAACGGAGATGACGTACAAGACTTAGAAGTAGCCCATCGAATACAAAAGCGGATGGAGGTGTTATTAAATGAATTTCTGGAAATAGTCTGCATCTAGGACTTCCCTTTGCAGCGACAGAAAACATGAAATTCCACTAAACAACCTCGTACTACAGTCTGCTCGTCGTGTACGCAACGGAGATGACGTACAAGACTTAGAAGTAGCCCATCGAATACAAAAGCGGATGGAGGTGTTATTAAATGAATTTCTGGAAATAGTCTGCATCTAGGACTTCCCTTTGCAGCGACAGAAAACATGAAATTCCACTAAACAACCTCGTACTACAGTCTGCTCGTCGTGTACGCAACGGAGATGACGTACAAGACTTAGAAGAGGGCCATCGAATACAAAAGCGGATGGAGGTGTTATTAAATGAATTTCTGGAAAGAGTCTGCATCTAGGACTTCCCTTTGCAGCGACAGAAAACATGAAATTCCACTAAACAACCTCGTACTACAGTCTGCTCGTCGTGTACGCAACGGAGATGACGTACAAGACTTAGAAGAGGGCCATCGAATACAAAAAGCGGATGGAGGTGTTATTAAATGAATTTCTGGAAAGAGTCTGCATCTAGGGCTTCCTTTTTCAGCGACAGAAAACATGAAATTCCACTAAACAACCTCGTACTAGAGTCTGCTCGTCGTGTACGCAACGGAGATGACGTACAAGACTTAGAAGTAGCCCATCGAATACAAAAGCGGATGGAGGTGTTATTAAATGAATTTCTGGAAATAGTCTGCATCTAGGACTTCCCTTTGCAGCGACAGAAAACATGAAATTCCACTAAACAACCTCGTACTACAGTCTGCTCGTCGTGTACGCAACGGAGATGACGTACAAGACTTAGAAGTAGCCCATCGAATACAAAAGCGGATGGAGGTGTTATTAAATGAATTTCTGGAAATAGTCTGCATCTAGGACTTCCCTTTGCAGCGACAGAAAACATGAAATTCCACTAAACAACCTCGTACTACAGTCTGCTCGTCGTGTACGCAACGGAGATGACGTACAAGACTTAGAAGAGGGCCATCGAATACAAAAGCGGATGGAGGTGTTATTAAATGAATTTCTGGAAAGAGTCTGCATCTAGGGCTTCCTTTTTCAGCGACAGAAAACATGAAATTCCACTAAACAACCTCGTACTAGAGTCTGCTCGTCGTGTACGCAACGGAGATGACGTACAAGACTTAGAAGTAGCCCATCGAATACAAAAGCGGATGGAGGTGTTATTAAATGAATTTCTGGAAATAGTCTGCATCTAGGACTTCCCTTTGCAGCGACAGAAAACATGAAATTCCACTAAACAACCTCGTACTACAGTCTGCTCGTCGTGTACGCAACGGAGATGACGTACAAGACTTAGAAGTAGCCCATCGAATACAAAAGCGGATGGAGGTGTTATTAAATGAATTTCTGGAAATAGTCTGCATCTAGGACTTCCCTTTGCAGCGACAGAAAACATGAAATTCCACTAAACAACCTCGTACTACAGTCTGCTCGTCGTGTACGCAACGGAGATGACGTACAAGACTTAGAAGAGGGCCATCGAATACAAAAGCGGATGGAGGTGTTATTAAATGAATTTCTGGAAATAGTCTGCATCTAGGACTTCCCTTTGCAGCGACAGAAAACATGAAATTCCACTAAACAACCTCGTACTACAGTCTGCTCGTCGTGTACGCAACGGAGATGACGTACAAGACTTAGAAGAGGGCCATCGAATACAAAAGCGGATGGAGGTGTTATTAAATGAATTTCTGGAAATAGTCTGCATCTAGGACTTCCCTTTGCAGCGACAGAAAACATGAAATTCCACTAAACAACCTCGTACTACAGTCTGCTCGTCGTGTACGCAACGGAGATGACGTACAAGACTTAGAAGAGGGCCATCGAATACAAAAGCGGATGGAGGTGTTATTAAATGAATTTCTGGAAAGAGTCTGCATCTAGGACTTCCCTTTGCAGCGACAGAAAACATGAAATTCCACTAAACAACCTCGTACTACAGTCTGCTCGTCGTGTACGCAACGGAGATGACGTACAAGACTTAGAAGAGGGCCATCGAGCACAGAGCCTAGTGGAGGTGTTATTAAATGAATTTCTGGAAAGAGTCTGCATCTAGGGCTTCCTTTTTCAGCGACAGAAAACATGAAATTCCACTAAACAACCTCGTACTACAGTCTGCTCGTCGTGTACGCAACGGAGATGACGTACAAGACTTAGAAGAGGGCCATCGAATACAAAAGCGGATGGAGGTGTTATTAAATGAATTTCTCGAAATAGTCTGCATCTAGGACTTCCCTTTACAGCGACAGGAAACATGAAATTCCACTAAACAACCTCGTACTACAGTCTGCTCGTCGTGTACGCAACGGAGATGACGTACAAGACTTAGAAGAGGGCCATCGAATACAAAAGCGGATGGAGGTGTTATTAAATGAATTTCTGGAAATAGTCTGCATCTGCTGCTAGGGTGGCGTGCGTATCTTGCGTAGTGTACGGTGAGAGATATTCTCAGCTTATAGATGACCGGTTGGCTGTAGATGCCGCTCCAATACCAAGCTGTGGCCTCCCCAAAACTAGAAAAATTAGATCCCGAGGCGACTTCACTCGCATATTGAATAAGTTGGACGCCGGCTACGGTGGCGTGCGTATCCTGCGTAGTGTAGGGATTAGAGATATTCTGAGCTTATAGATGAGCGGTTGGCTGTAGATGCCGCTCCAATACCAAGCTGTGGCCTCCCCAAAACTAGAAAAATTAGATCCCAAGGCGACTTGACTCGCATTCTGAAGTTGTCCTGACGCCGGCTACGGTGGCGTGCGTATCCTGCGTAGTGTAGGGATTAGAGATATTCTGAGCTTATAGATGACCGGTTGGCTGTAGATGCCGCTCCAATACCAAGCTGTGGCCTCCCCAAAACTAGAAAAATTAGATCCCAAGGCGACTTGACTCGCATTCTGAAGTTGTCCTGACGCCGGCTACGGTGGCGTGCGTATCCTGCGTAGTGTAGGGATTAGAGATATTCTGAGCTTATAGATGACCGGTTGGCTGTAGATGCCGCTCCAATACCAAGCTGTGGCCTCCCAAAACTAGAAAAATTAGATCCCGAGGCGACTTCACTCGCATATTGAATAAGTTGGACGCCGGCTACGGTGGCGTGCGTATCCTGCGTAGTGTAGGGATTAGAGATATTCTGAGCTTATAGATGACCGGTTGGCTGTAGATGCCGCTCCAATACCAAGCTGTGGCCTCCCCAAAACTAGAAAAATTAGATCCCAAGGCGACTTGACTCGCATACTGAAGTTGTCCTGACGCCGGCTACGGTGGCGTGCGTATCCTGCGTAGTGTAGGAATTAGAGATATTCTGAGCTTATAGATGACCGGTTGGCTGTAGATGCCGCTCCAATACCAAGCTGTGGCCTCCCAAAACTAGAAAAATTAGATCCCAAGGCGACTTGACTCGCATACTGAAGTTGTCCTGACGCCGGCTACGGTGGCGTGCGTATCCTGCGTAGTGTAGGAATTAGAGATATTCTGAGCTTATGGATGACCGGTTGGCTGTAGATGCCGCTCCAATACCAAGCTGTGGCCTCCCCAAAACTAGAAAAATTAGATCCCGAGGCGACTTGACTCGCATACTGAAGTTGTCCTGACGCCGGCTACGGTGGCGTGCGTATCCTGCGTAGTGTAGGGATTAGAGATATTCTGAGCTTATAGATGACCGGTTGGCTGTAGATGCCGCTCCAATACCAAGCTGTGGCCTCCCCAAAACTAGAAAAATTAGATCCCGAGGCGACTTGACTCGCATACTGAAGTTGTCCTGACGCCGGCTACGGTGGCGTGCGTATCCTGCGTAGTGTAGGGATTAGAGATATTCTGAGCTTATAGATGACCGGTTGGCTGTAGATGCCGCTCCAATACCAAGCTGTGGCCTCCCAAAACTAGAAAAATTAGATCCCAAGGCGACTTGACTCGCATACTGAAGTTGTCCTGACGCCGGCTACGGTGGCGTGCGTATCCTGCGTAGTGTAGGGATTAGAGATATTCTGAGCTTATAGATGACCGGTTGGCTGTAGATGCCGCTCAATACCAAGCTGTGGCCTCCCAAAACTAGAAAAATTAGATCCCAAGGCGACTTGACTCGCATACTGAAGTTGTCCTGACGCCGGCTACGGTGGCGTGCGTATCCTGCGTAGTGTAGGGATTAGAGATATTCTGAGCTTATAGATGACCGGTTGGCTGTAGATGCCGCTCCAATACCAAGCTGTGGCCTCCCCAAAACTAGAAAAATTAGATCCCAAGGCGACTTGACTCGCATACTGAAGTTGTCCTGACGCCGGCTACGGTGGCGTGCGTATCCTGCGTAGTGTAGGGATTAGAGATATTCTGAGCTTATAGATGACCGGTTGGCTGTAGATGCCGCTCCAATACCAAGCTGTGGCCTCCCCAAAACTAGAAAAATTAGATCCCAAGGCGACTTGACTCGCATACTGAAGTTGTCCTGACGCCGGCTACGGTGGCGTGCGTATCCTGCGTAGTGTAGGGATTAGAGATATTCTGAGCTTATAGATGACCGGTTGGCTGTAGATGCCGCTCCAATACCAAGCTGTGGCCTCCCCAAAACTAGAAAAATTAGATCCCGAGGCGACTTCACTCGCATATTGAATGAGTTGGACGCCGGCTACGGTGGCGTACGTATCCTGCGTAGTGTAGGGATTAGAGATATTCTGAGCTTATAGATGACCGGTTGGCTGTAGATGCCGCTCCAATACCAAGCTGTGGCCTCCCCAAAACTAGAAAAATTAGATCCCAAGGCGACTTGACTCGCATACTGAAGTTGTCCTGACGCCGGCTACGGTGGCGTGCGTATCCTGCGTAGTGTAGGGATTAGAGATATTCTGAGCTTATAGATGACCGGTTGGCCGTAGATGCCGCTCCAATACCAAGCTGTGGCCTCCCCAAAACTAGAAAAATTAGATCCCAAGTCGACTTGACTCGCATACTGAAGTTGTCCTGACGCCGGCTACGGTGGCGTGCGTATCCTGCGTAGTGTAGGGATTAGAGATATTCTGAGCTTATAGATGACCGGTTGGCTGTAGATGCCGCTCCAATACCAAGCTGTGGCCTCCCCAAAACTAGAAAAATTAGATCCCGAGGCGACTTCACTCGCATATTGAATAAGTTGGACGCCGGCTACGGTGGCGTGCGTATCCTGCGTAGTGTAGGGATTAGAGATATTCTGAGCTTATAGATGACCGGTTGGCTGTAGATGCCGCTCCAATACCAAGCTCTGGCCTCCCCAAAACTAGAAAAATTAGATCCCAAGGCGACTTGACTCGCATACTGAAGTTGTCCTGACGCCGGCTACGGTGGCGTGCGTATCCTGCGTAGTGTAGGGATTAGAGATATTCTGAGCTTATAGATGACCGGTTGGCTGTAGATGCCGCTCCAATACCAAGCTGTGGCCTCCCCAAAACTAGAAAAATTAGATCCCAAGGCGACTTGACTCGCATACTGAAGTTGTCCTGACGCCGGCTACGGTGGCGTGCGTATCCTGCGTAGTGTAGGGATTAGAAATATTCTGAGCTTATAAATGCCCGATCTGGCTGTAGATGCCGCTCCAATACCAAGCTGTGGCCTCCCCAAAGCTAGAAAAATTAGATCCCGAGGCGACTTCACTCGCATATTGAATAAGTTGGACGCCGGCTACGGTGGCGTGCGTATCCTGCGTAGTGTAGGGATTAGAGATATTCTGAGCTTATAGATGACCGGTTGGCTGTAGATGCCGCTCCAATACCAAGCTGTGGCCTTTCTAAAACTAGAAAAATTAGATCCCAAGGCGACTTGACTCGCATACTGAAGTTGTCGTGACGCCGGCTACGGTGGCGTGCGTATCCTGCGTAGTGTAGGGATTAGAGATATTCTGAGCTTATAGATGATCGGTCGGCTGTAGATGTCGCTCCAATACCAAGCTGTGGCCTCCCCTAAACTAAAAAAAATAGATCCCAGGGCGATTTCGCTCGAATACTGAAACTGTCTTGACGCCGGCTACGGTTTATTACGTACGCTATTTATGTTCGCACCAGTATTTGTGTCTCGGGCGGTCACGGGGGCGGGGGGTTGCCTGTGGAAAAAGACCGTCCTCGCGGCCCTTTTCCACTGGACCCCGTCCGGGAACCATGCATTTGAACAACTTCTTTTTTTGTTGGCCTGCGGGCGCAACAACCTGGGCGAAGGGCCTTTTGTTTGGCCGGCGGCGCTAGAGCGAGAGCCAGGCCTAAAGCTCAGACACCGAGAGCCTAGAAATATATTTTGTTGCTGAACTACGAAAAAGCAAGAAGTTAAATCCGCCGAGGATCCGAAATCACGACCATCCGCGTGGTAGGCCGGGCGACAATCCATTACACCAAACGACTGATGGGAATAGGCGTCGGGAAAAGGCTTTTGTGTCCCGGGCGATCATGGGGGAGTGCATAGAAATGTGCGAACAACAATCTTCCCTGGAGAAGCCCACTTTAGAAAATTCCAGTTTTGAGTCTGAATCCGCTAAAGCTTTGTAAAGGTAATAAGATGCGCGTGATTTCCACTATCGAATACATATGTGGTCGCAATTACAGACCGAAATTCCATCAGGGCTTCGAGTTATGGCCCGGACACCACGGCAAGCAAAGCAATTTGTTAAGGAGACTTTGGAGAAATGCTCATAAAAATTTCATTGTAAAGAATTTCGAAAAATCCAAAAAATGGTATCCAGGGAATTGTATTTTCTCTTTACCCTCCAAAAATCAAGGCCCAATTCGGCCGGTGTCGCGAGATATCCTCTGAACATACCGCTTTTTCGACAGATTGTTAAGGATTTTTCACATTTTTTCTTGTAAAATCGTTAATTGAAGGAATTTCGGAAAATCCAAAAAACCGTTTCTCAGGACTGGCATTTCCCACCTCCATGCCGAAAATCAGCTCGGAATTCGGCCTGACGGCCGAGAAATCGGCTGCACAGGAAACAGACATACTTTTCTTGCTTATAGGATAGGATACGAAGGACTTTATTAATCTTACTGTGTGTCACGGAAATAATGCCATCATTAATAAGACGAAATTTAAAGAAAATTTTCTTGTGCTGATCATTGCGGCAGCTTGCGGCGTTTGATCAGTTCGGCACGGAAGCCCTTGGCCAGGAAACGCTGCAGCGTATGGTACGGACAGCGATCTGAAAGAAGAGGCAATTTGATAGCGTCCACGGAATGAATCGTGGTCCCAAGCGCAACTGAACTGACCTCCCTGCTGACAATTGTCGCCGCAAACAATTTTGCTCTTCGGATTGTCGTAGACTTTCCTGATGGTAGTTACAGTAACACAATTAGAAAGAAGATTAAAAAGAACCCAGGAAGCTGTCGCAAAACGGCCACCCCGTTATATTTCGGGCCAAATGGAATAATTCAATGGAATATTATTTTTTATGCTGTAGATTTCTTAAAGGGGCACCGAAGTGCCAAATACAAGCCCTGTTGGGAAGGGCCTTATATTTTGGCAAATTGCCAGCGGCCGCAGCGGGAGGAGAGAGCACTGTAGAAAAAGTAAATTTTTTGGAGGGATTTTAAATGCGACCCCATTTTATCCTAAACCTTTGCATAATTATCTTGCATTCTGATGGCAAAAATGAAAACAACCTCTCCTGTCCCATTATATAGCCGAATCCCGACTTCCGGTCTATGCTAATTTTTTCTAACAAAGAAGTTTTCACAAAATTTTAAATTAAATGTCGAAAATCGCTGATTTTGTAAAATTTGATATGTGTGCAGTCATCTCAAGACCATTACTCACCTAATGACGTATCATACGTACTTTAAAATTCATCCCCTAGCGAGATATCCTCCTGACAGACACACGGAAGTGGATGCAAAGTGGCACACACAAACACTATTTTTTCTATATTGTTTAAATAAATGCGATATTTAAGCTACTAAACCTCATTTTCGGGGCTTCGGACCCTGCCCATCGGATTCTCGAGCATGGAAAATGCTCGAAAAGATTAGTTTTGGCCGAAAATATAACGAGGAAGGCGCGTGACAACAGCTTTCTGTGTGTTGGCTTCTTTTTGCACGCCACTGTATGATCATGCTTTTTCAAAACTTTGTTTCTGTTTTGTTTTAGTCTGTTTCATATCAAAAATTTCATAATCAAAAAAATTTCTTTTTTTTTGGTCGCCGTTGTAATGGGCCTTCCAAATATGCGGGGTTTCTTCTAGTTTAGTTTTAAATAGTTTGTTATAACCGTCCAATCATGCCCGTTCGCGTGAGAGGGGAATTTGGATATTTTTGGATACCCTGTAGTTTGAGACCCCTTTGCACCCCCTTGAAGTGATTCACCGAAATGCATTTTTACAGCCAACGCAGGCGAGCACGCCATAAGCGTCATCGACCCGGTCCGTCGAGCCACAGCCGCAGACATTGTCCTGAAATGGGTCAATCAGTGTTGCGCGGAAAGCTCTTCGAATTGTAAGTTGCGTTGTCAATATGTCAATTTGAGTGACGCCTAATGTTTTTTTAATCTTTGCCTTAGGAATTCTAGTAGATTTAGCGTGAACACTATCATGGTTCCGAGATGGGGCTATGGTTAAAAAGCAGCAAATTTGTTTTTCAACACGCTCTATGATGGATTTTCACGGACGAAAAAGGCCCTGGTAAAGTCTAAATCTGCTGTCGATGACCCGCAACGTGACTTCTGGGCGGGGGTTTTTGAATAATCTGATCGGCTTTTGACGGAGCTGAACAATCCATAGCTCATACCGTTGGCTGACGAGGAGCGGGGCCGGGCTGAAAGAAATGTTGAAACAAATGATTTTGCTTACAAGCTATAAAAAAAAGCTTTTTTTTCTTAGGTGATGTGCTGCCAATGGAAGCCGGAAGCTGACTTTCTCCCTCTAATTACGAAATATCAACCCTTTTTACAATTTATTTATTACAATTTCAATTCAATTTAACAGTTAGGTGCAAAAAAATTATGAAAATGATGCAAAAAGTTATGAAATGTATGATAGATATATAAAATTCCAAATAAGAGCAGAAATTTCAATCTTTTCGAAATTTGTTTAGTCCTTTTGATAATCAGAAGCTGCAATCAAAACTGCTAAGACATCTTAAAATACACTGTTTATTATCAACAGGTAGGCAGAAAAGAAAAATTATTTTCCTATCCCCCATTCCCCCCAAGGCGAATATGATGAAAAATCGTTGAACCGACAGTTTTCGATTTGGCAATTTCGAACTGACCTTATTTTTGCGGTGACGGCCAGCTCGACGGACCGCGACTGCGGCTCCTCCAACAGTGTCCTCCTGAACTTTTCATGAGAGGCAACTCTTAGCTACGCGATCTATTGGGAATTGTTCCAGAATTTCCATGGTTCTTCCTAGACCCAATGAACAATTTGGTTCTTTAGGATTTTTTTTATAAATTGCGCATGCGTTTCTAAATTGTTTTTATCTGTTCCTGTGCATAAAAACTACACACATTTTAACCAAAAAAAATGTAAAAAATTAAAAATTACCCCCCGGGAATCCTAAAGTACCAACAATTTTGTATCCGATATTTTTGATGCAAAAAAAACACGTTTTTTGCCAAAACCTTAATTGAACCGGGGAAGTGCCATCTAATGTGCTTTCTCAAAAGCGGCTTTGAAATGGCTGCCTTTGGATTCCTATGAGATACTTAAAAATTATAAACAGCAATTTCTTTTAAAAATTGCATCGGGGATGTGTTAAAAATCTGCCCATTTGCCAAAAAATATTGGTAATGTTAGAAAAATTTTGAAAATTGGAAGGACGCGCTCGACTCGCTCTGTCAAGAGCTTTGGATAGGTAACTAAACGGTCAAAACCCGACACGACTGCGGCCCGTCAGTTAGGAAGGATGTGGGTGATTTTTTTGGGCTCTCGATAATTTTTTGGGTTTCGGGCCTTATGATCAAGAATTTTCAAGGCCTTCAGGCAGATGTATTTGGCGAAAAGCAAGGAACTTTGCAGCACGCGGGTGTCTTACCAGCGATGGATCGCTTCGCGGCCCAGCGTGCTAACCAGTACACCAGGTCGCCAAAGGTGCAGGGGCGGGAGAAGCCCTCAAAATAACCTGGGCGCCTGACCGGCCAGTTTCAGTTTTGGTACCGGCTTTGGCCTGCGCCGAATTGGGCTTTGCATAAAAATTAAGCTTCCCAATGTGAATTAGCGTCCCGTCGGTCCGTCACCACGACGGAAGCCTGTCCATCTTTCTTCAGCATTTTAGAGGCACATTAAAATCTTGTGCAAAAAGTAGGCTTGCGGTCGGGAGTTCGGGCTCTTTGCCGCCGAACGCCTGGACCCTTATTATCCCCCTTCCCCCCCGTCTGCACCATGGCCCAGTGGTCCAAAGAGCTTGCCCCAGGCGAGTGGTCCGGGCTCGGTTTTGCTCCGCGACGGGCCCCTACCGTAACCCTGTTTGCTATCCCGTAGACGGTTACCGCCCGGTAACCAACCCAACGACACTTTGGTGTACCTTTAAGCCGCATTGCAACTTGCAAACCGTTAGGAAGCTGTTTTTTCGTACTGGTAAACGTTCGAGACTAGTTTTTCACCATTTATTTCCCGTATGCCTTTCCGTAGGCAGATTTCACATTGAATACAGTAATTGCGTGTCGACAATTAATAAGGCGGACGAGGGGCGAATTTAATCCGGTCGTTCTTCTGGTGGAATTGGCGGTTGAGGCTAGTGGTCGACAAGCTGAAAAAGCAAAATACCGAAAATTTTCTAAAATTTGTTAAGTATTTTGTTCGAATTATCCGAAAATCGAATTCTAGAAACCGGTATTTTGCTTTTCCTTTTTGAAAAAAAAAACAGGTCGCAAGCTAAATCGTAAATAAACGCCGCGGCGTGTAAATATTTGGGGGCCGAAAGCCCTAACCCAAGAAAGGAAAGGATTTTTGGGCGGAATGACATTTTAGACGCCGAGTTCAGACTTGATATACGGACAGGGTACATGGAGATCTGTAGAGGTGTCCGGCTGACCTGCGAACAAGGAGTGGTTTTTTTAGTGATCCCGGAGTTTCGAGATCGCGCCATGCCTATTTTGCGCAAATTTCAGACCTTGATTCCGAAAGCGTTTTCAAAAAGGTTCGACGTGACACTCCCGTTATTCCCCCCGTTAACAACCTTTACCCAGGATGCCCCAATAAGAAAACACCCCTAACTAGACGCGTACGGGGCCGATTGGATTGCTAATTATACCATACGAAGCCGTTGAAACGATCTGTCTGAAACAATCTCCATAACCATAAGACGATTTTAACTCGCTACCAGGGTTGAAAAGCCGCTTCGCGACTTTTCAACCCTGGCCCCGTCTTGGACTATCTGCTGTTCTACGCTTTGCATAATTGTGCTGAATTCAGATGACCAAAAAATGAAAATGATTCGCTTGTGGCCCTTTATATAGGCGACTCCCCACTTCCGGCCAATGCTAATTTTTCCTAGCGGAGAGGGTTTTACAAAAACTTAAATTTAATATCGAAAATGGCTGATTTGTATAAATCTGATATGTGGGCAGTCATCCCTAGACCATTACGCACATAATGACGTATCGTACCCACCCCTCACTCCTTCCCCTATAGAGATACGACTGGAACAACGATACGGAAGTGGATGCAAAGTGGCACACACACACAGACACTATTTTTTTATATATAGTAGGAATATCGAAAATGGCTGATTTGTATAAATCTGATATGTGGGCAGTCATCCCTAGACCATTACGCACATAATGACGTATCGTACCCACCCCTCACTCCTTCCCCTATAGAGATACGACTGGAACAACGATACGGAAGTGGATGCAAAGTGGCACACACACACAGACACTATTTTTTTATATATAGTAGGATTTAAAAACACAGTCAAAGCATTAAGGCCTCCGTATCAAATTAACGGTCATTTCGGATCATTATACTTTGGCGAAATTGAGGCAAATTAGCCCGAAATACGCAAAGCTTTACGAAATGGCTTATAAAATAGCGGGTTTGAATAAAACTATAATTCTCAGAATTTGAAAACTCGTCGTTTCAAGGGCTTTCGAGTGGTGTGGCCAGCATTCTGATCAGACGTTTCAGCGCTTCCAGTTCGAGGGGGTGTTTTTGATTGGGACACCCTGCAATATCTGGGCGCCCACCATTTCCGATTCCAGCGAGTTTGAAGAGGTGGCCGAAATGCAGACAGCCGTCTCAACGTCGCTGCTCTAAACGGTATTCAAAATTTGGTTCAATGTTGCCGAATCAAGGAAAAAGCATTTCGCACCTCCCCGCCACTGGTCGTGCCGTCGTCGGGTGGTAATTGGCCGGATACGTTCAGCTCGACGAGCGTGCCCTTTAAATGATGATCATCACTTAGAAGAGAATATGGTAATCCACCACATCAGAATTTGGGACAGGTGGAGTCGAGAGCAGCTGCTGGACATTGGTCTGGTCGTCTCCCGTCTTGTCTTCCCCCGTTTTCACTCCCTTTAAATGATGTTTGTTACTTAGAAGGGGATATGGTAATCTACTGTGTGGTATCATTATACTTTGGAGGTAACATGTGTGTATCTTTATGCATCAAATGGACATCTCTGCTAAGGGCCACCCGGGATAGCGACTGGGTTGATACGATTTGGGAGGTACCAGCGCCGACCCCCCGCTACGCGGGGGTTCAGCGCTGGCCCTCCTCCCCCCCCCCCGCACCATTTGAATCTTGAATTTGAATGCAGAATTAGGCTGAATTCCCGGTCGGGCGGACAGACGGACATTAGAAATTTATATATAGTAGATAGATAGTAGATTCCGCACTTCAATTGCAGGGAAACCGACTGTGAGATCTGTGTAGGTGGCCCCCCCGCCCCCGGATATAGATTATCATCGCGACGCGGACTTGAGGGCCGTCGAAAGGAAGTTTTTAGAAGGCGCCGCATCGTGCGGCCCGTGCGGGTTTTCACCAGACAACTTTGTCGATAGGACTCTCAAACCTACGGGCAGATCGTCCTGCAGCTTCTCCTTGAAATCTTCAATTTCTAGAGCTGTATGGGCCGGACTGCATGCAGTGGCCGTCGTCAGGGACAGCGAGACCTGAAAAATAGCGTTTCTGCCAGGCAGGCTGCAGCCGGCCCCCAAATACGGGCAGCGAGTCCTCAAAAAAGTTCAAAGCATTCTATTTTCACGGTTTAGGTATCTATCGAAAGCTCTCGGAATTGTATTCTTAATTTACCGGGGCTGTCAGTTTCGGAGGCTTTTTCTCCGCCTTCTCGCTTTTCTCCCCAGCGTCGTTCAGTTCGTCCGGAGGCGCACTCGACGAGTTGTTGAAGTCGGCCGTGCTCGGATCCTGAAATAGTTCATTCAACGCATTGTATTCTTAATTTACCGGGGCCGTCAGTTTCGGAGGCTTTTTCTCCGCCTTCTCGTTTTTCTGCCCAGCGTCGTTCAGTCCGTCCGGAGGCGCACTCGACGAGTTGTTGAAGTCGGCCGTGCTCGGATCCTGAAATAGTTCATTCAACGCATTGTATTCTTAATTTACCGGGGCCGTCAGTTTCGGAGGCTTTTTCTCCGCCTTCTCGTTTTTCTGCCCAGCGTCGTTCAGTCCGTCCGGAGGCGCACTCGACGAGTTGTTGAAGTCGGCCGTGCTCGGATCCTGAAATAGTTCATTCAACGCATTGTATTCTTAATTTACCGGGGCCGTCAGTTTCGGAGGCTTTTTCTCCGCCTTCTCGCTTTTCTCTGCAGCGTCGTTCAGTCCGTCCGGAGGCGCACTCGACGAGTTGTTGAAGTCGGCCGTGCTCGGATCCTGAAATAGTTCATTCAACGCATTGTATTCTTAATTTACCGGGGCCGTCAGTTTCGGAGGCTTTTTCTCCGCCTTCTCGCTTTTCTCCCCAGCGTCGTTCAGTTCGTCCGGAGGCGCACTCGACGAGTTGTTGAAGTCGGCCGTGCTCGGATCCTGAAATAGTTCATTCAACGCATTGTATTCTTAATTTACCGGGGCCGTCAGTTTCGGAGGCTTTTTCTCCGCCTTCTCGCTTTTCTCTGCAGCGTCGTTCAGTCCGTCCGGAGGCGCACTCGACGACTTGTTGAAGTCGGCCGTGCTCGGATCCTGAAATAGTTCATTCAACGCATTGTATTCTTAATTTACCGGGGCCGTCAGTTTCGGAGGCTTTTTTCTCCGCCTTCTCGCTTTTCTCCCCCAGCGTCGTTCAGTTCGTCCGGAGGCGCACTCGACGAGTTGTTGAAGTCGGCCGTGCTCGGATCCTGAAATAGTTCATTCAACGCATTGTATTCTTAATTTACCGGGGCCGTCAGTTTCGGAGGCTTTTTCTCCGCCTTCTCGCTTTTCTCCCCAGCGTCGTTCAGTTCGTCCGGAGGCGCACTCGACGAGTTGTTGAAGTCGGCCGTGCTCGGATCCTGAAATAGTTCATTCAACGCATTGTATTCTTAATTTACCGGGGCCGTCAGTTTCGGAGGCTTTTTTCTCCGCCTTCTCGCTTTTCTCCCCAGCGTCGTTCAGTTCGTCCGGAGGCGCACTCGACGACTTGTTGAAGTCGGCCGTGCTCGGATCCTGAAATAGTTCATTCAACGCATTGTATTCTTAATTTACCGGGGCCGTCAGTTTCGGAGGCTTTTTCTCCGCCTTCTCGCTTTTCTCCCCAGCGTCGTTCAGTTCGTCCGGAGGCGCACTCGACGAGTTGTTGAAGTCGGCCGTGCTCGGATCCTGAAATAGTTCATTCAACGCATTGTATTCTTAATTTACCGGGGCCGTCAGTTTCGGAGGCTTTTTCTCCGCCTTCTCGCTTTTCTCCCCAGCGTCGTTCAGTTCGTCCGGAGGCGCACTCGACGAGTTGTTGAAGTCGGCCGTGCTCGGATCCTGAAATAGTTCATTCAACGCATTGTATTCTTAATTTACCGGGGCCGTCAGTTTCGGAGGCTTTTTCTCCGCCTTCTCGCTTTTCTCTGCAGCGTCGTTCAGTTCGTCCGGAGGCGCACTCGACGAGTTGTTGAAGTCGGCCGTGCTCGGATCCTGAAATAGTTCATTCAACGCATTGTATTCTTAATTTACCGGGGCCGTCAGTTTCGGAGGCTTTTTCTCCGCCTTCTCGCTTTTCTCCCCAGCGTCGTTCAGTTCGTCCGGAGGCGCACTCGACGAGTTGTTGAAGTCGGCCGTGCTCGGATCCTGAAATAGTTCATTCAACGCATTGTATTCTTAATTTACCGGGATTCTTTTCGTATCGGGGCTGATACCGGGCAAATCGCCAATAGTATCATTACGTAATTTTTATGAAAAAACTTGCAAATGAATATTTTCAACCAAATATCAACTTTTCAAGCATTTTTCTACGCTTTAAGAAAGTTTGCTAGCCAATACAGCTAAATTTCCCCAAAACACTATTAAAAACCGAATCAGGCAGAGCAATTCACACTTCCCCGATATTGCCAAGGCACCATTTTTTAAAGCCTTAAAAATAACTTGATACCTTAGCCTTGAGAAAAGATGGGTATTTCCGCTTCGCGACTTTTCAACCCTGGCCCCGTCCAACCATAATATTCTAAACTCTGCATACGTCTCTCGAATTCTCTGCAGTGAAAAAATGAAAAACGCCCCTCTCTCGCAATATATATATAGGCTACCGCCACTTCCGGAGTATGCTAATTTTTCCTAACAAAGAGAGCGGCCGAATTTTCAACAAAAACTTAATTTTAATGTCGAAAATAGCATAATTTGCAACATTTGATATTTGTGCAGTTATCCCAGAGCCATTACGCACCTAATGACGTATCATATTTAGGCTACGACGTTCGCTTCTTGAGTTATCCTCTGGACAGAATGACGGAAGTTGCATGCAAAGTGGCACAGACACACACACAAACACTATTTTTTTTATATATAGTAGGATATATAGTAGGATGGGTCTCTCGCTGGCCTATATTCTAACCCGATCGGGTGTAAGGCGGTCAAATTGCGAGTAGGGGGCGGTGCTTTGGGCATTCCCCTGTGTTGCGAGTGTTTCTGGGCAACGGCTTTTGAACGCGACCGAATCCCACAGATACCCACCGGCTGATAGCGGCCAGGGTGAAAATATTGGGGCCAATCCGTCTGAAAAGCCGCAGTTTGACTACATGGCTAATGATTTCGTTACCTTCGCGGGCTTCGGCTCCGCCTTGTATTCAAACTGAAACAAACGGAGGTATGACAAAAAAAAGTTAAAAGATCACCTTCGTCTTGAATTTCTTCTCGTACGTAGTGATTTCTCCGGCCGCCTAAGATACAGGAGTGCCCCAAAAAATCACCCCCCCGCCCCTCTAGCGTGCCGCAGATGTGTCCGATTCATACGACTAAGGTATCTATCGAAAGCTCTTGCAAAAGCAAGTCCAGCACGTCAATCCATTGGAAATGTCGAAATTTTTCACACGACTTTCGACATTTTTGATGCAAAAGGGATACACTTTTGGCCCGAATTTAACGGGTTTAAGCGCATCCAAGCTGTGTTTTTGCAAATGGCTTTCAAAATGCGCTCGTTGAACCGCCAGGAAAGGCTACGGTGGTTTAAATTGTGATTTTTGACAAAAACGAAAAAAAAACGAAAATCCCCCCGTTTCGCAAGCATTATTAAATGTCAAACTTTTTTTAAAATATGCGCATGAACGTGCTGGACTTGTGTTTCCGAGAGCTTTCGATACCTAAATGGTCGGAATCAGACACGGCTTCAGCTGGTGAGGGAGGGTGGTGTTTTTTTGGGACACTCGGTTTGCGAATCTTACATTAACTTAAGACCGAGGGCGGTGAGGAAGTCGGCTTTTTTCCGTGAGCGGATAACACATTATAAATATGCTTTGCGGTCCTGTTGCTTAGAGATCTGAGTGGTTACAAACAATTTCATGCTCAGAAGTCTTGCGAACCTTGCGCCTCGCCAAACATAGAGCCCTAATTTATTTGGCCATCAGTCATAGCATCTCATTTACGAAAATTACAGGCAAGAAGAAGCCTTACAGCCTTTCGATGTCTAAGAAAAATTTTAAATTTTAAATGATTTGTTTTTCACTAATTTTCGCCGCACCCCCACCCCCTCCCGGCAAATATCGATTGACGCAAAAATAGAATTAAAGGTCACATCAGCTTCCTCCTCGTCACAAGCCTCCCCAAATTTAGCGTCGATGGTCACGGAGTCCTTGACCTGGAAGTATAAGAATTGGCACAGCAAAACCAATCCATGCCATCTCGACGTCGGCATGGCCGCGCTCACCACAATTTTCGGTACAAATGTAAAAACTATGTGCAGCCGAATTTTCTAGGCAAAATATGTAAAACAAAAAAGTTATCGCTAAATAACTGATTTTTGGCGGGCCGCTGGTACTCATTTTTGGGTATGTTTTCGCAATTAGTCTCCCGATTTTTGAGTCATTTTGCGAAAAATGATCATTTTTGGGTGGGTTTCTGCCACATAATAATCTCAAAAAACGACACCTTGCCCAGCTTTTTTTGCTTTTCGAACTAATGGCCAGGTTCGTTCAAAAAATTCAATATCACATAAAAACCGCGGGGGATATTCTTGTTACCTTCTGCTTGTAGTCCCTGAGCTCGGCCAAAATTGCCACCACCGCATCGATGGCGTCGTCGATCGTGGGCATGAACTCGTCGCACACCTCCAAAATGAGTTTCCGAGAAGCAATTCGTGAGCGCCGAAGTTGTACCAATTTTCCTTGCGCAAACCCCCCTCCCCCGGCCCCTGGCCGGCCCCGCCCTACCCGAGTTTTGCGATATATTAGCAGGCAACTATCAACTCAGTCTCAATCTTACTTTATACGGGTCGAAAAAGGGCAAGGGTTGCCCTTATGCCCGCATTTTGTAAAAATATCGAAAATGTAGAAAACTATCCTCGCACCTCCTTTGGCGAAACCTCGTCTAAACCTAGTCTTTGTTGTAACTATTTTAAACCAACGCCCAAAATCCGCTTCGCGGGCCTTGGGCGCTGGAATGCGGCTTTTCCATGAGAAATTTGACTTTCTGATGGCTCGGGTCCTTCGGACCGCCATCCCCACCGACCACACACGCGAGTGCAACTGGCAAGAATGAAGAAATTTCTATTTTTTTCACATTATGCTAATGAGCCCTCCCGGACCCTCAAAAATGAGTAAAACCGGCTTTAACTTTGTAAACTTGTATTTTATCGGGATTCTGAAAATGTCATTGGAAAGAGGAAGGTCGATTACCCCATGTGACGGAGAATTGGGGCATTTTGGACACGGGAACGCCCTCAAATTGGGACTCGAAACTGACATCCACACACACACACACACACACACACACACACACACACACACACACACACACACACACACACACACACACACACACACACACACACACACACACACACACACACACACACACACACACACACACACACACACACACACACACACACACACACACACACACACACACACACACACACACACACACACACACACACACACACACACACACACACACACACACACACACACACACACACACACACACACACACACACACACACACACACACACACACACACACACACACACACACACACACACACACACACACACACACACACACACACACACACACACACACACACACACACACACACACACACACACACACACACACACACACACACACACACACACACACACACACACACACACACACACACACACACACACACACACACACACACACACACACACACACACACACACACACACACACACACACACACACACACACACACACACACACACACACACACACACACACACACACACACACACACACACACACACACACACACACACACACACACACACACACACACACACACACACACACACACACACACACACACACACACACACACACACACACACACACACACACACACACACACACACACACACACACACACACACACACACACACACACACACACACACACACACACACACACACACACACACACACACACACACACACACACACACACACACACACACACACACACACACACACACACACACACACACACACACACACACACACACACACACACACACACACACACACACACACACACACACACACACACACACACACACACACACACACACACACACACACACACACACACACACACACACACACACACACACACACACACACACACACACACACACACACACACACACACACACACACACACACACACACAAAGATACGCGACCAAATTATATAAGGTAGGATAGGATTACATGATTTTGGATGGCCATTCACACTTTGAACAGATTGTACTAGGCTCGTCGAATAGCGCGTCAAAAATGTCGAAAAATTGCGTAAAAATTTTTTTTGAAACTAACTGTTTGACCCCCTTTTTAAGGTTATTCTTGTTTTTGTTATAACTTTTGATCGCACAATATTTTCAGCGGTGCTTACGTGGGATATTTTCCCTATAATATGTTTTGCGGCGCTCTATCGATTGGCGTGCTAAAAAACCTTGAAGAAAAAAAGCGAAAATATGATAAGTTTTATGAACAGTTAAGTTAAATATGAACCTTTTTCCAAGAGCTTAATTTGATGGCTTCAGCTCCTTCCAAACCATTTTTTCTCAATTCACGTTTAAAAACCTAGCGCACGAACCTCCTCCAGGGTTTTGGCCGGCTGCTCGCTCTCCATTGACCATCCGCGCTGCAACGCCTCCGCCACCTCCTGAAAGAAGTCAGCTTGAATAAGTCGTGGCGTAACTTTTTTTGTGGAGCGCAATAAAAGGTTACGATACTTTTCTTTCATCAAATGTTTTCCTATGCGTCGAGAAATGCTTAGCCAGTAGGAGTATTTATTTTAACAGTGTTTTAGTAAAATTTAACTATAACTATTTTATGATTAGTATCATTATTATTTATTATTATTAGAAAATACAGTAATAAACTTGACAACTTTTGCGTTTAGGGGTAATAAAAACGCTTAAGAAATACTGTCTCTACTCAAAATTTGTACCTAAGGGGGTTGAGTTATTGGTTGGTTGAGTGGTTGCCGGTTTGCCACCCCCGCCCTCCCCATGACCTTCCCCATTCTCCGAAAGACGTTTACCTGCGTCAGCACCGGCATTCCGTCGTTGCCAGCACGGCAGCGGTTCTCGAAGATGTAGCCGGTATTTGCAGTGGCGATGAGCATTTCCGTCTGGAAGTCCAATTGTCTAATTTCCTAAAACCTGCTTGAATCCGGCTCAAGCCTTTTCTAACACCGGTTTTATTGGACCAACTGAGCTTATCCCTTTATTCATTCGATGCCAGTGTGGCAATACAAGACTTCCTACGGCGGCGAGATAAGCAAGAGTCTGGCGGGAAAAAACAGCCTTCGGGGTCGTTGGACCGAGCGGATATTAGCGAGGCGGGAACTAATTTTTACGTTTCCGTTAATGACTCAATACCGCTGTAAGTACTAGGTCGAAACCTGGTTTAACCAACAATCTACATTTCCCTGAGAAAAAATAGACGCTTCCAGCCCGCTAAAAATGGACCACCACAACACGGAGGCGCAGCTTACCAAACATTTCACTCTTATCTCTCTCTCCCACTCTGTCTCGCTCTCGCTCTCTTTGCCTATCTCTCTCGCTGCCTATCTCTCTCCCGCTCTCTCTCTCTCTCTCTCTCTCTCTCTGTCTCGCTATCTCCTCTATCTCTATCTCGCTCTCTCTACCTATTTTGTTCTCTCCCTCTCTCCCTCCCTCTCTCTGTCTCTCGAAAATCAAAATGTCGAAATTTCATAATGTCGACATTTTTTGCTTTGGATTTGGCGGGTTTTAGCGGGACGACATTCTGAATTTCGACATTGTGAACTTCGACATTATCATTTTAGGCATTTTGAAAATTTGCGGTCTCACTGCTCACCGGGGGCTCCTCAGCGATACTTGGGCCACAACCGATCCACTTCAAAACCCGCAAGCAGCATCCGAGCTCGTTGGACTCAACTTCCGAATCCTCCGACACGGGAGGGGGGTCGCGGCCGTTGGCCAAACGCTTCTTCAAGCCAGCACGGTTGCTTTCAGCCTTGCATTGGCGACGCTGGCAGGCGCTCTGAAAACCGCAACAGATGTTGGCACTCCAAGTGTTCTTACCACGTACATACGCCAGCGTTTCTCGAAGTGCTCACGTTCTTGCTTCTTCCGGTAGGCGGCAGACTGAAATCTTTTTGAGTCTTCAATAATTTCTTGAGCTCACTTTCTCCAGCAACGGGGCGAGCCACGCCTTGATCACCGAGAAGAGCTTCGCGAAGGTGACCTCATCGAGGTGCGCAACGAATGAATCGGACTGCTAAAATCAGAACCTTAGTTATGGGACTCCCAAGGTAGTGCCTCCGTTCTTCAGGATTCGCGTGAGAACAAGTTTTCTTCGGCGCAAGCATACGTTTCTTTATAATCCTACCTACCCTACCCATCTGGGCCACACGCACTAAAAAACTTACTCCCGCAACCACAAACATGGTGCCAGATGTGGAATGTGTTGAGCGTACGAAGCGGCAGCGAGGAGTACTGCCCTCTCGGGTGTAAACCCACGCACTCAAAACGTGTTTTTTTTTGCCCCAGCCACCATTTCAAAACTGCATGCTAATCGCGCTGATATCATTATTCTAGGCGAGTATGCAGATATATAGGGTGTTCCAAAAAAATCACCCCCTAGCCGGCCGCAGACACGTCCGATTTTTACGATATTTTTACGATCCGATCTATCGAAAACTCTCGCAGAGGCGAGTCCAGCACTTTTCTCTTACTCTGAAAATTTGTAAAATCTAAATTTGTAAAATTTTCTGTACTAATGCAGTTGGGGGGGGGGCATTCCGAAATTGCTTGTAAAGGGCCACGAGACGCTCCGCTTACTAGGGAATGTTTTCGGGCGGTCATCGGACCTAAATATGTGAGTATGTGCATCTTGTAGAGCTCGACGAGACGAATCGAGTGATCTATTAGCTGCGGATACCTTATTTTACTAAAGTTACAGCTGATTAAAGTTTTCCGACTTACCTTCATAAGCCCCCTTCCACGAAGGGCGGTGAATCTTAAAACGTCCCTTTACTGCAGGGACTCTATCGCGCGCCCCTGCGCCCTAACTACAGTAACCCACCCCACCGGCCCCCATTACGCTAGCCAATTGCTTTCCTTTCCAAAAACCAAAAGTATAGCACAACCGCCCATGGGTTCGGTCCAGATGGTTCAAGGGAAAGGGCGTACTGTACGTGTTTTTCGCGCGTTGCGTGCGGGTGCGCGGAATAGCAACCGGTTTTTAGCTGGGCAGGCCTGCTTTCGCAATTGCGCGACGCGTCTATCGCACGCGTTACGGTCTTTCCTCCTTCCCAAAGCTACCGGACGTTTATTAGAAGCCGGGCCGCTGTGATAGGAGAAAGAAATAGAAATCGGATTAGAAAATTTTGCATACGTGAAATAGAGCTATAATTGCGCACTTTGTAAAGCTTAAATAGTCTTAGGACACCAATCACGCTTTCAACATTCTTACGCACTAAGCAGGATTGAATGGCGCTTCGTCCGCAGTTCGATGTCGCTTCCGGAAGTTCAGGCGGAGTAGATAATAGGATGTAGCGTTTTTTACCCAAAGAACAAGCGGAAGATTCTGAGAAATAGGGCCGAAAACTATTAGGAATCTATTTTCGTTGCGGAATAATTAGTTAGAATTCTTACAATCTTCGAAGTCAACGCTAACAAGAAGGATCGGATGAGGGTACAGGTCTTTGAGCACAACACGTTGAAAGTTCGTTGAAAAGTGCCGTTAGAATCTTCACATGGACGGCTACACTCTAATTATTTTTATGAGACGAAAACATTTAGCACCTTACAAACGGTTTCTCATTTCAGAATGGGAAGCTACCAATTTAATCGCTGACGGCACCCGATTTGTGAAAATTTACTTTTATGGCCCTCATGAAAAAGTGTTGTCCGGGCCAGAAACGATCTGGAAATGCTCAAAATGTAGTCTGTGGGCAAAAAATGCACCCGAAAGAAGTGTTTCAGGGCTAAAACTACTTTCTTTACTATAAAAGGATCATAAAAGAAACAAGGGTTCTATACCGGTAACGGGGTCCTTAATAAAAATAAGGGTCCTTAAAAAAATAAGGGTCCTTAATAAAAATAAGGGTCCTTAAAAAAATAAGGGTCCTTAATAAAAATAAGGGTCCTTAAAAAAAAATAAGGGTCCTTAGAATTTCAGGTTAAGGACCCCTGTCCCGACAGGGATACTTAAAATAGATGCTATTTTTAAGGACCCCGATTCCGGCAACTCCCGAAAATACAGTATTTTCGCCGATTTTGCACAGATTGTGCCTCGTTTAGCTATTTAAATTACGCGACTCTCTTACACCCAGTTTGTGCCTAAAAATAAGGCTTCGTGCCACCCGGGGCCTAGTCGCTTCGGATGGGTGCGAGCTCGTACAGGGTTTCGAAATCGGGGCGCCCGAGGAGCGCGAAGCGCCCAGGCGCCCCGATTTCGGAAGAGTGGAGCGGCAGCCCATCCGAAGCGACGGCCCGCCTTGCCTGACACGCCCTAAGCCTCAAATCGTGCTCATCCCCACAGAAATTTCCACGCAACTCGACGTGCTAGATTTTTTTAGCCAGGGACAATTTGAGGCTTATGGTGTGTCGGGCAAGGTGGGCCGTCGCTTCGGATGGGCTGCCGCTCCACTCTTTCGAAATGGGGGCGCCCCCGGCCGCTTCGCCGGCCTTGGCGCCCCCATTTCGAAACCCTGTACGAGCTCGCACCCATCCGAAGCGACTAGGCCCCGGGTGGCACGAAGCCTTATTTTTAGGCACAAACTGGGTGTAATTCAAAATGCGAAACAAAGGACAATCTGTCGCGAATCCGCGTCTCCGCAAAATCGGCGAAAATACTGTATTTTCGGGAGTTGCCGGAATCGGGGTCCTTAAAAATAGCATCTATTTTAATGACCCCTGTCGGGACAGGGGTCCTTAACCTGAAATTCTAAGGACCCTTATTTTTATTAAGGACCCTTATTTTTTTTAAGGACCCTTTTTTTTTTAAGGACCCTTATTTTTTTTAAGGACCCCGTTACCGGTATAGAGCCGAAACAAGCCCCTATTTTACTTCGATTACTGAAATGGAAAGGTTAGCTATTTGCCAGTTCATCGTAATCTTATTTGTCCTTCCTTCTGTTTCTTTTTTTCTTTCTCCATACTTTTGGTTTTTGGAAAGGAAGGCAATAGGCTCGCGGGTGCTAATGCACTTGGGGGGGCAGTCCGGATGTTGACTACAAGACGCTCCAAATGCCGTTTTTTTAAACTCGAAGCCTTTGGAAAAGCTAAGCCAAGCCTAAGCCTAGGCTTAGCTTCATACAAACGAAGTCTAAGCTTAGCTTGAGCCAAGCTAAGCTTAGCTCCAAGTTTAGTCCTAAATGACCCCATTTTGACCACCTAAGACAATTTAAAGCTCAAGTTAAGCTTAGCTTGGGCTTAAGCTTAAGCCTAAGCCTAAGCTAAGCTTAGTTAAAGCTAAGTTAAGCCTAGGCTTAAGCAGAAAACCAAGTAGCTTAGGCGGAGCGTCGCATAACCCCTTACTACCAATTTCGGACTGCCCCCTTAACTGCATTAGCACCGGCTCGCGTAATGTGGGTTACTGTAGTTAGGGCGCAGGGGCGCGCGATAGCGTCCCTGCAGTAAGGGGATGTTGTAAGATTCACCGCCCGTCCTTCCAAGTCCCCTCCACCGTGGTCTGGCGGCCTAGTGGTGTAGTAAGCGGCGTCAGGGGAATCTGATGAGGGTTCAAACCCGCTCACGAATTTTATTTTTTTTTTGCTTTTTCGTCCAAATGTCCCTCTTTGCTTTCTAAAGCGCCTAAATAACTTTTCTAATTGGTAGCATGAAAAGCACACAGGCCCAAGTTGTGCAGCACGCATTTTATTTCATGATTATTAGTGTGCAGCGTCTATGCAAAATTGTTTCAGATGCGCTTCTCTCATTTGTGTTTTTCTGATCTGGCTCGGTTTCTGCCATACGCCGAGTCGTCGCGGGCGCTGGGCCTGTGGCGAATGACTGGAAATGGCGCATTATATTGAGCGATAATTAAGACAAACCTTATCAAAAACGGAGCACTTGCTGCCGTCGGTGACCATGTTGATGCAGTAGCGTGGGTTAGAGGGATAAAGAGAAAGAGAGAGAAAGGCGAGAGGAAGAGAATCAGAGCGAGAGCGTGAGAGAAAGTGAGAGCGAGAGAGAGTGAGAGCGTGAAAGAGAGTGAACGAGAGAGAGAAAGAGAGCCAGAGAGATAGGGAACGATCCGCAAGCAAGCAATGCCCGGCGGTAAGAGTTTACTTAACCCCCCCCCCCCCCCACAGCCGAAGGGTCTCAAAGTTTTCGGTATTTTCGCTTATTTTGTCGGGATTTTTGCAACGCCATTCGATAGAGCGTCGAAAAATCTACTAAGCGTTTTAATTTGAGCCTACAATAATCCTACCTTATATAATTTTGGCGTGTAACTGTGTGTGTGTGTGTGTGTGTGTGTGTGTGTGTGTGTGTGTGTGTGTGTGTGTGTGTGTGTGTGTGTGTGTGTGTGTGTGTGTGTGTGTGTGTGTGTGTGTGTGTGTGTGTGTGTGTGTGTGTGTGTGTGTGTGTGTGTGTGTGTGTGTGTGTGTGTGTGTGTGTGTGTGTGTGTGTGTGTGTGTGTGTGTGTGTGTGTGTGTGTGTGTGTGTGTGTGTGTGTGTGTGTGTGTGTGTGTGTGTGTGTGTGTGTGTGTGTGTGTGTGTGTGTGTGTGTGTGTGTGTGTGTGTGTGTGTGTGTGTGTGTGTGTGTGTGTGTGTGTGTGTGTGTGTGTGTGTGTGTGTGTGTGTGTGTGTGTGTGTGTGTGTGTGTGTGTGTGTGTGTGTGTGTGTGTGTGTGTGTGTGTGTGTGTGTGTGTGTGTGTGTGTGTGTGTGTGTGTGTGTGTGTGTGTGTGTGTGTGTGTGTGTGTGTGTGTGTGTGTGTGTGTGTGTGTGTGTGTGTGTGTGTGTGTGTGTGTGTGTGTGTGTGTGTGTGTGTGTGTGTGTGTGTGTGTGTGTGTGTGTGTGTGTGTGTGTGTGTGTGTGTGTGTGTGTGTGTGTGTGTGTGTGTGTGTGTGTGTGTGTGTGTGTGTGTGTGTGTGTGTGTGTGTGTGTGTGTGTGTGTGTGTGTGTGTGTGTGTGTGTGTGTGTGTGTGTGTGTGTGTGTGTGTGTGTGTGTGTGTGTGTGTGTGTGTGTGTGTGTGTGTGTGTGTGTGTGTGTGTGTGTGTGTGTGTGTGTGTGTGTGTGTGTGTGTGTGTGTGTGTGTGTGTGTGTGTGTGTGTGTGTGTGTGTGTGTGTGTGTGTGTGTGTGTGTGTGTGTGTGTGTGTGTGTGTGTGTGTGTGTGTGTGTGTGTGTGTGTGTGTGTGTGTGTGTGTGTGTGTGTGTGTGTGTGTGTGTGTGTGTGTGTGTGTGTGTGTGTGTGTGTGTGTGTGTGTGTGTGTGTGTGTGTGTGTGTGTGTGTGTGTGTGTGTGTGTGTGTGTGTGTGTGTGTGTGTGTGTGTGTGTGTGTGTGTGTGTGTGTGTGTGTGTGTGTGTGTGTGTGTGTGTGTGTGTGTGTGTGTGTGTGTGTGTGTGTGTGTGTGTGTGTGTGTGTGTGTGTGTGTGTGTGTGTGTGTGTGTGTGTGTGTGTGTGTGTGTGTGTGTGTGTGTGTGTGTGTGTGTGTGTGTGTGTGTGTGTGTGTGTGTGTGTGTGTGTGTGTGTGTGTGTGTGTGTGTGTGTGTGTGTGTGTGTGTGTGTGTGTGTGTGTGTGTGTGTGTGTGTGTGTGTGTGTGTGTGTGTGTGTGTGTGTGTGTGTGTGTGTGTGTGTGTGTGTGTGTGTGTGTGTGTGTGTGTGTGTGTGTGTGTGTGTGTGTGTGTGTGTGTGTGTGTGTGTGTGTGTGTGTGTGTGTGTGTGTGTGTGTGTGTGTGTGTTTTGGGCGCTGGTGTAAAATAAAAAAGTTATAGCCAAAAACTTCCGGCTGGGGGGTAAAGTAAACCGTAGCCTGCCCGGCCAATGACGATGTCCAAATCTGGCAGCTGCCTAACAACTTTGCTTGGTCGGCGGAACTGTACTTTTCGCGCGGGGACGAGGGTTTGAGCGGCGGGGGGGAGGGGTAAATCGGAGCCTCCTCGTGATGCCGTAACAAAATCTAAATTATCTTAATAACATTTTACGCAATTTGTCGGTATAAACAGCTGGTAAAGTTATAACATTTCTGAATATCCTACTATATATAAAAGAATAGTGTTTGTGTGTGCGTGTGTGCCACTTTGCATGCAACTTCCGTCAGCGTGTTCCAGTAGTATCTCAATAAGGGGGGTAGTTAGGGGTATGTATGATACGTCATTAGGTGCGCAATGGTCTGGAGATGACTGCACACTTCTAAGATTTTACAAAATCAGCTATTGTCAACGTTAAATTTAAGTTTTTGTAAAAATTTCGGACACCCTCTTTGTTGGGAAAAATTAACATACACCGGAGGTGATGATAGCCTATATAATGGGAGAGAGGCCGCGTTTTCATTTTCTTGTCATCAGAATTCGGGAAAATGATGTAAAGTGAAGAATTTCATGGGATCAGACGCGGCCAGGGTTGAAAAGTCGCGAAGCGGCTTTTCAACACTGGTTGGCTTCAATTTTCCTATTTTGGCGGAACTTTCAAATTTTTTAGATATCTCCTTTAGCTTTGAAGCGATAAAAGCTATCCTACTATATATAAAAAAATAGTGTTTGTGTGTGTGTATATTTGCATGTACTTCCGTTATGCATACGTAGCTCCTGTTTTGCACATATGCGTACTATCGACGTGTAGTCAATCTTAATAGTTGGTTTTTTAGATGAATTCAGTCGTGCCTTACCTAGAATCGATGGTTCTCCTTGCCTCTCTTTCTCTGGGCGCATACGAAGATTCGTCCCTCACCCCCCTGAGAATGCACAAGCTCCTGTTTTGCAAATATGCGTACTCTCGACGTGTAGTCAATTTTAATAGTTGGTTTTTTAGATGAATTCAGTCGTGCCTTACCTAGAATCGATGGTTCTCCTTGCCTCTCTTTCTCTGGGCGCATACGAAGGTTCGTCCCTCACCCCCCCTGAGAATGCACAAGCTCCTGTTTTGCAAATATGCGTACTCTCGACGTGTAGTCAATTTTAATAGTTGGTTTTTTAGATGAATTCAGTCGTGCCTTACCTAGCATCGATGGTTCTCCTTGCCTCTCTTCCTCTTTGCGCATACGAAGATTCGTCCCTCACCCCCTGAGAATGCACAAGCTCCTGTTTTGCAAATATGCGTACTCTCGACGTGTAGTCAATTTTAATAGTTGGTTTTTTAGATGAATTCAGTCGTGCCTTACCTAGAATCGATGGTTCTCCTTGCCTCTCTTTCTCTGGGCGCATACGAAGGTTCGTCCCTCACCCCCCCCCTGAGAATGCACAAGCTCCTGTTTTGCAAATATGCGTACTCTCGACGTGTAGTCAATTTTAATAGTTGGTTTTTTAGATGAATTCAGTCGTGCCTTACCTAGAATCGATGGTTCGCCTTGCCTCTCTTTCTCTGGGCGCATACGAAGATTCGTCCCTCACACCCCCCCCCCTCCCCCTGAGAATGCACAAGCTCCTGTTTTGCAAATATGCGTACTCTCGACGTGTAGTCAATTTTAATAGTTGGTTTTTTAGATGAATTCAGTCGTGCCTTACCTAGAATCGATTGTTCTGCTTGCCTCTCTTTCTCTGGGCGCATACGAAGATTCGTCCCTCACACCCCCTGAGAATGCACAAGCTCCTGTTTTGCAAATATGCGTACTCTCGACGTGTAGTCAATTTTAATAGTTGGTTTTTTAGATGAATTCAGTCGTGCCTTACCTAGAATCGATGGTTCGCCTTGCCTCTCTTTCTCTGGGCGCATACGAAGATTCGTCCCTCACACCCCCCTGAGAATGCACAAGCTCCTGTTTTGCAAATATGCGTACTCTCGACGTGTAGTCAATTTTAATAGTTGGTTTTTTAGATGAATTCAGTCGTGCCTTACCTAGAATCGATTGTTCTGCTTGCCTCTCTTTCTCTGGGCGCATACGAAGATTCGTCCCTCACCCCCCCTGAGAATGCACAAGCTCCTGTTTTGCAAATATGCGTACTCTCGACGTGTAGTCAATTTTAATAGTTGGTTTTTAGATGAATTCAGTCGTGCCTTACCTAGAATCGATGGTTCGCCTTGCCTCTCTTTCTCTGGGCGCATACGAAGATTCGTCCCTCACACCCCCTGAGAATGCACAAGCTCCTGTTTTGCAAATATGCGTACTCTCGACGTGTAGTCAATTTTAATCGTTGGTTTTTTAAATGAATTCAGTCGTGCCTTACCTAGAATCGATGGTTCTCCTTGCCTCTCTTTCTCTGGGCGCATACGAAGATTCGTCCCTCACCCCCCCCTGAGAATGCACAAGCTCTTGTTTTGCAAATATGCGTACTCTCGACGTGTAGTCAATTTTAATAGTTGGTTTTTTAGATGAATTCAGTCGTGCCTTACCTAGAATCGATGGTTCTCCTTGCCTCTCTTTCTCTGGGCGCATACGAAGATTCGTCCCTCACCCCCCCTGAGAATGCACAAGCTCCTGTTTTGCAAATATGCGTACTCTCGACGTGTAGTCAATTTTAATAGTTGGTTTTTTAGATGAATTCAGTCGTGCCTTACCTAGAATCGATGGTTCTCCTTGCCTCTCTTCCTCTTTGCGCATACGAAGATTCGTCCCTCACCCCCCTGAGAATGCACAAGCTCCTGTTTTGCAAATATGCGTACTCTCGACGTGTAGTCAATTTTAATCGTTGGTTTTTTAAATGAATTCAGTCGTGCCTTACCTAGAATCGATGGTTCTCCTTGCCTCTCTTCCTCTTTTGCGCATACGAAGATTCGTCCCTCACCCCCCCTGAGAATGCACAAGCTCCTGTTTTGCAAATATGCGTACTCTCGACGTGTAGTCAATTTTAATAGTTGGTTTTTTAGATGAATTCAGTCGTGCCTTACCTAGAATCGATGGTTCTCCTTGCCTCTCTTCCTCTTTGCGCATACGAAGATTCGTCCCTCACCCCCCTGAGAATGCACAAGCTCCTGTTTTGCAAATATGCGTACTCTCGACGTGTAGTCAATTTTAATCGTTGGTTTTTTAAATGAATTCAGTCGTGCCTTACCTAGAATCGATGGTTCTCCTTGCCTCTCTTTCTCTGAGCGCATACGAAGATTCGTCCCTCACCCCCCTGAGAATGCACAAGCTCCTGTTTTGCAAATATGCGTACTCTCGACGTGTAGTCAATTTTAATAGTTGGTTTTTTAGATGAATTCAGTCGTGCCTTACCTAGAATCGATGGTTCTCCTTGCCTCTCTTCCTCTTTGCGCATACGAAGATTCGTCCCTCACCCCCCCTGAGAATGCACAAGCTCCTGTTTTGCAAATATGCGTACTCTCGACGTGTAGTCAATTTTAATCGTTGGTTTTTAAATGAATTCAGTCGTGCCTTACCTAGAATCGATGGTTCTCCTTGCCTCTCTTTCTCTGAGCGCATACGAAGATTCGTCCCTCACCCCCCTGAGAATGCACAAGCTCCTGTTTTGCAAATATGCGTACTCTCGACGTGTAGTCAATTTTAATAGTTGGTTTTTTAGATGAATTCAGTCGTGCCTTACCTAGAATCGATGGTTCTCCTTGCCTCTCTTCCTCTTTGCGCATACGAAGATTCGTCCCTCACCCCCCCTGAGAATGCACAAGCTCCTGTTTTGCAAATATGCGTACTCTCGACGTGTAGTCAATTTTAATCGTTGGTTTTTTAAATGAATTCAGTCGTGCCTTACCTAGAATCGATGGTTCTCCTTGCCTCTCTTTCTCTGAGCGCATACGAAGATTCGTCCCTCACCCCCCTGAGAATGCACAAGCTCCTGTTTTGCAAATATGCGTACTCTCGACGTGTAGTCAATTTTAATAGTTGGTTTTTGAGATGAATTCAGTCGTGCCTTACCTAGAATCGATGGTTCTCCTTGCCTCTCTTCCTCTTTGCGCATACGAAGATTCGTCCCTCACCCCCCCCTGAGAATGCACAAGCTCCTGTTTTGCAAATATGCGTACTCTCGACGTGTAGTCAATTTTAATAGTTGGTTTTTTAGATGAATTCAGTCGTGCCTTACCTAGAATCGATGGTTCTCCTTGCCTCTCTTCCTCTTTGCGCATACGAAGATTCGTCCCTCACCCCCCTGAGAATGCACAAGCTCCTGTTTTGCAAATATGCGTACTCTCGACGTGTAGTCAATTTTAATCGTTGGTTTTTTAAATGAATTCAGTCGTGCCTTACCTAGAATCGATGGTTCGCCTTGCCTCTCTTTCTCTGGGCGCATACGAAGATTCGTCCCTCACCCCCCTGAGAATGCACAAGCTCCTGTTTTGCAAATATGCGTACTCTCGACGTGTAGTCAATTTTAATCGTTGGTTTTTAAATGAATTCAGTCGTGCCTTACCTAGAATCGATGGTTCTCCTTGCCTCTCTTCCTCTTTGCGCATACGAAGATTCGTCCCTCACCCCCCTGAGAATGCACAAGCTCCTGTTTTGCAAATATGCGTACTCTCGACGTGTAGTCAATTTTAATAGTTGGTTTTTTAGATGAATTCAGTCGTGCCTTACCTAGAATCGATGGTTCTCCTTGCCGCTCTTCCTCTTTGCGCATACGAAGATTCGTCCCTCACCCCCCCTGAGAATGCACAAGCTCCTGTTTTGCAAATATGCGTACTCTCGACGTGTAGTCAATTTTAATCGTTGGTTTTTTAAATGAATTCAGTCGTGCCTTACCTAGAATCGATGGTTCTCCTTGCCTCTCTTCCTCTTTGCGCATACGAAGATTCGTCCCTCACCCCCCTGAGAATGCACAAGCTCCTGTTTTGCAAATATGCGTACTCTCGACGTGTAGTCAATTTTAATAGTTGGTTTTTTAGATGAATTCAGTCGTGCCTTACCTAGAATCGATGGTTCTCCTTGCCTCTCTTCCTCTTTGCGCATACGAAGATTCGTCCCTCACCCCCCCTGAGAATGCACAAGCTCCTGTTTTGCAAATATGCGTACTCTCGACGTGTAGTCAATTTTAATCGTTGGTTTTTTAAATGAATTCAGTCGTGCCTTACCTAGAATCGATGGTTCTCCTTGCCTCTCTTTCTCTGAGCGCATACGAAGATTCGTCCCTCACCCCCCCTGAGAATGCACAAGCTCCTGTTTTGCAAATATGCGTACTCTCGACGTGTAGTCAATTTTAATAGTTGGTTTTTGAGATGAATTCAGTCGTGCCTTACCTAGAATCGATGGTTCTCCTTGCCTCTCTTCCTCTTTCCGCATACGAAGATTCGTCCCTCACCCCCCTGAGAATGCACAAGCTCCTGTTTTGCAAATATGCGTACTCTCGACGTGTAGTCAATTTTAATCGTTGGTTTTTGAGATGAATTCAGTCGTGCCTTACCTAGAATCGGTGGTTCGCCTTGCCTCTCTTTCTCTGGGCGCATACGAAGATTCGTCCCTCACCCCCCTGAGAATGCACAAGCTCCTGTTTTGCAAATATGCGTACTCTCGACGTGTAGTCAATTTTAATAGTTGGTTTTTAGATGAATTCAGTCGTGCCTTACCTAGAATCGATGGTTCTCCTTGCCTCTCTTCCTCTTTGCGCATACGAAGATTCGTCCCTCACCCCCCTGAGAATGCACAAGCTCCTGTTTTGCAAATATGCGTACTCTCGACGTGTAGTCAATTTCAATCGTTGGTTTTTTAAATGAATTCAGTCGTGCCTTACCTAGAATCGATGGTTCTCCTTGCCTCTCTTCCTCTTTGCGCATACGAAGATTCGTCCCTCACCCCCCCTGAGAATGCACAAGCTCCTGTTTTGCAAATATGCGTACTCTCGACGTGTAGTCAATTTTAATAGTTGGTTTTTTAGATGAATTCAGTCGTGCCTTACCTAGAATCGATGGTTCTCCTTGCCTCTCTTCCTCTTTGCGCATACGAAGATTCGTCCCTCACCCCCCCTGAGAATGCACAAGCTCCTGTTTTGCAAATATGCGTACTCTCGACGTGTAGTCAATTTTAATCGTTGGTTTTTTAAATGAATTCAGTCGTGCCTTACCTAGAATCGATGGTTCGCCTTGCCTCTCTTTCTCTGGGCGCATACGAAGATTCGTCCCTCACCCCCCTGAGAATGCACAAGCTCCTGTTTTGCAAATATGCGTACTCTCGACGTGTAGTCAATTTTAATCGTTGGTTTTTTAAATGAATTCAGTCGTGCCTTACCTAGAATCGATGGTTCTCCTTGCCTCTCTTCCTCTTTGCGCATACGAAGATTCGTCCCTCACCCCCCCTGAGAATGCACAAGCTCCTGTTTTGCAAATATGCGTACTCTCGACGTGTAGTCAATTTTAATAGTTGGTTTTTTAGATGAATTCAGTCGTGCCTTACCTAGAATCGATGGTTCTCCTTGCCTCTCTTCCTCTTTGCGCATACGAAGATTCGTCCCTCACCCCCCTGAGAATGCACAAGCTCCTGTTTTGCAAATATGCGTACTTTCGACGTGTAGTCAATTTTAATCGTTGGTTTTTTAAATGAATTCAGTCGTGCCTTACCTAGAATCGATGGTTCTCCTTGCCTCTCTTTCTCTGAGCGCATACGAAGATTCGTCCCTCACCCCCCTGAGAATGCACAAGCTCCTGTTTTGCAAATATGCGTACTTTCGACGTGTAGTCAATTTTAATCGTTGGTTTTTAAATGAATTCAGTCGTGCCTTACCTAGAATCGATGGTTCTCCTTGCCTCTCTTCCTCTTTGCGCATACGAAGATTCGTCCCTCACCCCCCTGAGAATGCACAAGCTCCTGTTTTGCAAATATGCGTACTCTCGACGTGTAGTCAATTTTAATCGTTGGTTTTTTAAATGAATTCAGTCGTGCCTTACCTAGAATCGATGGTTCTCCTTGCCTCTCTTTCTCTGAGCGCATACGAAGATTCGTCCCTCACCCCCCCTGAGAATGCACAAGCTCCTGTTTTGCAAATATGCGTACTCTCGACGTGTAGTCAATTTTAATAGTTGGTTTTTGAGATGAATTCAGTCGTGCCTTACCTAGAATCGATGGTTCGCCTTGCCTCTCTTTCTCTGAGCGCATACGAAGATTCGTCCCTCACCCCCCTGAGAATGCACAAGCTCCTGTTTTGCAAATATGCGTACTCTCGACGTGTAGTCAATTTTAATCGTTGGTTTTTTAAATGAATTCAGTCGTGCCTTACCTAGAATCGATGGTTCTCCTTGCCTCTCTTTCTCTGAGCGCATACGAAGATTCGTCCCTCACCCCCCTGAGAATGCACAAGCTCCTGTTTTGCAAATATGCGTACTCTCGACGTGTAGTCAATTTTAATAGTTGGTTTTTGAGATGAATTCAGTCGTGCCTTACCTAGAATCGATGGTTCTCCTTGCCTCTCTTCCTCTTTTGCGCATACGAAGATTCGTCCCTCACCCCCCCTGAGAATGCACAAGCTCCTGTTTTGCAAATATGCGTACTCTCGACGTGTAGTCAATTTTAATCGTTGGTTTTTTAAATGAATTCAGTCGTGCCTTACCTAGAATCGATGGTTCTCCTTGCCTCTCTTCCTCTTTGCGCATACGAAGATTCGTCCCTCACCCCCCCTGAGAATGCACAAGCTCCTGTTTTGCAAATATGCGTACTCTCAACGTGTAGTCAATTTTAATCGTTGGTTTTTTAAATGAATTCAGTCGTGCCTTACCTAGAATCGATGGTTCTCCTTGCCTCTCTTCCTCTTTGCGCATACGAAGATTCGTCCCTCACCCCCCCTGGGAATGCACAAGCTGCTGTTTTGCAAATATGCGTACTCTCGACGTGTAGTCAATTTTAATCGTTGGTTTTTTAAATGAATTCAGTCGTGCCTTACCTAGAATCGATGGTTCGCCTTGCCTCTCTTTCTCTGAGCGCATACGAAGATTCGTCCCTCACCCCCCTGAGAATGCACAAGCTCCTGTTTTGCAAATATGCGTACTCTCGACGTGTAGTCAATTTTAATCGTTGGTTTTTTAAATGAATTCAGTCGTGCCTTACCTAGAATCGATGGTTCTCCTTGCCTCTCTTCCTCTTTGCGCATACGAAGATTCGTCCCTCACCCCCCTGAGAATGCACAAGCTCCTGTTTTGCAAATATGCGTACTCTCGACGTGTAGTCAATTTTAATAGTTGGTTTTTTAGATGAATTCAGTCGTGCCTTACCTAGAATCGATGGTTCTCCTTGCCTCTCTTCCTCTTTGCGCATACGAAGATTCGTCCCTCACCCCCCCTGAGAATGCACAAGCTCCTGTTTTGCAAATATGCGTACTCTCGACGTGTAGTCAATTTTAATAGTTGGTTTTTTAGATGAATTCAGTCGTGCCTTACCTAGAATCGATGGTTCTCCTTGCCTCTCTTTCTCTGAGCGCATACGAAGATTCGTCCCTCACCCCCCCTGAGAATGCACAAGCTCCTGTTTTGCAAATATGCGTACTCTCAACGTGTAGTCAATTTTAATCGTTGGTTTTTTAAATGAATTCAGTCGTGCCTTACCTCGAATCGATGGTTCTCCTTGCCTCTCTTCCTCTTTGCGCATACGAAGATTCGTCCCTCACCCCCCCCTGAGAATGCACAAGCTCCTGTTTTGCAAATATGCGTACTCCGACGTGTAGTCAATTTTAATAGTTGGTTTTTGAGATGAATTCAGTCGTGCCTTACCTAGAATCGATGGTTCTCCTTGCCTCTCTTCCTCTTTGCGCATACGAAGATTCGTCCCTCACCCCCCCTGAGAATGCACAAGCTCCTGTTTTGCAAATATGCGTACTCTCGACGTGTAGTCAATTTTAATAGTTGGTTTTTTAGATGAATTCAGTCGTGCCTTACCTAGAATCGATGGTTCTCCTTGCCTCTCTTCCTCTTTGCGCATACGAAGATTCGTCCCTCACCCCCCTGAGAATGCACAAGCTCCTGTTTTGCAAATATGCGTACTCTCGACGTGTAGTCAATTTTAATAGTTGGTTTTTTAGATGAATTCAGTCGTGCCTTACCTAGAATCGATGGTTCTCCTTGCCTCTCTTCCTCTTTGCGCATACGAAGATTCGTCCCTCACCCCCCTGAGAATGCACAAGCTCCTGTTTTGCAAATATGCGTACTCTCAACGTGTAGTCAATTTTAATCGTTGGTTTTTTAAATGAATTCAGTCGTGCCTTACCTAGAATCGATGGTTCTCCTTGCCTCTCTTCCTCTTTGCGCATACGAAGATTCGTCCCTCACCCCCCCTGGGAATGCACAAGCTGCTGTTTTGCAAATATGCGTACTCTCGACGTGTAGTCAATTTTAATCGTTGGTTTTTTAAATGAATTCAGTCGTGCCTTACCTAGAATCGATGGTTCGCCTTGCCTCTCTTTCTCTGAGCGCATACGAAGATTCGTCCCTCACCCCCCCTGAGAATGCACAAGCTCCTGTTTTGCAAATATGCGTACTCTCGACGTGTAGTCAATTTTAATCGTTGGTTTTTTAAATGAATTCAGTCGTGCCTTACCTAGAATCGATGGTTCTCCTTGCCTCTCTTCCTCTTTGCGCATACGAAGATTCGTCCCTCACCCCCCTGAGAATGCACAAGCTCCTGTTTTGCAAATATGCGTACTCTCGACGTGTAGTCAATTTTAATAGTTGGTTTTTTAGATGAATTCAGTCGTGCCTTACCTAGAATCGATGGTTCTCCTTGCCTCTCTTCCTCTTTGCGCATACGAAGATTCGTCCCTCACCCCCTGAGAATGCACAAGCTCCTGTTTTGCAAATATGCGTACTCTCGACGTGTAGTCAATTTTAATAGTTGGTTTTTTAGATGAATTCAGTCGTGCCTTACCTAGAATCGATGGTTCTCCTTGCCTCTCTTTCTCTGAGCGCATACGAAGATTCGTCCCTCACCCCCCCTGAGAATGCACAAGCTCCTGTTTTGCAAATATGCGTACTCTCAACGTGTAGTCAATTTTAATCGTTGGTTTTTTAAATGAATTCAGTCGTGCCTTACCTAGAATCGATGGTTCTCCTTGCCTCTCTTCCTCTTTGCGCATACGAAGATTCGTCCCTCACCCCCCTGAGAATGCACAAGCTCCTGTTTTGCAAATATGCGTACTCTCGACGTGTAGTCAATTTTAATAGTTGGTTTTTGAGATGAATTCAGTCGTGCCTTACCTAGAATCGATGGTTCTCCTTGCCTCTCTTCCTCTTTGCGCATACGAAGATTCGTCCCTCACCCCCCTGAGAATGCACAAGCTCCTGTTTTGCAAATATGCGTACTCTCGACGTGTAGTCAATTTTAATAGTTGGTTTTTTAGATGAATTCAGTCGTGCCTTACCTAGAATCGATGGTTCTCCTTGCCTCTCTTCCTCTTTGCGCATACGAAGATTCGTCCCTCACCCCCCTGAGAATGCACAAGCTCCTGTTTTGCAAATATGCGTACTCTCGACGTGTAGTCAATTTTAATAGTTGGTTTTTTTAGATGAATTCAGTCGTGCCTTACCTAGAATCGATGGTTCTCCTTGCCTCTCTTCCTCTTTGCGCATACGAAGATTCGTCCCTCACCCCCCTGAGAATGCACAAGCTCCTGTTTTGCAAATATGCGTACTCTCGACGTGTAGTCAATTTTAATAGTTGGTTTTTTAGATGAATTCAGTCGTGCCTTACCTAGAATCGATGGTTCTCCTTGCCTCTCTTTCTCTGAGCGCATACGAAGATTCGTCCCTCACCCCCCTGAGAATGCACAAGCTCCTGTTTTGCAAATATGCGTACTCTCAACGTGTAGTCAATTTTAATCGTTGGTTTTTAAATGAATTCAGTCGTGCCTTACCTAGAATCGATGGTTCTCCTTGCCTCTCTTCCTCTTTGCGCATACGAAGATTCGTCCCTCACCCCCCCTGAGAATGCACAAGCTCCTGTTTTGCAAATATGCGTACTCTCGACGTGTAGTCAATTTTAATAGTTGGTTTTTTAGATGAATTCAGTCGTGCCTTACCTAGAATCGATGGTTCTCCCTTGCCTCTCTTCCTCTTTGCGCATACGAAGATTCGTCCCTCACCCCCTGAGAATGCACAAGCTCCTGTTTTGCAAATATGCGTACTCTCGACGTGTAGTCAATTTTAATAGTTGGTTTTTTAGATGAATTCAGTCGTGCCTTACCTAGAATCGATGGTTCTCCTTGCCTCTCTTTCTCTGAGCGCATACGAAGATTCGTCCCTCACCCCCCTGAGAATGCACAAGCTCCTGTTTTGCAAATATGCGTACTCTCAACGTGTAGTCAATTTTAATCGTTGGTTTTTTAAATGAATTCAGTCGTGCCTTACCTAGAATCGATGGTTCTCCTTGCCTCTCTTCCTCTTTTGCGCATACGAAGATTCGTCCCTCACCCCCCTGAGAATGCACAAGCTCCTGTTTTGCAAATATGCGTACTCCGACGTGTAGTCAATTTTAATAGTTGGTTTTTGAGATGAATTCAGTCGTGCCTTACCTAGAATCGATGGTTCTCCTTGCCTCTCTTCCTCTTTGCGCATACGAAGATTCGTCCCTCACCCCCCTGAGAATGCACAAGCTCCTGTTTTGCAAATATGCGTACTCTCGACGTGTAGTCAATTTTAATAGTTGGTTTTTTAGATGAATTCAGTCGTGCCTTACCTAGAATCGATGGTTCTCCTTGCCTCTCTTCCTCTTTGCGCATACGAAGATTCGTCCCTCACCCCCCCTGAGAATGCACAAGCTCCTGTTTTGCAAATATGCGTACTCTCGACGTGTAGTCAATTTTAATAGTTGGTTTTTTAGATGAATTCAGTCGTGCCTTACCTAGAATCGATGGTTCTCCTTGCCTCTCTTCCTCTTTGCGCATACGAAGATTCGTCCCTCACCCCCCTGAGAATGCACAAGCTCCTGTTTTGCAAATATGCGTACTCTCGACGTGTAGTCAATTTTAATCGTTGGTTTTTAAATGAATTCAGTCGTGCCTTACCTAGAATCGATGGTTCTCCTTGCCTCTCTTTCTCTGAGCGCATACGAAGATTCGTCCCTCACCCCCCTGAGAATGCACAAGCTCCTGTTTTGCAAATATGCGTACTCTCGACGTGTAGTCAATTTTAATAGTTGGTTTTTGAGATGAATTCAGTCGTGCCTTACCTAGAATCGATGGTTCTCCTTGCCTCTCTTTCTCTGAGCGCATACGAAGATTCGTCCCTCACCCCCCCTGAGAATGCACAAGCTCCTGTTTTGCAAATATGCGTACTCTCGACGTGTAGTCAATTTTAATAGTTGGTTTTTTAGATGAATTCAGTCGTGCCTTACCTAGAATCGATGGTTCTCCTTGCCTCTCTTCCTCTTTGCGCATACGAAGATTCGTCCCTCACCCCCCTGAGAATGCACAAGCTCCTGTTTTGCAAATATGCGTACTCTCGACGTGTAGTCAATTTTAATCGTTGGTTTTTTAAATGAATTCAGTCGTGCCTTACCTAGAATCGATGGTTCGCCTTGCCTCTCTTTCTCTGAGCGCATACGAAGATTCGTCCCTCACCCCCCCTGAGAATGCACAAGCTCCTGTTTTGCAAATATGCGTACTCTCGACGTGTAGTCAATTTTAATCGTTGGTTTTTAAATGAATTCAGTCGTGCCTTACCTAGAATCGATGGTTCTCCTTGCCTCTCTTTCTCTGAGCGCATACGAAGATTCGTCCCTCACCCCCCCTGAGAATGCACAAGCTCCTGTTTTGCAAATATGCGTACTCTCGACGTGTAGTCAATTTTAATAGTTGGTTTTTTGAGATGAATTCAGTCGTGCCTTACCTAGAATCGATGGTTCTCCTTGCCTCTCTTCCTCTTTGCGCATACGAAGATTCGTCCCTCACCCCCCTGAGAATGCACAAGCTCCTGTTTTGCAAATATGCGTACTCTCGACGTGTAGTCAATTTTAATAGTTGGTTTTTAGATGAATTCAGTCGTGCCTTACCTAGAATCGATGGTTCTCCTTGCCTCTCTTCCTCTTTGCGCATACGAAGATTCGTCCCTCACCCCCCCTGAGAATGCACAAGCTCCTGTTTTGCAAATATGCGTACTCTCGACGTGTAGTCAATTTTAATAGTTGGTTTTTTAGATGAATTCAGTCGTGCCTTACCTAGAATCGATGGTTCTCCTTGCCTCTCTTCCTCTTTGCGCATACGAAGATTCGTCCCTCACCCCCCCTGAGAATGCACAAGCTCCTGTTTTGCAAATATGCGTACTCTCGACGTGTAGTCAATTTTAATAGTTGGTTTTTTAGATGAATTCAGTCGTGCCTTACCTAGAATCGATGGTTCTCCTTGCCTCTCTTCCTCTTTGCGCATACGAAGATTCCGTCCCTCACCCCCCTGAGAATGCACAAGCTCCTGTTTTGCAAATATGCGTACTCTCGACGTGTAGTCAATTTTAATAGTTGGTTTTTTAGATGAATTCAGTCGTGCCTTACCTAGAATCGATGGTTCTCCTTGCCTCTCTTCCTCTTTGCGCATACGAAGATTCGTCCCTCACCCCCCCTGAGAATGCACAAGCTCCTGTTTTGCAAATATGCGTACTCTCGACGTGTAGTCAATTTTAATAGTTGGTTTTTAGATGAATTCAGTCGTGCCTTACCTAGAATCGATGGTTCTCCTTGCCTCTCTTCCTCTTTGCGCATACGAAGATTCGTCCCTCACCCCCCCTGAGAATGCACAAGCTCCTGTTTTGCAAATATGCGTACTCTCGACGTGTAGTCAATTTTAATAGTTGGTTTTTTAGATGAATTCAGTCGTGCCTTACCTAGAATCGATGGTTCTCCTTGCCTCTCTTCCTCTTTGCGCATACGAAGATTCGTCCCTCACCCCCCTGAGAATGCACAAGCTCCTGTTTTGCAAATATGCGTACTCTGACGTGTAGTCAATTTTAATAGTTGGTTTTTTAGATGAATTCAGTCGTGCCTTACCTAGAATCGATGGTTCTCCTTGCCTCTCTTTCTCTGAGCGCATACGAAGATTCGTCCCTCACCCCCCCTGAGAATGCACAAGCTCCTGTTTTGCAAATATGCGTACTCTCAACGTGTAGTCAATTTTAATCGTTGGTTTTTTAAATGAATTCAGTCGTGCCTTACCTAGAATCGATGGTTCTCCTTGCCTCTCTTCCTCTTTGCGCATACGAAGATTCGTCCCTCACCCCCCTGAGAATGCACAAGCTCCTGTTTTGCAAATATGCGTACTCTCGACGTGTAGTCAATTTTAATAGTTGGTTTTTTAGATGAATTCAGTCGTGCCTTACCTAGAATCGATGGTTCTCCTTGCCTCTCTTCCTCTTTGCGCATACGAAGATTCGTCCCTCACCCCCTGAGAATGCACAAGCTCCTGTTTTGCAAATATGCGTACTCTCGACGTGTAGTCAATTTTAATAGTTGGTTTTTTAGATGAATTCAGTCGTGCCTTACCTAGAATCGATGGTTCTCCTTGCCTCTCTTCCTCTTTGCGCATACGAAGATTCGTCCCTCACCCCCCCTGAGAATGCACAAGCTCCTGTTTTGCAAATATGCGTACTCTCGACGTGTAGTCAATTTTAATAGTTGGTTTTTTAGATGAATTCAGTCGTGCCTTACCTAGAATCGATGGTTCTCCTTGCCTCTCTTCCTCTTTGCGCATACGAAGATTCGTCCCTCACCCCCCCTGAGAATGCACAAGCTCCTGTTTTGCAAATATGCGTACTCTCAACGTGTAGTCAATTTTAATCGTTGGTTTTTTAAATGAATTCAGTCGTGCCTTACCTAGAATCGATGGTTCTCCTTGCCTCTCTTCCTCTTTGCGCATACGAAGATTCGTCCCTCACCCCCCTGAGAATGCACAAGCTCCTGTTTTGCAAATATGCGTACTCTCGACGTGTAGTCAATTTTAATAGTTGGTTTTTTAGATGAATTCAGTCGTGCCTTACCTAGAATCGATGGTTCTCCTTGCCTCTCTTCCTCTTTGCGCATACGAAGATTCGTCCCTCACCCCCCTGAGAATGCACAAGCTCCTGTTTTGCAAATATGCGTACTCTCGACGTGTAGTCAATTTTAATAGTTGGTTTTTTAGATGAATTCAGTCGTGCCTTACCTAGAATCGATGGTTCTCCTTGCCTCTCTTCCTCTTTGCGCATACGAAGATTCGTCCCTCACCCCCCCTGAGAATGCACAAGCTCCTGTTTTGCAAATATGCGTACTCTCGACGTGTAGTCAATTTTAATAGTTGGTTTTTTAGATGAATTCAGTCGTGCCTTACCTAGAATCGATGGTTCTCCTTGCCTCTCTTCCTCTTTGCGCATACGAAGATTCGTCCCTCACCCCCCTGAGAATGCACAAGCTCCTGTTTTGCAAATATGCGTACTCTCGACGTGTAGTCAATTTTAATAGTTGGTTTTTTAGATGAATTCAGTCGTGCCTTACCTAGAATCGATGGTTCTCCTTGCCTCTCTTCCTCTTTGCGCATACGAAGATTCGTCCCTCACCCCCCCTGAGAATGCACAAGCTCCTGTTTTGCAAATATGCGTACTCTCAACGTGTAGTCAATTTTAATAGTTGGTTTTTGGAGTTGAATTCAGTCGTGCCTTACCTAGAATCGATGGTTCTCCTTGCCTCTCTTTCTCTGAGCGCATACGAAGATTCGTCCCTCACCCCCCCTGAGAATGCACAAGCTCCTGTTTTGCAAATATGCGTACTCTCGACGTGTAGTCAATTTTAATAGTTGGTTTTTAGATGAATTCAGTCGTGCCTTACCTAGAATCGATGGTTCTCCTTGCCTCTCTTCCTCTTTGCGCATACGAAGATTCGTCCCTCACCCCCCCCTGAGAATGCACAAGCTCCTGTTTTGCAAATATGCGTACTCTCGACGTGTAGTCAATTTTAATAGTTGGTTTTTTAGATGAATTCAGTCGTGCCTTACCTAGAATCGATGGTTCTCCTTGCCTCTCTTCCTCTTTGCGCATACGAAGATTCGTCCCTCACCCCCCTGAGAATGCACAAGCTCCTGTTTTGCAAATATGCGTACTCTCGACGTGTAGTCAATTTTAATCGTTGGTTTTTTAGATGAATTCAGTCGTGCCTTACCTAGAATCGATGGTTCGCCTTGCCTCTCTTTCTCTGGGCGCATACGAAGATTCGTCCCTCACCCCCCCTGAGAATGCACAAGCTCCTGTTTTGCAAATATGCGTACTCTCGACGTGTAGTCAATTTTAATAGTTGGTTTTTGAGATGAATTCAGTCGTGCCTTACCTAGAATCGATGGTTCTCCTTGCCTCTCTTCCTCTTTGCGCATACGAAGATTCGTCCCTCACCCCCCCTGAGAATGCACAAGCTCCTGTTTTGCAAATATGCGTACTCTCGACGTGTAGTCAATTTTAATAGTTGGTTTTTTAGATGAATTCAGTCGTGCCTTACCTAGAATCGATTGTTCTGCTTGCCTCTCTTTCTCTGGGCGCATACGAAGATTCGTCCCTCACCCCCCCTGAGAATGCACAAGCTCCTGTTTTGCAAATATGCGTACTCTCGACGTGTAGTCAATTTTAATAGTTGGTTTTTAGATGAATTCAGTCGTGCCTTACCTAGAATCGATGGTTCTCCTTGCCTCTCTTTCTCTGGGCGCATACGAAGATTCGTCCCTCACCCCCCTGAGAATGCACAAGCTCCTGTTTTGCAAATATGCGTACTCTCGACGTGTAGTCAATTTTAATAGTTGGTTTTTTAGATGAATTCAGTCGTGCCTTACCTAGAATCGATGGTTCTCCTTGCCTCTCTTCCTCTTTGCGCATACGAAGATTCGTCCCTCACCCCCCCTGAGAATGCACAAGCTCCTGTTTTGCAAATATGCGTACTCTCGACGTGTAGTCAATTTTAATCGTTGGTTTTTTAAATGAATTCAGTCGTGCCTTACCTAGAATCGATGGTTCTCCTTGCCTCTCTTCCTCTTTGCGCATACGAAGATTCGTCCCTCACCCCCCTGAGAATGCACAAGCTCCTGTTTTGCAAATATGCGTACTCTCGACGTGTAGTCAATTTTAATAGTTGGTTTTTGAGATGAATTCAGTCGTGCCTTACCTAGAATCGATGGTTCTCCTTGCCTCTCTTCCTCTTTGCGCATACGAAGATTCGTCCCTCACCCCCCTGAGAATGCACAAGCTCCTGTTTTGCAAATATGCGTACTCTCGACGTGTAGTCAATTTTAATAGTTGGTTTTTTAGATGAATTCAGTCGTGCCTTACCTAGAATCGATTGTTCTGCTTGCCTCTCTTTCTCTGGGCGCATACAAAGATTCGTCCCTCACCCCCCCTGAGAATGCACAAGCTCCTGTTTTGCAAATATGCGTACTCCGACGTGTAGTCAATTTTAATAGTTGGTTTTTTAGATGAATTCAGTCGTGCCTTACCTAGAATCGATGGTTCTCCTTGCCTCTCTTTCTCTGGGCGCATACGAAGATTCGTCCCTCACCCCCCCTGAGAATGCACAAGCTCCTGTTTTGCAAATATGCGTACTCTCGACGTGTAGTCAATTTTAATAGTTGGTTTTTAGATGAATTCAGTCGTGCCTTACCTAGAATCGATTGTTCTGCTTGCCTCTCTTTCTCTGGGCGCATACGAAGATTCGTCCCTCACCCCCTGAGAATGCACAAGCTCCTGTTTTGCAAATATGCGTACTCTCGACGTGTAGTCAATTTTAATAGTTGGTTTTTTAGATGAATTCAGTCGTGCCTTACCTAGAATCGATTGTTCTGCTTGCCTCTCTTTCTCTGGGCGCATACGAAGATTCGTCCCTCACCCCCCCTGAGAATGCACAAGCTCCTGTTTTGCAAATATGCGTACTCTCGACGTGTAGTCAATTTTAATAGTTGGTTTTTAGATGAATTCAGTCGTGCCTTACCTAGAATCGATTGTTCTGCTTGCCTCTCTTTCTCTGGGCGCATACGAAGATTCGTCCCTCACCCCCCTGAGAATGCACAAGCTCCTGTTTTGCAAATATGCGTACTCTCGACGTGTAGTCAATTTTAATAGTTGGTTTTTTAGATGAATTCAGTCGTGCCTTACCTAGAATCGATTGTTCTGCTTGCCTCTCTTTCTCTGGGCGCATACGAAGATTCGTCCCTCACCCCCCCTGAGAATGCACAAGCTCCTGTTTTGCAAATATGCGTACTCTCGACGTGTAGTCAATTTTAATAGTTGGTTTTTTAGATGAATTCAGTCGTGCCTTACCTAGAATCGATGGTTCTCCTTGCCTCTCTTCCTCTTTGCGCATACGAAGATTCGTCCCTCACCCCCCTGAGAATGCACAAGCTCCTGTTTTGCAAATATGCGTACTCTCGACGTGTAGTCAATTTTAATAGTTGGTTTTTTAGATGAATTCAGTCGTGCCTTACCTAGAATCGATGGTTCTCCTTGCCTCTCTTCCTCTTTGCGCATACGAAGATTCGTCCCTCACCCCCCTGAGAATGCACAAGCTCCTGTTTTGCAAATATGCGTACTCTCGACGTGTAGTCAATTTTAATAGTTGGTTTTTTAGATGAATTCAGTCGTGCCTTACCTAGAATCGATGGTTCTCCTTGCCTCTCTTCCTCTTTGCGCATACGAAGATTCGTCCCTCACCCCCCTGAGAATGCACAAGCTCCTGTTTTGCAAATATGCGTACTCTCGACGTGTAGTCAATTTTAATAGTTGGTTTTTTAGATGAATTCAGTCGTGCCTTACCTAGAATCGATGGTTCGCCTTGCCTCTCTTTCTCTGGGCGCATACGAAGATTCGTCCCTCACCCCCCTGAGAATGCACAAGCTCCTGTTTTGCAAATATGCGTACTCTCGACGTGTAGTCAATTTTAATAGTTGGTTTTTTAGATGAATTCAGTCATGCCTTCCCTAGAATCGATGGTTCGCCTTGCCTCTCTTTCTCTGGGCGCATACGAAGATTCGTCCCTCACCCCCCCCCTGAGAATGCACAAGCTCCTGTTTTGCAAATATGCGTACTCTCCAAGTGTAGTCAATTTTAATAGTTGGTTTTTCAAATGAATTCGGTCGTGCCTTACCTAGAATCGATGGTTCGCCTTGCCTCTCTTTCTCTGGGCGCATACGAAGATTCGTCCCTCACCCCCCTGAGAATGCACAAGCTCCTGTTTTGCAAATATGCGTACTCTCGACGTGTAGTCAATTTTAATAGTTGGTTTTTGAGATGAATTCAGTCGTGCCTTACCTAGAATCGATGGTTCTCCTTGCCTCTCTTCCTCTTTGCGCATACGAAGATTCGTCCCTCACCCCCCTGAGAATGCACAAGCTCCTGTTTTGCAAATATGCGTACTCTCGACGTGTAGTCAATTTTAATAGTTGGTTTTTAGATGAATTCAGTCGTGCCTTACCTAGAATCGATTGTTCTGCTTGCCTCTCTTTCTCTGGGCGCATACGAAGATTCGTCCCTCACCCCCCCCTGAGAATGCACAAGCTCCTGTTTTGCAAATATGCGTACTCTCGACGTGTAGTCAATTTTAATAGTTGGTTTTTTAGATGAATTCAGTCGTGCCTTACCTAGAATCGATGGTTCTCCTTGCCTCTCTTTCTCTGGGCGCATACGAAGATTCGTCCCTCACCCCCCTGAGAATGCACAAGCTCCTGTTTTGCAAATATGCGTACTCTCGACGTGTAGTCAATTTTAATAGTTGGTTTTTTAGATGAATTCAGTCGTGCCTTACCTAGAATCGATTGTTCTGCTTGCCTCTCTTTCTCTGGGCGCATACGAAGGTTCGTCCCTCACCCCCCTGAGAATGCACAAGCTCCTGTTTTGCAAATATGCGTACTCTCGACGTGTAGTCAATTTTAATAGTTGGTTTTTTAGATGAATTCAGTCGTGCCTTACCTAGAATCGATGGTTCTCCTTGCCTCTCTTTCTCTGGGCGCATACGAAGATTCGTCCCTCACCCCCCCTGAGAATGCACAAGCTCCTGTTTTGCAAATATGCGTACTCTCGACGTGTAGTCAATTTTAATAGTTGGTTTTTTAGATGAATTCAGTCGTGCCTTACCTAGAATCGATTGTTCTGCTTGCCTCTCTTTCTCTGGGCGCATACGAAGATTCGTCCCTCACCCCCCCTGAGAATGCACAAGCTCCTGTTTTGCAAATATGCGTACTCTCGACGTGTAGTCAATTTTAATAGTTGGTTTTTTAGATGAATTCCGTCGTGCCTTACCTAGAATCGATGGTTCTCCTTGCCTCTCTTTCTCTGGGCGCATACGAAGATTCGTCCCTCACCCCCCCTGAGAATGCACAAGCTCCTGTTTTGCAAATATGCGTACTCTCGACGTGTAGTCAATTTTAATAGTTGGTTTTTTAGATGAATTCAGTCGTGCCTTACCTAGAATCGATGGTTCTCCTTGCCTCTCTTCCTCTTTGCGCATACGAAGATTCGTCCCTCACCCCCCCTGAGAATGCACAAGCTCCTGTTTTGCAAATATGCGTACTCTCGACGTGTAGTCAATTTTAATAGTTGGTTTTTTAGATGAATTCAGTCGTGCCTTACCTAGAATCGATGGTTCTCCTTGCCTCTCTTCCTCTTTGCGCATACGAAGATTCGTCCCTCACCCCCCTGAGAATGCACAAGCTCCTGTTTTGCAAATATGCGTACTCTCGACGTGTAGTCAATTTTAATCGTTGGTTTTTTAAATGAATTCAGTCGTGCCTTACCTAGAATCGATGGTTCTCCTTGCCTCTCTTCCTCTTTGCGCATACGAAGATTCGTCCCTCACCCCCCTGAGAATGCACAAGCTCCTGTTTTGCAAATATGCGTACTCTCGACGTGTAGTCAATTTTAATAGTTGGTTTTTTAGATGAATTCAGTCATGCCTTCCCTAGAATCGATGGTTCGCCTTGCCTCTCTTTCTCTGGGCGCATACGAAGATTCGTCCCTCACCCCCCTGAGAATGCACAAGCTCCTGTTTTGCAAATATGCGTACTCTCGACGTGTAGTCAATTTTAATAGTTGGTTTTTTAGATGAATTCAGTCATGCCTTCCCTAGAATCGATGGTTCGCCTTGCCTCTCTTTCTCTGGGCGCATACGAAGATTCGTCCCTCACCCCCCTGAGAATGCACAAGCTCCTGTTTTGCAAATATGCGTACTCTCCAAGTGTAGTCAATTTTAATAGTTGGTTTTTCAAATGAATTCGGTCGTGCCTTACCTAGAATCGATGGTTCTCCTTGCCTCTCTTTCTCTGAGCGCATACGAAGATTCGTCCCTCACCCCCCCTGAGAATGCACAAGCTCCTGTTTTGCAAATATGCGTACTCTCGACGTGTAGTCAATTTTAATAGTTGGTTTTTTAGATGAATTCAGTCGTGCCTTACCTAGAATCGATGGTTCTCCTTGCCTCTCTTCCTCTTTGCGCATACGAAGATTCGTCCCTCACCCCCCCTGAGAATGCACAAGCTCCTGTTTTGCAAATATGCGTACTCTCGACGTGTAGTCAATTTTAATCGTTGGTTTTTTAAATGAATTCAGTCGTGCCTTACCTAGAATCGATGGTTCTCCTTGCCTCTCTTTCTCTGAGCGCATACGAAGATTCGTCCCTCACCCCCCCTGAGAATGCACAAGCTCCTGTTTTGCAAATATGCGTACTCTCGACGTGTAGTCAATTTTAATCGTTGGTTTTTTAAATGAATTCAGTCGTGCCTTACCTAGAATCGATGGTTCTCCTTGCCTCTCTTTCTCTGAGCGCATACGAAGATTCGTCCCTCACCCCCCTGAGAATGCACAAGCTCCTGTTTTGCAAATATGCGTACTCTCGACGTGTAGTCAATTTTAATAGTTGGTTTTTTAGATGAATTCAGTCGTGCCTTACCTAGAATCGATGGTTCTCCTTGCCTCTCTTCCTCTTTGCGCATACGAAGATTCGTCCCTCACCCCCCCTGAGAATGCACAAGCTCCTGTTTTGCAAATATGCGTACTCTCGACGTGTAGTCAATTTTAATCGTTGGTTTTTTAAATGAATTCAGTCGTGCCTTACCTAGAATCGATGGTTCTCCTTGCCTCTCTTCCTCTTTGCGCATACGAAGATTCGTCCCTCACCCCCCTGAGAATGCACAAGCTCCTGTTTTGCAAATATGCGTACTCTCCACGTGTAGTCAATTTTAATAGTTGGTTTTTGAGATGAATTCAGTCGTGCCTTACCTAGAATCGATGGTTCTCCTTGCCTCTCTTCCTCTTTGCGCATACGAAGATTCGTCCCTCACCCCCCCTGAGAATGCACAAGCTCCTGTTTTGCAAATATGCGTACTCTCGACGTGTAGTCAATTTTAATAGTTGGTTTTTGAGATCAATTCAGTCGTGCCTTACCTAGAATCGATGGTTCTCCTTGCCTCTCTTCCTCTTTGCGCATACGAAGATTCGTCCCTCACCCCCCCTGAGAATGCACAAGCTCCTGTTTTGCAAATATGCGTACTCTCGACGTGTAGTCAATTTTAATCGTTCGTTTTTTAAATGAATTCAGTCGTGCCTTACCTAGAATCGATGGTTCTCCTTGCCTCTCTTTCTCTGAGCGCATACGAAGATTCGTCCCTCACCCCCTGAGAATGCACAAGCTCCTGTTTTGCAAATATGCGTACTCTCGACGTGTAGTCAATTTTAATAGTTGGTTTTTGAGATGAATTCAGTCGTGCCTTACCTAGAATCGATGGTTCTCCTTGCCTCTCTTCCTTTTTGCGCATACGAAGATTCGTCCCTCACCCCCCTGAGAATGCACAAGCTCCTGTTTTGCAAATATGCGTACTCTCAACGTGTAGTCAATTTTAATAGTTGGTTTTTGAGTTGAATTCAGTCGTGCCTTACCTAGAATCGATGGTTCTCCCTGCCTCTCTTCCTTTTTGCGCATACGAAGATTCGTCCCTCACCCCCCCCCCCCTGAGAATGCACAAGCTCCTGTTTTGCAAATATGCGTACTCTCGACGTGTAGTCAATTTTAATAGTTGGTTTTTGAGATGAATTCAGTCGTGCCTTACCTAGAATCGATGGTTCTCCTTGCCTCTCTTCCTCTTTGCGCATACGAAGATTCGTCCCTCACCCCCCCTGAGAATGCACAAGCTCCTGTTTTGCAAATATGCGTACTCTCGACGTGTAGTCAATTTTAATAGTTGGTTTTTGAGATGAATTCAGTCGTGCCTTACCTAGAATCGATGGTTCTCCTTGCCTCTCTTCCTTTTTGCGCATACGAAGATTCGTCCCTCACCCCCCCTGAGAATGCACAAGCTCCTGTTTTGCAAATATGCGTACTCTCGACGTGTAGTCAATTTTAATAGTTGGTTTTTGAGATGAATTCAGTCGTGCCTTACCTAGAATCGATGGTTCTCCTTGCCTCTCTTCCTCTTTGCGCATACGAAGATTCGTCCCTCACCCCCCTGAGAATGCACAAGCTCCTGTTTTGCAAATATGCGTACTCTCGACGTGTAGTCAATTTTAATAGTTGGTTTTTGAGATGAATTCAGTCGTGCCTTACCTAGAATCGATGGTTCTCCTTGCCTCTCTTCCTCTTTGCGCATACGAAGATTCGTCCCTCACCCCCCTGAGAATGCACAAGCTCCTGTTTTGCAAATATGCGTACTCTCGACGTGTAGTCAATTTTAATAGTTGGTTTTTGAGATGAATTCAGTCGTGCCTTACCTAGAATCGATGGTTCTCCTTGCCTCTCTTCCTCTTTGCGCATACGAAGATTCGTCCCTCACCCCCCCCTGAGAATGCACAAGCTCCTGTTTTGCAAATATGCGTACTCTCGACGTGTAGTCAATTTTAATAGTTGGTTTTTTAGATGAATTCAGTCGTGCCTTACCTAGAATCGATGGTTCTCCTTGCCTCTCTTTCTCTGAGCGCATACGAAGATTCGTCCCTCACCCCCCCTGAGAATGCACAAGCTCCTGTTTTGCAAATATGCGTACTCTCCACGTGTAGTCAATTTTAATAGTTGGTTTTTTAGATGAATTCAGTCGTGCCTTACCTAGAATCGATGGTTCTCCTTGCCTCTCTTCCTCTTTGCGCATACGAAGATTCGTCCCTCACCCCCCCTGAGAATGCACAAGCTCCTGTTTTGCAAATATGCGTACTCTCGACGTGTAGTCAATTTTAATGGTTGGTTTTTTTAGATGAATTCAGTCGTGCCTTACCTAGAATCGATGGTTCTCCTTGCCTCTCTTTCTCTGAGCGCATACGAAGATTCGTCCCTCACCCCCCCTGAGAATGCACAAGCTCCTGTTTTGCAAATATGCGTACTCTCGACGTGTAGTCAATTTTAATGGTTGGTTTTTTAGATGAATTCAGTCGTGCCTTACCTAGAATCGATGGTTCTCCTTGCCTCTCTTTCTCTGAGCGCATACGAAGATTCGTCCCTCACCCCCCCTGAGAATGCACAAGCTCCTGTTTTGCAAATATGCGTACTCTCGACGTGTAGTCAATTTTAATGGTTGGTTTTTTAGATGAATTCAGTCGTGCCTTACCTAGAATCGATGGTTCTCCTTGCCTCTCTTCCTCTTTGCGCATACGAAGATTCGTCCCTCACCCCCCTGAGAATGCACAAGCTCCTGTTTTGCAAATATGCGTACTCTCAACGTGTAGTCAATTTTAATAGTTGGTTTTTGAGTTGAATTCAGTCGTGCCTTACCTAGAATCGATGGTTCTCCTTGCCTCTCTTTCTCTGAGCGCATACGAAGATTCGTCCCTCACCCCCCTGAGAATGCACAAGCTCCTGTTTTGCAAATATGCGTACTCTCGACGTGTAGTCAATTTTAATCGTTGGTTTTTTAAATGAATTCAGTCGTGCCTTACCTAGAATCGATGGTTCTCCTTGCCTCTCTTTCTCTGAGCGCATACGAAGATTCGTCCCCAACCCCCCCCCCCTGAGAATGCACAAGCTCCTGTTTTGCAAATATGCGTACTCTCGACGTGTAGTCAATTTTAATCGTTGGTTTTTTAAATGAATTCAGTCGTGCCTTACCTAGAATCGATGGTTCTCCTTGCCTCTCTTTCTCTGGGCGCATACGAAGATTCGTCCCACACCCCCCCTGAGAATGCACAAGCTCCTGTTTTGCAAATATGCGTACTCTCGACGTGTAGTCAATTTTAATCGTTGGTTTTTTAAATGAATTCAGTCGTGCCTTACCTAGAATCGATGGTTCTCCTTGCCTCTCTTTCTCTGGGCGCATACGAAGATTCGTCCCACACCCCCCCTGAGAATGCACAAGCTCCTGTTTTGCAAATATGCGTACTCTCGACGTGTAGTCAATTTTAATAGTTGGTTTTTGAGATGAATTCAGTCGTGCCTTACCTAGAATCGATGGTTCTCCTTGCCTCTCTTTCTCTGAGCGCATACGAAGATTCGTCCCTCACCCCCCTGAGAATGCACAAGCTCCTGTTTTGCAAATATGCGTACTCTCAACGTGTAGTCAATTTTAATCGTTGGTTTTTTAAATGAATTCAGTCGTGCCTTACCTAGAATCGATGGTTCTCCTTGCCTCTCTTTCTCTGAGCGCATACGAAGATTCGTCCCTCACCCCCCTGAGAATGCACAAGCTCCTGTTTTGCAAATATGCGTACTCTCGACGTGTAGTCAATTTTAATAGTTGGTTTTTTAGATGAATTCAGTCGTGCCTTACCTAGAATCGATGGTTCTCCTTGCCTCTCTTTCTCTGAGCGCATACGAAGATTCGTCCCTCACCCCCCCTGAGAATGCACAAGCTCCTGTTTTGCAAATATGCGTACTCTCGACGTGTAGTCAATTTTAATGGTTGGTTTTTTAGATGAATTCAGTCGTGCCTTACCTAGAATCGATGGTTCTCCTTGCCTCTCTTTCTCTGAGCGCATACGAAGATTCGTCCCTCACCCCCCTGAGAATGCACAAGCTCCTGTTTTGCAAATATGCGTACTCTCGACGTGTAGTCAATTTTAATGGTTGGTTTTTTAGATGAATTCAGTCGTGCCTTACCTAGAATCGATGGTTCTCCCTTGCCTCTCTTTCTCTGAGCGCATACGAAGATTCGTCCCTCACCCCCCCTGAGAATGCACAAGCTCCTGTTTTGCAAATATGCGTACTCTCGACGTGTAGTCAATTTTAATGGTTGGTTTTTTAGATGAATTCAGTCGTGCCTTACCTAGAATCGATGGTTCTCCTTGCCTCTCTTCCTCTTTGCGCATACGAAGATTCGTCCCTCACCCCCCTGAGAATGCACAAGCTCCTGTTTTGCAAATATGCGTACTCTCAACGTGTAGTCAATTTTAATAGTTGGTTTTTGAGTTGAATTCAGTCGTGCCTTACCTAGAATCGATGGTTCTCCTTGCCTCTCTTTCTCTGAGCGCATACGAAGATTCGTCCCTCACCCCCCCTCAGAATGCACAAGCTCCTGTTTTGCAAATATGCGTACTCCGACGTGTAGTCAATTTTAATCGTTGGTTTTTTAAATGAATTCAGTCGTGCCTTACCTAGAATCGATGGTTCTCCTTGCCTCTCTTTCTCTGAGCGCATACGAAGATTCGTCCCCAACCCCCCCTGAGAATGCACAAGCTCCTGTTTTGCAAATATGCGTACTCTCGACGTGTAGTCAATTTTAATCGTTGGTTTTTTAAATGAATTCAGTCGTGCCTTACCTAGAATCGATGGTTCTCCTTGCCTCTCTTTCTCTGGGCGCATACGAAGATTCGTCCCACACCCCCCCCCTGAGAATGCACAAGCTCCTGTTTTGCAAATATGCGTACTCTCGACGTGTAGTCAATTTTAATAGTTGGTTTTTGAGATGAATTCAGTCGTGCCTTACCTAGAATCGATGGTTCTCCTTGCCTCTCTTTCTCTGAGCGCATACGAAGATTCGTCCCTCACCCCCCTGAGAATGCACAAGCTCCTGTTTTGCAAATATGCGTACTCTCAACGTGTAGTCAATTTTAATCGTTGGTTTTTTAAATGAATTCAGTCGTGCCTTACCTAGAATCGATGGTTCTCCTTGCCTCTCTTTCTCTGAGCGCATACGAAGATTCGTCCCTCACCCCCTGAGAATGCACAAGCTCCTGTTTTGCAAATATGCGTACTCTCGACGTGTAGTCAATTTTAATAGTTGGTTTTTTAGATGAATTCAGTCGTGCCTTACCTAGAATCGATGGTTCTCCTTGCCTCTCTTTCTCTGAGCGCATACGAAGATTCGTCCCTCACCCCCCTGAGAATGCACAAGCTCCTGTTTTGCAAATATGCGTACTCTCGACGTGTAGTCAATTTTAATGGTTGGTTTTTTAGATGAATTCAGTCGTGCCTTACCTAGAATCGATGGTTCTCCTTGCCTCTCTTCCTCTTTGCGCATACGAAGATTCGTCCCTCACCCCCCTGAGAATGCACAAGCTCCTGTTTTGCAAATATGCGTACTCTCGACGTGTAGTCAATTTTAATAGTTGGTTTTTGAGATGAATTCAGTCGTGCCTTACCTAGAATCGATGGTTCTCCTTGCCTCTCTTCCTCTTTGCGCATACGAAGATTCGTCCCTCACCCCCCCTGAGAATGCACAAGCTCCTGTTTTGCAAATATGCGTACTCTCGACGTGTAGTCAATTTTAATAGTTGGTTTTTTAGATGAATTCAGTCGTGCCTTACCTAGAATCGATGGTTCTCCTTGCCTCTCTTTCTCTGAGCGCATACGAAGATTCGTCCCTCACCCCCCTGAGAATGCACAAGCTCCTGTTTTGCAAATATGCGTACTCTCCACGTGTAGTCAATTTCAATAGCGCCTAGCCGCTACGCGCGCCTCGGGCGCCCCGATTTCGAAACCCTGTACTAGCTCGCACCCATCCGACGCGACTGGGCGCTAGGTGGCACGGTGCCTTTTTCTAGTCGCAGAGCGGAAGAAGTAGCAATTACCTTCCCTCCAAATCGAGTGAGTCCTAGCGCAAAACGACCTTTCGAGCGTTTCTTGAACCAGAATCGGACTCCGCGCAAAAAAATTGCATTTTCAAGTAGCTGAAACTCAGTATCGCGGCGCTAGTGTCGCGGTGCAAATGTCAGGCGCAAGTGGCGCGGCGCAAGTGACGCGGTACCGTTCCATAGAGCACTTTATTCGGTTTCATTGGAGAATTAAATTGACGTTAATCAGTTAATCAATGGCAGCTATCATTTTTTGGCTTTGACGAGTTCAGGGCGAAAACCGCGTTCGAGGAACCTCTGGAGTCGATGGTGGGCGCAGCGGTCTGAAAGAAAAAGATGTTTCGGTTCTGTTTGAGAGGAGGGCTATGGAGGGTGGCCAGCAAGACAATTTTTCTGAAGGAAGCCAGAAACTTTTAAATTGAAGTTTACTAATTGAACACTTTGGGTTCGGGCGGAAAAAAGGCAGGATGAAGACCAACCGTTCGGGGTGCACTTCAGCTGGCACTCGGTCCCTTTCTTCGGTTTGTACCGGAGCGCATCGCTGTAATATGATAGAAAGAATTTTTAATTAATTATTTTGATTTGTTTGGTTTTGATAAGTCGTTTTTTTAATTTTTGTTTTTCCCGAGCCACAGTGCCAATTGTATGCCTTCCTTAAGTAGTTTGCTCATGACCGCCATTGAAGGAACTGACCGGAAATCGCGGCGGCAATTAAAACAGGCGAGTGTCCCGTAGTCGAAGTCGAATTCGCCAGCAAAGCCACAGTCGCAAATGGCGTACCGTAATAGAGGTGATTGAAGCATTGATTTGGATGAAGATCCCGCCGTCGCATACGCTTTTTTGAGAGATTGCAGACCAACGGGTGCTAGGCTGTTGGGAACGTTTCCCTTTTGCCTACTTCAATCAAAACTGATGGAAAAGAGCTAAATCAAAAAGTTTTGGTTTTAAAAGCTGCCGTTCGTGGTAGGTGGACGAGCAGAGATGCTGAATACACCTACCGCACGTTCGCGCAGCGGAGGGCCTGCCTAAAATGAATAGTTAAGCGATTTTTAAGGTAGATTTTGCTGCTTTCATTAATGGACCGTTTCTGCAAAGCAAAACTACGGAATTGCTAAAGGGATGATTTTTTCGAAAATCATATTTCCGAAAATCACTTCTTCGGAAATTCGTATTACGAAAATCAAAATTCCGTAGTAATTTTTATCGAATATCACTGTTCCGAAAATGAAAATTTTAAATTCTCACAAAAGAAAAATATTTTCATACCCTTTCCGGCCGTTTTGCCGGCTGATTTTCGGTAATATGGCTTTTCGAAAATACGAAAATGAAATTTCGTAAATATTTGCGGAAATGTGGATCTGAATAAAAATTACTGACTCTTTTCACTTTCTTCGGGCGGCCCGGTGCTCGTCGAGTCGCGGCAGCAGTCGGCTGCTTCACCTTTTCCTGAAAGCCATGCTATATTCTTCTTACTAGAAAATGATTGTTCACAGACGCACATCGAAACTAGTTATGTAAGTACGCCCATCTTGAACCGGGAAAAGTTGTAAGAAATGGGCAATCTACAAGGGCCCATATCTCGACCATCCAGTGTCCAATTTTGATGATCTCAACATCTATCAATATCTGCTTCTCGAGAGCTATCGATTGGCGTAAATGGTATGGCATGCACATGGCTCTATGCAAAGATAACAAAGAAAAAACGTATTAGGCCTGTATCTCGACGGTTCTTGATTTTAAGGCCCCAGGACCCTCCTCCCAAAACCGCTCAGACTCAGGCGGAGAGCTACAAAATGACATATCGCATGTGCAGAATGGAGCTATCTGCGAATTTAGCCAGCCTTCCAAAATCTCGGCGACAGAATGTTCGTTCTAACCTGATACTTGAAAGTTGTAAATTGTTGACGCTTAGGACTAGTTCAAAACAATGCAGTTTCGCATCCGCTATTCATTAAAAAAAATTAAGGCTTGGCCGAAAAAAACTGGTCCTCCCTAGTATGAATCCTCGCGAACCCAATGCGCTCTAAACTACGCTGTTACGATCCAATTAGGATTGTCTCTGAGTCTGTGGCCTCACTGTAAAGTGTTTTCGCACAGGATGGAACTCCGAATCTGTTTTCCAAATCTGCTGAAGAGCCTGCTTTAGAAAGTTACACCGATTTTTCTTACAAAAGGGTAAGGGGGGGAACGCACAGGGACAGAGGACAGAGTAGTGCGGCGGAAAGGGCTCGGTTCACTTGACACAGCCGCTACAGCCTTCGTCAAAAGTGCAACGAGGTACGCTTTAATAATTACGGAATTCGTAATCGGACTGTGTCGTATTGTTGGGCGCGGAAAAGGGCGCTGAGTTACTGTCAATGGGTCGCACCATGTTCGTCAGTGGCGGGTCTATCCCCAAAAAAAACAGGGTTGCAGAAAGTAATAACTATGTAAGTTAAAATCTATGTCACGAGTTTTTACGCAGATTCGAAGTTTAGTTTCTAATTGATGATTATGTGCTTGCTAGCCCGTGAAGGTTGTAACCTAACCTCTTGCAAGGGAGGTCGACCGATTCGCACGACTTGCGTCACGTCTTCAGGATGTTCCTGAAAAAATTCGAATTCACGAGATTCGCCTCTGTGTGCAATTTTTTTCCTGGCAGCGCCGTTTGGCCTAGTAATCGAAGATAAATTGTCTGCACATTGTTTTTCTAAGCCTTAATATTTCAAGTAGAAAAACTTTCATAAAACATTCATAACAATGCTTGAAAAAACCCGAAAATTTGGTCGTTTTGGGTTGAAACATCAATTTTTCCATTGAAAACTAGACTTTTGCGTGAAATTTGTAACATTTTTATGCCTTAGGCCAGTTAAAAACAATGTAGAATAACATCCGCTATTCATAAATGATTTAGTCTGGGCCGAAAAAATGGTTTCTCCAAATAGCAACCCACTCAGGTCGCTCAGATTTGCTACAGGGCTTCAAAAGTCAGGGTCTACGACTTTCAGGCTTCCGCGTTTTAAACCGCCCAACTTCGGAATCTTTTGCACCTTACAACCGGCTTTTGAAAGACGACTCCCGAAATTTCGGGCGAAGGCACTGTTACTCCGGGTCAGTGGGGTCAGCCGTTCCAACGCGATTTTCACAGGTTATTTTTGTTTTTGCAATACCCTGCTAATATCGCAATATTTTGCGCTAAAACAAATACATTCAGTAGATTTTTCGATGCCTATCGAATCGCGTCGCAAAATTCCCGAGAAAATATCGAAAAAGTCAATGATTTCCCCCAACCCCCCCGGCCGCGTAGCCTATATCTACCGTATTTTCTAAGCAAACTAATGTATAGTTGAAGTTAGCGCCAAAAAAAAACTATTTTTTTGTAAATGTAGGCACTTCCTCTTGGCTCTTTTTGGGCAATTATCATGCCGTTTTGAATGATTTACTGAAAAATGGCCATTTTCGGCGAGGTTTCGGCCGAATTGGTGCTAAAACGTGCAGGAGCGCAAATTTAGACGCAATTTCAGCAAATCCAAAAAAATTCTAGCCATGTAGAGAAAACCGCGTGGCCTACATAGTCGTCCAAAGCGCTTGTTACAGGCGAGTGGCGCGGGTTCGGTTTTGCTCCACGGCCAGCCCTTACCGTAACCCTGTTTGCTATCCCGCGGACAGTTACCGGCCAGTAACCAACCCAACGAGACTTTGGTGTGCCTTTAACGCACAGGAGCTTAAAGGGCACGTTCAGGGAGGTTTTTTTGGAAAAAAGCAAAGATTTTTGCCGCGGCCGGGGGGTCGAACCCGGGCCCTCCGCTCGGGAGGCGCGGATGGATATCAGTCAGCCACAGCTACAACTTGGCGAGGGGACGAGGGGCGCCCCAGGCCGCAAGGAGGGGAATAGCCTGTCACAGCACGGGCAGGCCGTGCGCACGGTCCCTATGTCCATAGGGTGTACACGTTGGGACGAGTACACGGCCCCTCCCTGAACGTGCGCTTTAAGTGGAGTGTCTCGTAACTTTATGCGGCCAAGTTTAGGCCATGTGCACCAGTACCGAAGGCTTTACACATGATGGGCAACCCTTGGACCAAGACTTTATTACGAAAATTCTAGCTAACACGAACAGACGAATGCCGAAGGCCAAATATGGGTACAAAGGGTCTTGGAATGAGCTATACGAGATCTAGACACATGACAAAAGGACGAGCGAGTATTCGTTTGAGGATTTTGGTAACGGGCCGGCGTGTCGCGCTTGTAATCGCTGTCCCTGCTAGCGTCTGCGGCCGGACTGAAAAGGAGGAATATAAAAAAAATCGGGATATTGGATGTTCCGAACAAGAACCCCAAATATTTGCGCGATCTGGCGCCGATCGATCCAAATTTTATTCACACTGGTGGCGAAGCCATAGTGGTGAACTTTTGCTCGAGCTATTCTAAGAGTCATTGCCAAAGAACTACTAAATAACTTACTTAATTCCGTTTTCTCAAAGTCACATCAACAATATGGGGTTTTTACAATTTGCAGGTCAATTTTGCATAAATATTGGCGAAAAATCCATTTGATCGCGATTAATTTGGCAATAAGGTTGTACATGGGGAGGAACGATCAACCGCACCCGAAATTTATGCAAAATTGACGCATAAAGGATAGAAGGCCTAATATTTTTTATGTTTCTTGCAGAAAAAACCAATCAAATAAGAAAGTTAGGAGAACAAGTAAATAAAACGATCTAAGTGTACAAGGTCAGTGCGGTGGGTTGGGGGCAGGCGGGTTGGAGGGGAACCTTAGTGTCCGAGATTTTTCGATATTTCGCTTTTTTGCGTGGCTACCCGACGCGATCCGTTAGAGCACCACAAAATATACTATGACTTTCAATCACAGCTCAATTTAGGGTATTTTCCAATACAGGGTGTCCCAAAAAAATTCCCCCCCCCCCCTAGCCGGCCGCAGACCTACCCGATTTTTACGATTTAGGTATCTATCGAAAGCTCTCGGAAAGGCGAGTCCAGCACGGCTTGCCGATTTTCGAAATGTCGAAATTTTTAGCTTGATTTTCGGCCTTTTTTAGGCAAAAAGGACTCGCTTTTTTGTCCAAAACGCAGTTTAACCAGTTTAAGCGCTATCCAAGCTGTGTTTTCGCAAACGGCTTTCAAAGAGCTGTCGTTGGGCTGCCAGGAAAGGCATAAAAAATCTTAAATTGCGATTTTTGTAAAAAACGCCTTGTCAGAAAAACATCCGAAAATCCGCGCGTTTCGCAAAAAATATTAGTAAATGATAAAAAATTTCGACATTTCGAAAATCGGCAAGCCATGCTGGACTCGCCTTTCCGAGAGCTTTCGATAGATACCTAAATCGTAAAAATCGAACAGGTCTGCGGCCGGCTAGGGGGGATTTTTTTTGGGACACCCTGTAGTTATGGCCAGAAAAATCACAACCCGGCTAAATGCCGGCTAGGAATCCAGTTTTCGACATTTTCAGAACTTTTCGGCATTTGCTAATCCCATTTGATCGACCTTAAAACATTATACGAAGAGTCTTACTTCTAGGTCAACGCATTACAATTTAAGAAAGTTATCAAAAACAGGAATGGCCCTAAACGGGTTGGTCAGCCAATTAACGAGATGTCGGCATTTTCGACGTCCTGATGGCGCCAGTTTATAGAGCATCAAAAACACATACTACGAGTTTTAATTGTAGCTCAAAATAATCTATTCTAAAACAAAAAAGCTATCGACAAAAAAATCTTTCCCCGATAACTCTTCCCCCCCCCCCGCTAACAAACTAGGACCACCGAACGCTCGATGTCTCATCGTGGGTAAAATAACGGCGTCCGTTACGGGAGGGCTGGGCAAAATTAGTACCCCGGCAAAATCCACTCCTCAATCGACCTACGGTGGTAAGGTCCGCCTGCGCGGCCAGCATATCGAGGCCAGCGGGATCCTCATCGTCGTCGAAAGGACGGGCAGTAGTGGGGGCGGGGCTGGGGCTACGCTGACGGGCCGTACGCAGGTTATGCTGGAAACGGTAATACGTTGAGCGTTAGTGGCTGATTTGGATCGGGGTCGACGGAGAATATCGGAGGGAAACTTTACTTAAACATAAGTGGTACCAAGTATGGTTCGTTGGGGCTATACAAAAGGTTCTTTCGCATTTCCGGGGGGAAGGGGGGGCGACTGTGTGTCTACGTCCAGAAATGCCTAGTAACTTAATAGAAGTGTTTTAGTAGTGTTTCTAGTAGCATATAACCATAGTTAAACTAGAAAAACTTCTAAACCGTTAAAAAAATGTTGAAAAAGTCGACAGTTTGGCCAAAGATCGGCCTTTTTTGGTCGAAACATCGGGATTTTTATGTTTTTTAATAAAAATTTGTAAAGTTTTCAGGTTTAGGAATAGTAAAAAGCCATTTAGAAACACTGCCACTATTTACCGGGTGTCCCAATAAAAAAGGTCACGCTGGCATTCTGCTATTTCAAATCCGACCGACTTGAAATTTTGCACAGAGGTGCGGAAGGGAATTTAAAATGTTCACAGAAACTTTCAGCCCGATCGGTACAGTAGTTTTCGAGTTATTGTAAAAATACTGTTTTTCCCACACTTTAGCTTCATTTTTTCGGCTATCGTTTTGGACTTTGCATCAATTAACATAAATTTCCGGCTCTAAAGCCCTCATTTTTTTAAACATCAGGGTTACCAAAACTTTGTTAAAATTACGTAAATAGCCTATTTCCAAGCCGAATTTTGCGAAATAAAAAATTCCTAGGATAAAAAAGGGTCGGCGCTTCATTTTCTCCATACATTCCAGGGCTCAATTTCGGCGGAATCCAGGTGAAAAACGTAAAATAAAGTTTATTTTTGCTATAACTCGAAAACTACTGTACCGATCGGACTGAAAGTTTCTGTGAACATTTTGAATTCCCTTCCGCACCTCTGTGCAAAATTTCAAGTCGATTGGATTTGAAATAGCAAAATGCCAGCGTGACCTTTTTTATTGGGACACCCTGTATATTTAAAAATTATATCCTAAGAAAAAAAGGTGATCCCAACGATAAGGTCACCCCCCCCGGAAATGCAAAAGAACCCAAAAAACACTTTGTGAATTTTCGCGACGCTCGCGACGGGCCTCTTAAAAATATCAACAATTTTTCCTATATTATTTTTTATTGCGTGGTTCGGACCAAGTTGTTTGAATAACAGTGCGCCTTACGAAATCCACATTCTGGGCAGCCAATCGATCATTGTATCCATCATCTCCGCGCAAAATCGTAGGTGTCATTGAGGTAGCCACTGAATGAGCGCGAGTGGGCTAAAAAAGGATCATTCACATATATTTCGTAGCAGGATGAATGGCGTGCTGTGTAATGCCCGAAACGCTAACCCAACCGGGAGAACTCGCCCGACAAATCAAGGTCACCAGTATCGTTAGCCCCTTGCCCGACAAGGCAAAATATGCCCTCAAATACCAATACATCTTTGCACATTCCCTGGTTTTCGGCCAATTTGTTGTAAATAAAACAATTAAACTAAATGTGTTGCTTTTGGCTGGATTCATTCCATTACTATGAGTTTCAATAGGTTTTTGAAAATTCAAGAATAGTAAAGAGCTACCCGCTTTCCTATTTTTACTATTTAGGTGCTGATCGTATTTTGAAGGATCGAACGATAACAGTGCGCATTACCGATGCATTATCAGCTGCAGCTTGACGAACATCATCGTAGATTTGAGCAAGCGGCGGGTTGGGCGAGACAAGGGTGCCGACTGCGGGCTAAAAAGGCGCATCAATATAACATTTCAGTGGTGGCGTCTGTTTGTCTGTCCGTCGATCTGCCCGCCAGAAGCCAACTATGACTGGATGGGGAAATCAGCTAGAGCCTAGGTTTCAACGGCTCCAGGTTTTCAATTGATTATTGCCGGTTTGGGGACATAGTGACCCAGGTCGCAAGCGTTAGGGAGCTGGAAGGAAACATTTTGCAACCATGCCAGGTAATTCCGACTCTGCCCCCCCCCCGAGAGTGTCAGTCCCCTCATTTTAAAGTCATAGCGCAAAACTCTTCATTTTGCATCTGATACGGGGGTCCTTACAATTTGCTTCGAAAATATGCGTTAATTTTGTCATTTACAAGCCGATTTTGCATAAATTTTGGCGAAAAATGCCACTCGCTTACGGGCCCCTCGATGAGACCGATTGGCTATGAAGAGAAAAAATCAAAACTTTTTACTGTATATACGAAAATAATAAAAAAAATCGATTTTTTTTTGTATTTTCAATAAAAATTTTTAAAGTTTTTACGCTTCGGAATAGTAAAAACAGATTAGAAGCACTAATTCCATTTATATTTAAAAAAGTATTAAAAATCAAAAAGAGACAACTTTTTCTTCCCCCCCCCCGATAATGCGAAAGAACCCAAAATTTTTATGATTTTTTATAGAACCGTACAGGATTCCTGGGAAAAATTTTAACCCCCTCCCCCCTCCCCGCTAACAGTCCAGTCTCATCTTTGCCAGCTTGCCATCCCTACTTCTGGAAAGCAGCCCCAATGGCCAGTCCGCGTTTCAATATAGGAGGCGCTAGCCTGTGTCGTTTGTTATGGACTTCCTGCTAGCAGGCTTCTGGCGAACGCAATTTTGCACGGGGAACGGTAGAGACGACGAACCGAGAGGGCGGAGATGGTTGACTTGGAAGTAGGGTCCTGAAATATTGCAGGTTAAGGGGCTCGTTCGGAGTTGGAATATGCCAATAAATTCTCATAAACGGCTTACATCCGATAGACGGGCTGGAGTAGCGGGCGGCGTCTGAAATAACCACGTGAAAAGGCGTTGCGAACATGCAAGGACCAAGCTAAGTAAAACGATGCAACGTACCTCGTCCAAACGACCTTCCTCCTTCGCGTCCTTGATTTTGTCACGCGTCTGAAAAAGGGCAATAAAAATGATGCTAAAAGCACTATGCTCTTTCGAAAGACAATTGCAGCTCACCGTTTTCTGCTGCGCGGTGGCTGCCACTTGCTCCGGGGTTAGGTTCTCAAATTGCCGGGTCAGCTGAAAATGTAGGCTTCTTCAATAGCTCAGAATAGCTAATGATTAAATTAGCACTCAGCAATTTTTCCGTCACGAACTTTCCCAAGGAGCAAAAGCAAAAAGTACGTTTATAGGTTTGCTAACTGGTCCGAAAAGCACCACGCACTGCAGTCACCAGCTTTTGATGCGCCTTGACGAGCGTAGTGAGGAGGGCTGATTGAGGGTCCAAGTAGTCACGTTTAAACGCATCCCATGCCTGAAACATTTCATTTTGACCGACGAAAGCCAATTTAAATTTTTTTTGAGGGCTTCGGTGGCTAAAGCAGGTACTGGACCGTTGGCGGGGGAGCTAGCAGGACGGAAATCCAATATTTTGGTTTCCAGTTATGCCTACCTGATTATATCATGCATTTTTATAATGTTTTTAGGAGTTTTCGATTACGGAAAGCGATAAAAATGTCTTAAATGTTTTGGAATTTAGAAAATTTCGACCTTTTTAGTCTTTTTCATACATTTTTGACTAAAAATTTACAATTTTCGACATTTAAATTAACTTTTTTGATCGAAAAACTGTGTAAAATGCTTAAAAATATTTTGGATTTCGCTATAGGTTATTTCATACGGGACGACTGGGAAATATCAGTTTTCCCCCTGCCAAAAGCGCCCCCCCCACCAGTCCAGCACCGAGAAGCGGATGCAAGGATATCAGCTCACCGCCAACGATTGAAAATTCACCAACTCGCACAAAAGCCTCAAAAAGTCAAACCAAACTACGGAGAACTAGCGTTGCAAATTATCACGCTGCCTTGCTTCCGAAATCACACCTTTCCAGCGACCACCACGTTTCGATTTAGCAGCAGCGCAGCACGCCGCCCGCGTCGCATTTCGCGTCGAATGACCTGCAAAATGGATGAAGGGTGTACGCGCCGGATTTTAATATTACCTTGGACAAGTACTCTGTAAAATCGAAACTTTCGGCTCCTCCATGCACTCGGAAGAAGCGGCTCTTCCAAAAGGGGCGGCGATGGTATTCAGACCTCTTCGAGTCTTTCGTGCCCTGATCATCCTTCGCAGACTAGAAAAGCACGTTTTGAGTTGGTATTTTTGCGCAGATTTCTATCTTTTTCTCCAAATCCAAATTTCTGAAAATTTTGCGATTGCCGTTTGGCGGTTAGAAATGCAGAAAATCCATTAACACGGTTCTAATATCCTATATCCTTCAACGACATCTTTGTAGCCCAGCAACAAATTGAGTCCAGCTACAATATGGCCTAAGAAAATAGCAAAACCCACCTTGGAATCAAACAGCACGAAGTTGCCGTCTTCAAGCATCTTGTACGTTAAGACCTTGTCGCCTGTCATCGTTGCATCCTCGACTGCGATCGTCTTCAGCTGCTCGACCGACGCTTCGTCGAGCATCGGTGGTACGTTGGGGCCGTGTCGGTCCGAGATGATTACGGCCACCGGGCCGGAGTACACATCCTTGATTACTTGGACATCGATGGTTCGCCAATCGGTCGTCGAGGCAGTGGGTGTAGATGATGAAGATGACGGTTTCTGAAATGGATGTGTTTAATTGGACTTGAAAACGGCGTTTGCGTGGATCCACGGCAAAATGTCCGCCATGAAAGGGAAAAGATTTAGCAAGCCGACGAAAAAATATTCCGAGAGATGACTAACCAGCTCGTCGGCAAGCCAAAGGCCGGCTATTCACAAGTTTGCGTATGCCTATCGGGTTCTTCGCATTATCGGGATAAAATTCTTTTATACCCGCCTAGAAAAGTGCAGTAACGTAGTAGGAAGGAGTTTATTAGTGTTTATAATAAGCAAATAACAATAGTTCACCTACAGAAACAAACTAAAAATTGAAAAAATTTCCAAAAGTCGAAATGTTAGTCAAAAACGGCGATTTTTAGTCGAAAATTAACATTTTTTAATTTTTGATCAAATGTTGTAACGTTCGTACGTTCGTACGTTTGAGGTTAGATACAAACCTTTCCCGATTTATATTTGAAAGTTGGGTCCTAACAAAAAAAAATTTGGTAAGATGCGAAACGACCCCCCCCCCCGCCCGAGATAATGCGAAACAACAGCCGATAGTTCAAGATCAACGTTAAGAACGCATGCCATACATTGAGGCAACAGCACAACAGCCGTCGCACGTAGGTCCACCACGTCGACGGCGCATCATTCTCGGATCCCTCATCCTTCCGCTCGGTAACATCTCGGCCTCCAGCTTTTCGGCACGTGTTGACTTTGCTTAGGATCCGAGTAAACTAAAAGATAATGGAAGGAAGCCGGCAAGATTTACCTTGTAGCGAAGACCACGGTAGTGACGGCCGACGCGACGATGGTGGACGCGACGCGCAGAAGTCTGCAAAACATTAAATATTTCCGATCATTTGACCCGGATCGGCTGAAGGCGCTTTTCACCGATTAGGTATCCCTCGAAAGCTCTCGAAAAGGCGAGAAAACAAGGAGGGTTCAATTACTTTATTATGTATTTTTATCCGCGAATTTCACCCCCAAAAACCATGAACACGGCAGATTGACGCGAGATCTGCGTGCTAATTGCGAAATTCGGAGCGAAAGGATACCTGTTTTTTTTAGAAAAACGTTGAATATCGGACGAATAATAATAAATCCTAGAAAATGAATCCCGCTTGTTTTCTCGCCTTTTCGCGGGCTTTCGAATGGTATAATCCTGATCCGAGTTTCCGCCGAACCGCTGGAGGGGGGGGGGGGTGCTTTTTTGGAACACCAGTATTGTAGGGCATGTGAATTTAATTAAAGCATGCGTTTATCGGCCTTCGGACCAAAAAAAGTAAAGAGAAGCAGTTTACCTGTTGAAAGAAGCTGGGCAGGGCGACGAGGTAGGCGATCAATGCGGAGATGAGGGCGGTGATGGCTGAGCGAACCTCGGCATCAGCGTCGGTCTGGAAACTCATTAATTATATACTTTTGCAAGCGAAGGGCTAAAGCACTAGACATTCAAAAAGGGAAAAATCTAATACCTCCGTGCGGGACATGGTAGAACGGCTGTAGAAAGATTTTGCGCTCGCACCGCTTTTAAAGCAAAATTTTTGGCATTCCGGATCTCACATGCAAATGCAAAATAAGGGGCACTGGCTGCGGCAACCAATGGTATTAACATCTTTTTTATGTTTCGTTTGCGACCCTATTTCATGTAAATTGCGCACAAGTCACCTAAAAAGCACGATTCGTTTGTGTTCGGTTGCGAATTTTGTTCACAACAGGAACCGTGCTACGCAAACACTACCCAAATTTCAAAAAAATAAGGTGGTATACGCCGAAAGTAACTCACCTAATTTTGCATTTGCGAAACATGACCTGGATACGGCAGTCCATCCTGGCTTCCGCTTATGAAGAAAAACTTCAAAAGTTGTCTGTAACTGATAAAGGGAGGGTGTTGGTCAAGCTGTAACAAACCAACCTCCAACGGAGCCCATGTGCCTGTGCCCTGACTCGCGTTGTATTATCGGGCGGTCAACGTTTCTAAACTGAGCTGAAAAAGGGGTAAACTACCTGGAAATTTGTAGAAAACGAGGGCGTGGGCTAGTTTCAGCTGGAGCGGCTTAGCGTCTTGTTGTGAGGCCCGTCGCTAAAAGGTTTTTAGAAGCGCGAAGGCATTCCTACCTTGTTCTCTCCTTGGTCGCAAGCAACAGCATCCGGCCATAATGGATATCTGTTCTAAAACAAGCGAATCACAAAATCTCGAATCGTGAACGTACATAATCCAGCCTGGTAGAGAAGCCAGACCGGCGCCGCGAAACGCTGAGCAGGCTTTTTGGTAGTGCCCAAGACGCCTGGAAAAGTTTATCGGGGGGTGTATAGTGCAATAAAGCAGTTTTGGAAGATCTCATAGGGACCAGCAGTCAAATGTTTATTAATTTACCGAATTGTACCTTTTTGTATATTTGTATATTCTTTAATTCAGAAGAAAAACATGTTTAAAAAAGATGCATTTTTGTTGCAAGAACTATGAAAAATCGTCGAAAAACAGGGAAACTGAAATTTCATGAAGTTACTAGAAAAGCTTCATGAATTTTGCTTATTGGAAGCTACAAAACAGCCTTAAAATACACTGAATTTTATCACGTGGCAGGCATAGGACAAACAAAAAGAAGTTTACTATCATTGCTAAGGCACGAAACCCGATAAATGAAAAGCAACCAATAGCACCTTACTTTAATCAAAATCTTCTCGACAGATGACCATTTTGTGAGCGACCCGAGAGTGCTGAACGTCGTCCGGCGCGACTGAAAAGGTGAATAAAGTATTCGCAAATTGTTACACAGGAAGGAACTGAGACTGGTAACCTCCCAAAACAGTGAGCCGAAAAACAAGAACAGCTGGGCCACAACAAGTTAGAGGCCATTGGGCTGGCTCGGGCTGGTACGGTTGCGGGTGAAGGTGTTGAACCGGGGAAAATATCGTGGAACTAGCATGAACTCTCTTGAACAAGGTGTTAGCGATAGACATGAGCGCCGGGCGAAACCGCTTAAAACAATCATGGGCTTCGCGGCAATTCTTCGTGGCTTGGGCAAGCTTAGCGGCAGGATGGAATATCTGTTGGAAAGTTAAAAGCGCTCGATGAAATGCTAGAAACGATGAACCTAATGCATGACAAAGGGAAATATAGCAAGGGGAAAACTAAAGCAGCGCTGCGCAGCGAGTCCGCTGGACCCTCGGACAGGCGCCGTCGGCGTGGAAAGAGGCTAGTGATGCGCAATGCAGTTGAGAGAGCCTAAAGTCCTTTTCGGCAGTAACACCTAATTGGTACTGCCACCGGTTTCCTTACCAGCAATTAGCAAGACTACTAGATTAATAAATACGCATTCCTTTTAAGTACTTTTGAAGTTTCAAGCCTGCCACCCTTCAAAAAAAAACGCATCAGAGCACAAAATTCTTTCTTCACGACAAAAGTTTTTTAACTCAACTTCCGAGAATACTTGATTACTATGAAAAGCCGACGAATAACGTAATACCCATGATGAATTGCTCCGAAAAGCAACATGCCCACAGCGAAAGATGAGAAGATGGAATGGGCCTGCCGCGATGAACTCAAGTTCCAGGTTGGGCCTAGCTAGAGCGATCAAGGGGAGAATTTTCGAATCTGATAAAATAATACCAATGTTTGCTTATTACGGGCATGAGTCTAAACATGATCATGATTGGTCGGCAGCGCTTGGCGGGAAGAAGTAGCATATGTCAATAAACTTTATGTTTCCGACATTATGAGACATTCAGACTTAGTACCGCAGGGCGCGGCACCTCAAACGGCTTTGGAATACCGCCTGAAATTTATCAGGAAAAGTAGCTAAGACTCGTGTATAAACACAACAAACGACTAAAATAGGCCTCAAAAGAAGCGCAATTTTTCCTGGAGCCTTTTATAAAAGGCTACATCGATTTTGTTTAGAAAGCTTTTACGAAACCGTGGAAAAAATCTCAATTTGTAGCAAAGCGGGGACCTGTTTCGCACCAACATGTCCGAAACCCCGAAATCTTGGCGGTCTAAGGGCTAGGCAACGCGGCGCTCCCAGCGACTCAAAAATGTATGGGTCTAAAACTTTGGAGGCTTATATTTTGAAAGATATGGCCGAACTTAAAAAACGCAGAAGACAGAAGAGAACATGGCGATTCTAATGATACTAAACACTAACAAAACTGAATTTAGAAAGTATGCTAACGAAGGTGGTTTTGGTGGGCGACTTTGTGAAAAGTGGTATTTCGGAGGGCTAACCTGCTTTCTTTGGTATCATTCGAACCGTAAAATTTTACTCTGCAATAATGAATATTGGCTTTTCAATGTAGATAAAACCTTTTGACGCGCGCTACGCCCGGCTCCAATTGACGCTTTTGCCCCCTCCCGCAAATTGCCGTTTTTGGCCTGTTTGATTGGCCGTGAACAGTACAATCTACGCCGTCGGCGGACGGTTGATCATGCTAAGGCGTGCCGTACCAATTTTCCTTGACGTTTTCAGGAATTGAATGCGTGAACGGATTCCAGGCTGATTTTCACTGCCAAACGTCCATGCAGCGCGTAAAAATTGCGTGGAGCTGCCGGCTAGTTTCGAGAACTGGCGCAACAACGATTTTCGGGGCCAACCTCAAGTTACTTGTCTCGATAAAACAGTAAAAAAACCTGCTGGCTGTTCGAAAAAGAGCCTTTGTTCTTTTCGGGCCTTTGTAGCGGACCGCCACCGTGCCCCATTTTTGCAAATTAGGTAGCTAGCGAAAATTCTCGGAAAGGCGAGTCCAGCAGACTCTCCGATTATCAAATTTTTAAAATTTCGCTAACGTTTACTAATATTTTTGCGAGATGGTCGGTTTTTCGATGTCTTTCTGACCGAGAGATTTTTTACAACAATCACAATTTGAGGTTTTCCGGCTTTCCTGGCAGCCCAACGGCCGGTTTATACAAACCATTTGCGAAAACACATCGTGGCCAGCGCCTAAACCGGGTAAATTGAATGTTTGACAAAATAGTGTGTCCCTTTTGCCTGATAAATGCCGAAAATTATACTCTGCCATACCCCCAGGGGGTATACCCCCCATGGGGGTACAAAAGGGGTACGAGGTGGGGGTACAAAGGGGGTACGGGGTGGGGGTACAAAGGGGGGTACGGGTGGGGGGTACAAATGGGGTACCCCCCCACCCCCAGCAGCCTAGCAAATTTTTCTCTAGCGACCTCCCATACATACCACATGTCGGTGGCTCGCAAAAATACAACAAGAAATGACGAAGTCAGCTGGAATTGTATCAAGGCAGTTAATAAAATAACAAATTTGAACTAAACATTTTTTTAAGTTGAAAGTTTATCGGGGGACCAAACTTTTTGAAATAAACCCAGAAACCCCTGGTAACGTTATAGTAAGAGTTTCAATAATTTTTTTAGTAAAATTCAGACATGTTTTAAGTGGAAAAAATTACAAAAATTTAAAAAATGTTTAGTTCAAGTTTCTTATTTTATTAACTGCCTTGGTGAAATTCCGGCGGACTTCGTCATTCCTCTTTGAATTTTTTGCGAGCCACCGATATGTGGTATGTGTGCGAGGTCACTGGAAAAAGTTTGTTGGGTTGCTGGGGGGGGGGGGGGTGGGGGGTGGGGGGGTGGGGGGTGGGGGTGGGGGGGGTGGGGGTAGGGGTGGGGTACCCCTTTGTACCCCACCCCGTACCCCCTTTGTACCCCCACCTCGTACCCCTTTTGTACCCCCATGGGGGGTATACCCCCTGGGGGTATGGCAGAGTATACCGAAAATCGTGGAAAAAGTTCTGGAGTTTCGAAAATCCAGTGAGTGACGCCTTGGACTCGTCTTTTCAAAAGCATTCGATCGAGACCCCAATCGTCAAAATCGGACATTTCTGTCGCCGGCTAGAGGAGGGTGATTTTTTGGGCGTTCAAGGACCGCACGTAGTGTCTTTTTGCGAAAATTTGTAAAGGCTGTCGGCGCAACGCGTTGATAAAAACATTGGAATCTTTTATTCTCCCACACAAGGTCGTAGTTGGCGAGAAGAATGGAAATGGCCAAGTAATAGGGAAAGGGTCACAATCATACGGGGGCATTCGGGGAGGATGAGATGCGCTGGAACGACCGGATTCGACTAGTTCGTGATCAATAATTTTTTCAATGAAAAAAGGGTGGACGGGAACCAGTTTTGTGCTATAGAAGCCTGTAGAAAGCAGAGTTTTTATAAATGTCGGTAAGAATTAGGGGGCGTGAAGGGGCCAAAATTGCTCAAATTCGAGAAATCAAACAAATGGCCGGGATAATATATCAGTTTTACTATAGTTTGGGCTGGACCACATGTTTGCCACTAGCCCCGCGGGGCACGTTTTTGTAGGTATCATTTCCGGTGTAGCCGTGGTGCCGCCGTTAGCCAAATCGGAACATTGGCAGATCGGACGGGTTCTGGATGGTTCGCATCGGCATGTCGCTGCGTGACGCCCGATGCATCAGGGTTCGGCGTGCGCGGACGGCCGGCTGTGATTCCCGGGACTCCAGCTCGCGCTCGGCGTCTGCAATGAGGCTTGGTTTGATATATTTTTATTTTTTCGGTATATGTCATTTTCGTTTTATGGTATGGATCCTGATCCTGGCACTTTGCCGATTTCTTTGGGATTTTGGCGGATTTCGCGCTCGAAATGTTTCGAAACAAGACCTCACTATTACCAATTTCGGAAATTTTTGAATTCAAGAAAATGCAATTCAGATCGATACTTGTCAACAATTTTTTGACTGGCCGTCATCGGAACTGTCGACCGTCGTCGGAAACTGGCCCGCAAATGATGACTTTTCGGCAAATTAGGTCAAATCGGCGGCATGCTAATTGTGGAGACATGACGAAAAAGCGTATACAGGGTGTCCCAATAAAAAACACCCTCTCTAATTCAACGCAGAAGTATCGGAGCGGAATGATAATTACATCATTCGAAAGCCCTTGAAACGGCGAGTTTGCAACCAGGTTTTTATCTTCTTCAAAACCAGGTTTTTATTTAACTACGCCATTTTACAAGCCATTTTGTAAAATTTTACCTCTTTTTGGGGTTGGATGCGAGCTAATTTGCCTCAAATTCCCCCTACAAAAAGACCGGAAGTAGCCGTTAATTAGATGCAGAGGCCGTTCCTTAATGTTTTTAAATACCTTGTAACCTACCGGATTTCAATAAAAACATGGTTTTGAAGATTTTGCAAACTCGCCGTTTCAAGGGCTTTCGAATGAGGTAACTATCATTCCTCTCCGATACTTCTGCGCTGAGTGAGAGGGGGGTGTTTTTTTATTGGGACACCCTGTACTTTGGCATACCAACTTTTCCCCAAAAAAGCTATTTTTGCTTTAGAAATGCATCCACACAGTTTTATGAAGCTAATCGCTGCTAAAAATTCTCACGGCTGAACCGCTTTTGGCGATCAGTTTTTTTTGCATCTAACCCCCGGGCTAGGGTCCAAAAGGCAAACTCACAAGGGAAGGGCACGTGCACGACGTGGAAATTCGGAAAACGCTCGCGGCTACCCCTAGGTTTTCGACTACGGCGATTCCGATGCGCTATTTAGAATTAGCCACCGAGGTCTGTAAAGCGAGATACAGCACTTCCGGGAAAAGCGTAATAATTTGCATGCGCGTAATCAGAAAGCTACTAACAAGGGAACCACCCGAGGTCGAGGTGGCGTTTCGTTATGGGACCCAGCCCATTTTGTGCAGAATTTTTCGCTGATTCCGAATCCGCTGCTCATTTTTGCCAAATAGCTCATTTTAAAAAGTTATAGCGCTTCAAAGTTCCATTTTTTCGCAAATTTGTCAACTTCAAAGCCATTTATTTTGCATTTCCCGGCTGATTCATCAAACACGAATACTTAACTTTGCATAATTCTTGGATTTCCGATGGCAAAAAATGAAAATCGCGCTCTCTATACCCCATTATATAGGCCACCGGGACTTCCGGAGCATGCTAATTTCCTCCTAACAAAGAGGGTCGCCGATTTTTAACAAAAACTTTAATTTACTGTCGAAAATCGTTGATTTTGTAAAATCTAACATGTGTGCAGTCATCTCAGGACCATCACGCACCTAACGACGTATCATACATACCCTAAAATTCATCCCCTATCGAGATATCCTCCGGACACCCTGACGGAAGTTGCATGCAAAGTGGCACACACACACACACACAAACACTATTTTTTTATACAGGGTGTCCCAAAAAAAAACCCCCCCCCCCTCTAGCGGCGCCCAGACGTGTCCGATTCTCGCCGTTTAGGTATCTATCGAAAGCTCTCGAAAAGGCGAGAAAACAAGGAGGGTTCATTTTCTTTATTATGTATTTTTATTGGCGAATTTTACCTCCAAAAACCATGAAAACGGCAGATTTACGCGAGATCTGCATGCTAATTGCGAAATTCCTATTGAAAAGCTGCCTGTTTTTTAGAAAAACGTTGAATATCGGACGAATAAGAATAAATCTTAGAAAATGAAGCCCGCTTGTTTTCTCGCCTTTTCGCGGGCTTTCGAATGGTATAAAAATCATCCTGATCTGAGCTTCCCCCGGACCGCTAGAGGGGGGGGGGTTTTTTTTTGGGACACCCTGTATATATAGTAGGATTTGTTGGAAATCGAAAAAATCGACGATATGGACTCGGATTTTTGTATGGGAAATGGTGAAAAACAGGCTATTTCACTCTCCCAGAAGTGATCGTCGATAGGCAGTAGCGCAGTAATCAAATATACCATTCGAGTCAGAAAAAAATTCTCTACAAGATAGGCTATTTAAAATGGAATGACATATTAAAACAAAAAGGTTGGGCATCGTGACAGATGACCGCCCGTGGGCTCAAATATGATCTTAAAGGGATGCCGACGGCATAGTCAATCGGTTACGCGCGGAAAAGAAAATGTCTCTGCGCCTCTCCCCTAGGCGCGCTCTCTCCCCTGTTGGCTACTTGCCAATTTGTTGATGAGGGGGGATCGACACATGCCGTCGGCAGCCCTTTAAAACCGCCGTAACTTTTTAAATAGGGCTATTTGGCAAAAATTCAAAGCAGGTTCGGAATCAGCAAAAAATTCTGCACAAAATGGGCTGGGTCCCATAACGAAACGCCACTTCGACCTTAGGTGGTTCCCTTGTAAGGTTTTATTAGGAGAATCAAAAAATTGACTGATTTGGGAGAATTACTTGATTTTCAGCGAAATTACTTGATTTTGTGCAAATTCGCAATGCAAATCAGGCAATCGTGCCGTGAACCCAGTAACTTAGCATGCGAACATGTCATAAAGTTCATTACAATCCGAAAAATGCCAGAATTCCAGAAAGCTATTGTTTGACCAAGTAAATCAAGTAAATCAAGTAATCTTACTTGGCTCTTTCTCGAGCGGAGTCAAATAATATTATTTTACTTGGTCATGCGCTCAGCCCCATCCAAATAAAATAATATTGTGCTAGTGTATGCCAATAATCTTGATTGTTAATTGATTCTTAACATCTCTAGGTTAAAGTACCAAAGTTTTGTCGCCAAATGGAAATGCACACAATTCTTGCTCATGGTTAGATTACAGTTTACCCCCCCAGCCGGTACCCAACTGTTGTATTTCGGCTCCCTGCTCATCCACAGTTCGTCTTGCTCAGGCGAGTATTTTGTTATACTTTGCACACCTGTAGATGAACAGGGAGCCCAGATACGGTCGGTGGGGGTGGGGTGTGGTGGGGGGTGGGGGGGGGGGTATCTGGAATCTCACCGTGGAAGGAGCCAAATTTTTCCGTGTGATTCATATAACAAACTAAAACTATTTTTTAGCATTTTAAATAATTTTCAGACATGACAACAACATAAAAATAACAAAAATTTTCGAAAATTCTAGAGTATTAGGTCAAATAATTCTTGTCTAAAAGTGCAGAAATCCCTGCTAACTGGACAGCAAAAACTCTCAATAATTTTGGCTAAATTTAACCATATTTGAACTGAATTGGTGTATGTTCATTAACATACACCAATCGCAAAAATTTGGCAGATTTTTATGTGTGAATTTTCGGTCCAACTCGACCTTATTTTATGCAGAAAAAAACAATATTTTGGAAATTTTTTTCGCAAGTTGGAAAGTTGGTTGGTTTGTTTAGGTTCTGGACTGTTAGCGGGCGGGGGGGGGTGGAGGTACGTGCGTGCGACGCGCGCCACGCGTGGCAAGCTCCAAACGTCTCGCCGAAAACCCGATTCGGAATGCAAATTTGGGCACTGGACTCTTAGCTGGGGTGGGGTGGGCTTCGCTTTCCAGCTTAACAGCAGCCGGTACCCAACTGTTGTATCTCGGCTCCCTGCTCATCCACAGTTCGTCTTGCTTAGGCGAGTATTTTGTTATACTTTACACACCCGTAGATGAACAGGGAGCCGAGATACTGTTGGTGGGGGTCGGGTGTGGTGGGGGGCGGGGGGGAAACTGCACTTAAACCTGATTATGTAGCTCTTTCTAACAAAAATCAAATTCTCCACTAGCTGATCCATTTCGAGAAAACGGGTACATGATACGTTACGTTACGTATGGACGTATTGCGAAATAGGTCCATCGGAACGTCTCGGAATCTAACAAGCCTTCTCAAGGCCAGTCTTCATGTGGAAAAGCAACTACTATCGACCCTCTTTCTAGGAAAAAATCAAATTCTCCACTAGCTGATCGATTTCGAGAAAACGGGTACATGATACGTTACGTTACGTATGGACGTATTGCGAAATAGGTCCATCGGAACGTCTCGGAATCTAACAAGCCTTCTCAAGGCCAGCCTTCATGTGGAAAGGCAATTACTATCGACCCTCTCTCTAGGAAAAAATCAAATTCTCCACTAGCTGATCGATTTCGAGAAATCGGGTACATGATACGTTACCTTACGTATGGACGTACTGCGAAATAGGTCCATCGGAACGTCTCGGAATCTAACAAGCCTTCTCAAGGCCAGTCTTCATGTGGAAAAGCAACTACTATCGACCCTCTTTCTAGGAAAAATCAAATTCTCCACTAGCTGATCGATTTCGAGAAAGTGGCTAGATGATACCTTACGTATGGACGTACTGCGAAATAGGTCCATCGGAACGTCTCGGAATCTAACAAGCCTTCTCAAGGCCAGTCTTCATGTGGAAAAGCAACTACTATCGACCTCTTTCTAGGAAAAATCAAATTCTCCACTAGCTGATCGATTTCGAGAAAGTGGCTAGATGATACCTTACGTATGGACGTACTGCGAAATCGGTCCATCGGAACCTCTCGGAATCTAACAAACCTTCTCAAGGCCAGTCTTCATGTGGAAAAGCAACTACTATCGACCCTCTTTCTAGGAAAAAATCAAATTCTCCACTAGCTGATCGATTTCGAGAAATCGGCTACATGATACGTTACCTTACGTATGGACGTACTGCGAAATAGGTCCATCGGAACGTCTCGGAATCTAACAAGCCTTCTCAAGGCCAGTCTTCATGTGGAAAAGCAACTACTATCGACCCTCTTTCTAGGAAAAAATCAAATTCTCCACTAGCTGATCGATTTCGAGAAATCGGCTACATGATACGTTACCTTACGTATGGACGTACTGCGAAATAGGTCCATCGGAACGTCTCGGAATCTAACAAGCCTTCTCAAGGCCAGTCTTCATGTGGAAAAGCAACTACTATCGACCCTCTTTCTAGGAAAAAATCAAATTCTCCACTAGCTGATCGATTTCGAGAAATCGGCTACATGATACGTTACCTTACGTATGGACGTACTGCGAAATAGGTCCATCGGAACGTCTCGGAATCTAACAAGCCTTCTCAAGGCCAGTCTTCATGTGGAAAAGCAACTACTATCGACCCTCTTTCTAGGAAAAAATCAAATTCTCCACTAGCTGATCGATTTCGAGAAATCGGCTACATGATACGTTACGTTACGTATGGACGTACTGCGAAATAGGTCCATCGGAACGTCTCGGAATCTAACAAGCCTTCTCAAGGCCAGTCTTCATGTGGAAAAGCAACTACTATCGACCCTCTTTCTAGGAAAAAATCAAATTCTCCACTAGCTGATCGATTTCGAGAAATCGGCTACATGATACGTTACCTTACGTATGGACGTATTGCGAAATAGGTCCATCGGAACGTCTCGGAATCTAACAAGCCTTCTCAAGGCCAGTCTTCATGTGGAAAAGCAACTACTATCGACCCTCTTTCTAGGAAAAAATCAAATTCTCCACTAGCTGATCGATTTCGAGAAATCGGCTACATGATACGTTACCTTACGTATGGACGTACTGCGAAATAGGTCCATCGGAACGTCTCGGAATCTAACAAGCCTTCTCAAGGCCAGTCTTCATGTGGAAAAGCAACTACTATCGACCCTCTTTCTAGGAAAAAATCAAATTCTCCACTAGCTGATCGATTTCGAGAAATCGGCTACATGATACGTTACCTTACGTATGGACGTACTGCGAAATAGGTCCATCGGAACGTCTCGGAATCTAACAAGCCTTCTCAAGGCCAGTCTTCATGTGGAAAAGCAACTACTATCGACCCTCTTTCTAGGAAAAAATCAAATTCTCCACTAGCTGATCGATTTCGAGAAATCGGCTACATGATACGTTACGTTACGTATGGACGTACTGCGAAATAGGTCCATCGGAACGTCTCGAATCTAACAAGCCTTCTCAAGGCCAGTCTTCATGTGGAAAAGCAACTACTATCGACCCTCTTTCTAGGAAAAAATCAAATTCTCCACTAGCTGATCGATTTCGAGAAATCGGCTACATGATACGTTACCTTACGTATGGACGTACTGCGAAATAGGTCCATCGGAACGTCTCGGAATCTAACAAGCCTTCTCAAGGCCAGTCTTCATGTGTAAATGCAACTACCATCGACCCTCTTTCTAGGAAAAAATCAAATTCTCCACTAGCTGATTGATTTCGAGAAATCGGCTACATGATACGTTACCTTACGTATGGACGTACTGCGAAATAGGTCCATCGGAACGTCTCGGAATCTAACAAGCCTTCTCAAGGCCAGTCTTCATGTGGAAAAGCAACTACTATCGACCCTCTTTCTAGGAAAAAATCAAATTCTCCACTAGCTGATCGATTTCGAGAAAGTGGCTAGATGATACCTTACGTATGGACGTAGCGAAATAGGTCCATCGGAACGTCTCGGAACCTAACAAGCCTTCTCAAGGCCAGTCTTCATGTGGAAAAGCAACTACTATCGACCCTCTTTCTAGGAAAAAATCAAATTCTCCACTAGCTGATCGATTTCGAGAAAGTGGCTAGATGATACCTTACGTATGGACGTAGCGAAATAGGTCCATCGGAACGTCTCGGAATCTAACAAGCCTTCTCAAGGCCAGTCTTCATGTGGAAAAGCAACTACTATCGACCCTCTTTCTAGGAAAAAATCAAATTCTCCACTAGCTGATCGATTTCGAGAAATCGGCTACATGATACGTTACCTTACGTATGGACGTACTGCGAAATAGGTCCATCGGAACGTCTCGGAACCTAACAAGCCTTCTCAAGGCCAGTCTTCATGTGGAAAAGCAACTACTATCGACCCTCTTTCTAGGAAAAAATCAAATTCTCCACTAGCTGATCGATTTCGAGAAAGTGGCTAGATGATACCTTACGTATGGACGTAGCGAAATAGGTCCATCGGAACGTCTCGGAACCTAACAAGCCTTCTCAAGGCCAGTCTTCATGTGGAAAAGCAACTACTATCGACCCTCTTTCTAGGAAAAAATCAAATTCTCCACTAGCTGATCGATTTCGAGAAAGTGGCTAGATGATACCTTACGTATGGACGTAGCGAAATAGGTCCATCGGAACGTCTCGGAATCTAACAAGCCTTCTCAAGGCCAGTCTTCATGTGGAAAAGCAACTACTATCGACCCTCTTTCTAGGAAAAATCAAATTCTCCACTAGCTGATCGATTTCGAGAAAGTGGCTAGATGATACCTTACGTATGGACGTAGCGAAATAGGTCCATCGGAACGTCTCGGAACCTAACAAGCCTTCTCAAGGCCAGTCTTCATGTGGAAAAGCAACTACTATCGACCCTCTTTCTAGGAAAAATCAAATTCTCCACTAGCTGATCGATTTCGAGAAAGTGGCTAGATGATACCTTACGTATGGACGTAGCGAAATAGGTCCATCGGAACGTCTCGGAATCTAACAAGCCTTCTCAAGGCCAGTCTTCATGTGGAAAAGCAACTACTATCGACCCTCTTTCTAGGAAAAATCAAATTCTCCACTAGCTGATCGATTTCGAGAAATCGGCTACATGATACGTTACGTTACGTATGGACGTATTGCGAAATAGGTCCATCGAAACGTCTCGGAATCTAACAAGCCTTCTCAAGGCCAGTCTTCATGTGGAAAAGCAACTACTATCGACCCTCTTTCTAGGAAAAAATCAAATTCTCCACTAGCTGATCGATTTCGAGAAAGTGGCTAGATGATACCTTACGTATGGACGTAGCGAAATAGGTCCATCGGAACGTCTCGGAACCTAACAAGCCTTCTCAAGGCCAGTCTTCATGTGGAAAAGCAACTACTATCGACCCTCTTTCTAGGAAAAAATCAAATTCTCCACTAGCTGATCGATTTCGAGAAAGTGGCTAGATGATACCTTACGTATGGACGTAGCGAAATAGGTCCATCGGAACGTCTCGGAATCTAACAAGCCTTCTCAAGGCCAGTCTTCATGTGGAAAAGCAACTACTATCGACCCTCTTTCTAGGAAAAAATCAAATTCTCCACTAGCTGATCGATTTCGAGAAATCGGCTACATGATACGTTACCTTACGTATGGACGTACTGCGAAATAGGTCCATCGGAACGTCTCGGAATCTAACAAGCCTTCTCAAGGCCAGTCTTCATGTGTAAATGCAACTACCATCGACCCTCTTTCTAGGAAAAAATCAAATTCTCCACTAGCTGATTGATTTCGAGAAATCGGCTACAAGATACGTTACCTTACGTATGGACGTACTGCGAAATAGGTCCATCGGAACGTCTCGGAATCTAACAAGCCTTCTCAAGGCCAGTCTTCATGTGTAAATGCAACTACCATCGACCCTCTTTCTAGGAAAAAATCAAATTCTCCACTAGCTGATCGATTTCGAGAAATCGGCTACATGATACGTTACGTTACGTATGGACGTATTGCGAAATAGGTCCATCGAAACGTCTCGGAATCTAACAAGCCTTCTCAAGGCCAGTCTTCATGTGGAAAAGCAACTACTATCGACCCTCTTTCTAGGAAAAATCAAATTCTCCACTAGCTGATCGATTTCGAGAAATCGGCTACATGATACGTTACGTTACGTATGGACGTATTGCGAAATAGGTCCATCGAAACGTCTCGGAATCTAACAAGCCTTCTCAAGGCCAGTCTTCATGTGGAAAAGCAACTACTATCGACCCTCTTTCTAGGAAAAAATCAAATTCTCCACTAGCTGATCGATTTCGAGAAATCGGCTACATGATACGTTACGTTACGTATGGACGTATTGCGAAATAGGTCCATCGAAACGTCTCGGAATCTAACAAGCCTTCTCAAGGCCAGTCTTCATGTGGAAAAGCAACTACTATCGACCCTCTCTCTAGGAAAAAATCAAATTCTCCACTAGCTGATCGATTTCGAGAAATCGGCTACATGATACGTTACCTTACGTATGGACGTACTGCGAAATAGGTCCATCGGAACGTCTCGGAATCTAACAAGCCTTCTCAAGGCCAGTCTTCATGTGGAAAAGCAACTACTATCGACCCTCTTTCTAGGAAAAAATCAAATTCTCCACTAGCTGATCGATTTCGAGAAATCGGCTACATGATACGTTACGTTACGTATGGACGTATTGCGAAATAGGTCCATCGAAACGTCTCGGAATCTAACAAGCCTTCTCAAGGCCAGTCTTCATGTGGAAAAGCAACTACTATCGACCCTCTTTCTAGGAAAAAATCAAATTCTCCACTAGCTGATCGATTTCGAGAAAGTGGCTAGATGATACCTTACGTATGGACGTAGCGAAATAGGTCCATCGGAACGTCTCGGAACCTAACAAGCCTTCTCAAGGCCAGTCTTCATGTGGAAAAGCAACTACTATCGACCCTCTTTCTAGGAAAAAATCAAATTCTCCACTAGCTGATCGATTTCGAGAAAGTGGCTAGATGATACCTTACGTATGGACGTAGCGAAATAGGTCCATCGGAACGTCTCGGAATCTAACAAGCCTTCTCAAGGCCAGTCTTCATGTGGAAAAGCAACTACTATCGACCCTCTTTCTAGGAAAAAATCAAATTCTCCACTAGCTGATCGATTTCGAGAAATCGGCTACATGATACGTTACCTTACGTATGGACGTACTGCGAAATAGGTCCATCGGAACGTCTCGGAATCTAACAAGCCTTCTCAAGGCCAGTCTTCATGTGTAAATGCAACTACCATCGACCCTCTTTCTAGGAAAAAATCAAATTCTCCACTAGCTGATTGATTTCGAGAAATCGGCTACAAGATACGTTACCTTACGTATGGACGTACTGCGAAATAGGTCCATCGGAACGTCTCGGAATCTAACAAGCCTTCTCAAGGCCAGTCTTCATGTGTAAATGCAACTACCATCGACCCTCTTTCTAGGAAAAAATCAAATTCTCCACTAGCTGATCGATTTCGAGAAATCGGCTACATGATACGTTACGTTACGTATGGACGTATTGCGAAATAGGTCCATCGAAACGTCTCGGAATCTAACAAGCCTTCTCAAGGCCAGTCTTCATGTGGAAAAGCAACTACTATCGACCCTCTTTCTAGGAAAAAATCAAATTCTCCACTAGCTGATCGATTTCGAGAAATCGGCTACATGATACGTTACGTTACGTATGGACGTATTGCGAAATAGGTCCATCGAAACGTCTCGGAATCTAACAAGCCTTCTCAAGGCCAGTCTTCATGTGGAAAAGCAACTACTATCGACCCTCTTTCTAGGAAAAAATCAAATTCTCCACTAGCTGATCGATTTCGAGAAATCGGCTACATGATACGTTACGTTACGTATGGACGTATTGCGAAATAGGTCCATCGAAACGTCTCGGAATCTAACAAGCCTTCTCAAGGCCAGTCTTCATGTGGAAAAGCAACTACTATCGACCCTCTCTCTAGGAAAAAATCAAATTCTCCACTAGCTGATCGATTTCGAGAAATCGGCTACATGATACGTTACCTTACGTATGGACGTACTGCGAAATAGGTCCATCGGAACGTCTCGGAATCTAACAAGCCTTCTCAAGGCCAGTCTTCATGTGGAAAAGCAACTACTATCGACCCTCTTTCTAGGAAAAATCAAATTCTCCACTAGCTGATCGATTTCGAGAAATCGGCTACATGATACGTTACGTTACGTATGGACGTATTGCGAAATAGGTCCATCGAAACGTCTCGGAATCTAACAAGCCTTCTCAAGGCCAGTCTTCATGTGGAAAAGCAACTACTATCGACCCTCTTTCTAGGAAAAAATCAAATTCTCCACTAGCTGATCGATTTCGAGAAATCGGCTACATGATACGTTACGTTACGTATGGACGTATTGCGAAATAGGTCCATCGAAACGTCTCGGAATCTAACAAGCCTTCTCAAGGCCAGTCTTCATGTGGAAAAGCAACTACTATCGACCCTCTTTCTAGGAAAAAATCAGATTCTCCACTAGCTGATCGATTTCGAGAAATCGGCTACATGATACGTTACCTTACGTATGGACGTACTGCGAAATAGGTCCATCGGAACGTCTCGGAATCTAACAAGCCTTCTCAAGGCCAGTCTTCATGTGGAAAAGCAACTACTATCGACCCTCTTTCTAGGAAAAATCAAATTCTCCACTAGCTGATCGATTTCGAGAAATCGGCTACATGATACGTTACCTTACGTATGGACATAGCGAAATAGGTCCATCGGAACGTCTCGGAATCTAACAAGCCTTCTCAAGGCCAGTCTTCATGTGGAAAAGCAACTACTATCGACCCTCTTTCTAGGAAAAAATCAGATTCTCCACTAGCTGATCGATTTCGAGAAATCGGCTACATGATACGTTACCTTACGTATGGACATAGCGAAATAGGTCCATCGGAACGTCTCGGAATCTAACAAGCCTTCTCAAGGCCAGTCTTCATGTGGAAAAGCAACTACTATCGACCCTCTTTCTAGGAAAAAATCAAATTCTCCACTAGCTGATCGATTTCGAGAAATCGGCTACATGATACGTTACCTTACGTATGGACATAGCGAAATAGGTCCATCGGAACGTCTCGGAATCTAACAAGCCTTCTCAAGGCCAGTCTTCATGTGGAAAAGCAACTACTATCGACCCTCTTTCTAGGAAAAAATCAAATTCTCCACTAGCTGATCGATTTCGAGAAATCGGCTACATGATACGTTACCTTACGTATGGACCTACTGCGAAATAGGTCCATCGGAACGTCTCGGAATCTAACAAGCCTTCTCAAGGCCAGTCTTCATGTGGAAAAGCAACTACTATCGACCCTCTTTCTAGGAAAAAATCAAATTCTCAACTAGCTGATTGATTTCGAGAAATCGGCTACATGATACGTTACCTTACGTATGGACGTACTGCGAAATAGGTCTATCGGAACGTCTCGGAATCTAACAAGCCTTCTCAAGGCCAGTCTTCAGGTGGAAAAGCAACTACTATCGACGCTCTTTCTAGGAAAAATCAAATTCTCCACTAGCTGATCGATTTCGAAAAAGTGGCTAGATGATACCTTACGTATGGACGTAGCGAAATAGGTCCATCGGAACGTCTCGGAACCTAACAAGCCTTCTCAAGGCCAGTCTTCATGTGGAAACGCAACTACTATCGACCCTCTTTCTAGGAAAAAATCTAATTCTCCGCTAGCTGATCGATTTCGAGAAAGTGGCTACATGATACCTTACGTATGGACGTAGCGAAATAGGTCCATCGGAACGTCTCGGAATCTAACAAGCCTTCTCAAGGCCAGTCTTCATGTGGAAAGGCAACTACTATCGACCCTCTCTCTAGGAAAAAATCAAATTCTCCACTAGCTGTTCGATTTCCGAGAGATCGGCTACATGATACGTTACGTTACGTATGGACGTATTGCGAAATAGGTCCATCGGAACGTCTCGGAACCTAACAAGCCTTCTCAAGGCCAGTCTTCATGTGGAAAAGCAACTACTATCGACCCTCTTTCTAGGAAAAAATCAAATTCTCCACTAGCTGATCGATTTCGAGAAAGTGGCTACATGATACCTTACGTATGGACGTAGCGAAATAGGTCCATCGGAACGTCTCGGAATCTAACAAGCCTTCTCAAGGCCAGTCTTCATGTGGAAAGGCAACTACTATCGACCCTCTCTCTAGGAAAAAATCAAATTCTCCACTAGCTGATCGATTTCGAGAAATCGGCTACATGATACGTTACCTTACGTATGGACATAGCGAAATAGGTCCATCGGAACGTCTCGGAATCTAACAAACCTTCTCAAGGCCAGTCTTCAGGTGGAAAAGCAACTACTATCGACCCTCTTTCTAGGAAAAAATCAAATTCTCCACCAGCTGATCGATTTCGAGAAATCGGCTACATGATACGTTACCTTACGTATGGACCTACTGCGAAATAGGTCCATCGGAACGTCTCGGAATCTAACAAGCCTTCTCAAGGCCAGTCTTCATGTGGAAAAGCAACTACTATCGACCCTCTTTCTAGGAAAAAATCAAATTCTCCACTAGCTGATTGATTTCGAGAAATCGGCTACATGATACGTTACCTTACGTATGGACGTACTGCGAAATAGGTCTATCGGAACGTCTCGGAATCTAACAAGCCTTCTCAAGGCCAGTCTTCAGGTGGAAAAGCAACTACTATCGACGCTCTTTCTAGGAAAAAATCAAATTCTCCACTAGCTGATCGATTTCGAAAAAGTGGCTAGATGATACCTTACGTATGGACGTAGCGAAATAGGTCCATCGGAACGTCTCGGAACCTAACAAGCCTTCTCAAGGCCAGTCTTCATGTGGAAACGCAACTACTATCGACCCTCTTTCTAGGAAAAAATCTAATTCTCCGCTAGCTGATCGATTTCGAGAAAGTGGCTACATGATACCTTACGTATGGACGTAGCGAAATAGGTCCATCGGAACGTCTCGGAACCTAACAAGCCTTCTCAAGGCCAGTCTTCATGTGGAAAGGCAACTACTATCGACCCTCTCTCTAGGAAAAAATCAAATTCTCCACTAGCTGTTCGATTTCGAGAGATCGGCTACATGATACGTTACGTTACGTATGGACGTATTGCGAAATAGGTCCATCGAAACGTCTCGGAATCTAACAAACCTTCTCAAGGCCAGTCTTCATGTGGAAAAGCAACTACTATCGACCCTCTTTCTAGGAAAAAATCAAATTCTCCACTAGCTGATCGATTTCGAGAAAGTGGCTACATGATACCTTACGTATGGACGTAGCGAAATAGGTCCATCGGAACGTCTCGGAATCTAACAAGCCTTCTCAAGGCCAGTCTTCATGTGGAAAGGCAACTACTATCGACCCTCTCTCTAGGAAAAAATCAAATTCTCCACTAGCTGATCGATTTCGAGAAATCGGCTACATGATACGTTACCTTACGTATGGACATAGCGAAATAGGTCCATCGGAACGTCTCGGAATCTAACAAACCTTCTCAAGGCCAGTCTTCAGGTGGAAAAGCAACTACTATCGACCCTCTTTCTAGGAAAAAATCAAATTCTCCACTAGCTGATCGATTTCGAGAAATCGGCTACATGATACGTTACCTTACGTATGGACGTAGCGAAATAGGTCCATCGGAACGTCTCGGAACCTAACAAGCCTTCTCAAGGCCAGTCTTCAGGTGCAAAAGCAACTACTATCGACCCTCTTTCTAGGAAAAAATCAAATTCTCCACTAGCTGATTGATTTCGCGAAATCGGCTACATGATACTTTACCTTACGAATGGACATAGCGAAATAGGTCCATCGGAACGTCTCGGAATCTAACAAACCTTCTCAAGGCCAGTCTTCAGGTGGAAAAGCAACTACTATCGACCCTCTTTCTAGGAAAAAATCAAATTCTCCACTAGCTGATCGATTTCGAGAAATCGGCTACATGATACGTTACCTTACGTATGGACATAGCGAAATAGGTCCATCGGAACGTCTCGGAATCTAACAAACCTTCTCAAGGCCAGTCTTCAGGTGCAAAAGCAACTACTATCGACCCTCTTTCTAGGAAAAAATCAAATTCTCCACTAGCTGATCGATTTCGAGAAATCGGCTACATGATACGTTACCTTACGTATGGACATAGCGAAATAGGTCCATCGGAACGTCTCGGAATCTAACAAACCTTCTCAAGGCCAGTCTTCAGGTGGAAAAGCAACTACTATCGACCCTCTTTCTAGGAAAAATCAAATTCTCCACTAGCTGATCGATTTCGAAAAATCGGCTACATGATACGTTACCTTACGTATGGACATAGCGAAATAGGTCCATCGGAACGTCTCGGAATCTAACAAACCTTCTCAAGGCCAGTCTTCAGGTGCAAAAGCAACTACTATCGACCCTCTTTCTAGGAAAAATCAAATTCTCCACTAGCTGATCGATTTCGAGAAATCGGCTACATGATACGTTACCTTACGTATGGACATAGCGAAATAGGTCCATCGGAACGTCTCGGAATCTAACAAACCTTCTCAAGGCCAGTCTTCAGGTGGAAAAGCAACTACTATCGACCCTCTTTCTAGGAAAAAATCAAATTCTCCACTAGCTGATCGATTTCGAAAAATCGGCTACATGATACGTTACCTTACGTATGGACATAGCGAAATAGGTCCATCGGAACGTCTCGGAACCTAACAAGCCTTCTCAAGGCCAATCTTCAGGTGCAAAAAGCAACTACTATCGACCCTCTTTCTAGGAAAAAATCAAATTCTCCACTAGCTGATCGATTTCGAGAAATCGGCTACATGATACGTTACCTTACGTATGGACGTACTGCGAAATAGGTCCATCGGAACGTCTCGGAATCTAACAAGCCTTCTCAAGGCCGGTCTTCATGTGGAAAAGCAACTACTATCGACCCTCTTTCTAGGAAAAATCAAATTCTCCACTAGCTGATCGATTTCGAGAAATCGGCTACATGATACGTTACGTTACGTATGGACGTATTGCGAAATAGGTCCATCGAAACGTCTCGGAATCTAACAAGCCTTCTCAAGGCCAGTCTTCATGTGTAAATGCAACTACCATCGACCCTCTTTCTAGGAAAAAATCAAATTCTCCACTAGCTGATTGATTTCGAGAAATCCGCTACATGATACGTTACCTTACGTATGGACGTACTGCGAAATAGGTCCATCGGAACGTCTCGGAATCTAACAAGCCTTCTCAAGGCCAGTCTTCATGTGGAAAAGCAACTACTATCGACCCTCTTTCTAGGAAAAAATCAAATTCTCCACTAGCTGATCGATTTCGAGAGATCGGCTACATGATACGTTACGATACGTATGGACGCATTGCGAGATAGGTCCATCGGAACGTCTCTGAATCTAACGCCTTCTCAAGGCCAGTCTTCATGTGGAAAAGCAACTACTATCGACCCTCTCTCTAGGAAAAAATCAAATTCTCCACTAGCTGTTCGATTTCGAGAGATCGGCTACATGACACGTTACGTTACGTATGGACGTATTGCGAAATAGGTCCATCGAAACGTCTCGGAATCTAACAAGCCTTCTCAAGGCCAGTCTTCATGTGGAAAGGCAACTACTATCGACCCTCTCTCTAGGAAAAAATCAAATTCTCCACTAGCTGTTCGATTTCGAGAGATCGGCTACATGATACGTTACGTTACGTATGGACGTATTGCGAAATAGGTCCATCGAAACGTCTCGGAATCTAACAAACCTTCTCAAGGCCAGTCTTCATGTGGAAAAGCAACTACTATCGACCCTCTTTCTAGGAAAAAATCAAATTCTCCACTAGCTGATCGATTTCGAGAAATCGGCTACATGATACGTTACCTTACGTATGGACGTAGCGAAATAGGTCCATCGGAACGTCTCCGGAATCTAACAAGCCTTCTCAAGGCCAGTCTTCAGGTGCAAAAGCAACTACTATCGACCCTCTTTCTAGGAAAAAATCAAATTCTCCACTAGCTGATCGATTTCGAGAAATCGGCTACATGATACGTTACCTTACGTATGGACATAGCGAAATAGGTCCATCGGAACGTCTCGGAATCTAACAAACCTTCTCAAGGCCAGTCTTCAGGTGGAAAAGCAACTACTATCGACCCTCTTTCTAGGAAAAAATCAAATTCTCCACTAGCTGATCGATTTCCGAAAAATCGGCTACATGATACGTTACCTTACGTATGGACGTAGCGAAATAGGTCCATCGGAACGTCTCGGAACCTAACAAGCCTTCTCAAGGCCAATCTTCAGGTGCAAAAGCAACTACTATCGACCCTCTTTCTAGGAAAAAATCAAATTCTCCACTAGCTGATCGATTTCGAGAAATCGGCTACATGATCGTTACCTTACGTATGGACGTACTGCGAAATAGGTCCATCGGAACGTCTCGGAATCTAACAAGCCTTCTCAAGGCCAGTCTTCATGTGTAAATGCAACTACCATCGACCCTCTTTCTAGGAAAAAATCAAATTCTCCACTAGCTGATTGATTTCGAGAAATCCGCTACATGATGCGTTACCTTACGTATGGACGTACTGCGAAATAGGTCCATCGGAACGTCTCGGAATCTAACAAGCCTTCTCAAGGCCAGTCTTCATGTGCAAAAGCAACTACTATCGACCCTCTTTCTAGGAAAAAATCAAATTCTCCACTAGTGATCGATTTCGAGAGATCGGCTACATGATACGTTACGATACGTATGGACGCATTGCGAGATAGGTCCATCGGAACGTCTCGGAATCTAACAAGCCTTCTCAAGGCCAGTCTTCATGTGGAAAGGCAACTACTATCGACCCTCTCTCTAGGAAAAAATCAAATTCTCCACTAGCTGATCGATTTCCGAGAAATCGGCTACATGATACGTTACCTTACGTATGGACATAGCGAAATAGGTCCATCGGAACGTCTCGGAATCTAACAAACCTTCTCAAGGCCAGTCTTCAGGTGGAAAAGCAACTACTATCGACCCTCTTTCTAGGAAAAATCAAATTCTCCACTAGCTGATCGATTTCGAGAAATCGGCTACATGATACGTTACCTTACGTATGGACGTAGCGAAATAGGTCCATCGGAACGTCTCGGAACCTAACAAGCCTTCTCAAGGCCAGTCTTCAGGTGCAAAAGCAACTACTATCGACCCTCTTTCTAGGAAAAATCAAATTCTCCACTAGCTGATTGATTTCGAGAAATCGGCTACATGATACTTTACCTTACGAATGGACATAGCGAAATAGGTCCATCGAACGTCTCGGAATCTATCAGGTTGGAAAGAAAGTAATGGCACAAAATCTTTAAACCGCTGTAAAAGCCGAGGAACGTCCGGATTTGAAAGTTTGATATATGGTTTGGTAGATCTTCGGATGCTCTATCACGTGGCGACCCTCAAAACGCAAAAAAACGGACGGACGCGAAGATACAGGCCTCAGAGTTTCGTTAAAACTAGGTGAAAGCTTCCTCGCGAGATATCTGCATACAGGCATTTGCATACGATACTTTTAACACCAATCGATAGCTCTTGAGGAGTAGATATCGATAGATGTTGAGATCATCAAAATCGGACATTGGATGGCCGAGATATGGGCCTTCCAAATACAATGCATTTTCCGGATATTGGTTCGTGAGCCAAAGCAAACGCAGCAGTTTTGGCTCGCGCAGGCCTAAATGTATGGGATTTCGAGAAAAGTTCTAAGAAGTGGACCAAATTTCTGGGGGCATATCTCCGCCATCCAATGTCCGATTTTGATGATCTCAACATTTATCGATATCTACTCCTCGAGAGCTATCGATTGGTGTTAAAAGTATCGTATGCAAATGCTTGTATGCAAAGATATCTCGCTTGGAAGCTTTCACCGAATTTTCTGCGAAACTTCTGGGGCCTTTATTTTCGCATACATTAGTTTTTGGGTGTTTTGAAGGTTGTCTCGTGATAGGCATCCAAAGATCTACTAAACCATATAACAAACTTTCGAATCGGACGTTCCTGCGGGTTTTTACAGCGGTTTAAAGATTTTGTGCCATTACTTTCGTTCCAACCTGATAACAAACCTTCTCAAGGCCAGTCTTCAGGTGCAAAAACAACTACTATCGACCCTCTTTCTAGGAAAAAAATCAAATTCTCCACTAGCTGATCGATTTCGAGAAATCGGCTACATGATACTTTACCTTACGTATGGACATAGCGAAATAGGTCCATCGGAACGTCTCCGGAACCTAACAAGCCTTCTCAAGGCCAGTCTTCAGGTGCAAAAGCAACTACTATCGACCCTCTTTCTAGGAAAAAATCAAATTCTCCACTAGCTGATCGATTTCGAGAAATCGGCTACATGATACGTTACCTTACGTATGGACGTAGCGAAATAGGTCCATCGGAACGTCTCGGAATCTAACAAGCCTTCTCAAGGCCAGTCTTCATGTGGAAAAGCAACTACTATCGACCCTCTCTAGGGAAAAATCAAATTCTCCACTAGCTGATCGATTTCGAGAAATCGGGCAGTCCGTTTGGATGTTCCGCACCTACAGCCTCAGGGAAGCATTTTTTTGGGGCGGGAAGAAACGTCATTAGGTAAAAGAAGGGCCCGGAATCGACTGCACACACATAAAATCTTCGAAAAAAGGTTAGTTTGGCTATTAAAATTAGGTTTTTGTAAAATCTTGGTCTCCCTCTTTGTTGGGGAAAATTAGCATACGCCGGAAGTGGAAATGGCTTATAAAAAGGAAGGGAGGGCGTGGTTTTTATTTTTGGTGATCGTTCTTCGGAAAGAATTATGCAAAGTCGCTACTTTCAGACGGGACCAGGGTTGAAAAGCCGCAAAGCGGTTTTTCAACCCTGGTGGTTAATATAAAATGCCGTGCGAGATAAAAACTCGGTTTGAAAATTGATGCATGAATGCATGGATGGCTTTTCGAATGCTATAACTATCGTTCTAATCCGATTCTTCTCGTCGAGTAAAAAAAGCGTTTTTTTTAGTGGGAGAACCTGTAGAAGCAGCTATTGACGAAGCGGCTCAGTCCCGTTAATATGGTCCGTTTTGAGATATAGAGAGTGATTTGTGCAGTAGACAACACAAAGAATCGTTGTTTTAAAGGCGAGTTACTTTCGGCGCTTGATCAGGTCCTCGCGAAATCCGCGAGCTTCGCAACGCAAGACTCGATGGAAGCTGCAGGCATCTAAGCAAAATGATTTTAACCATATACTTATGCAACACCAACCGTCGGGCCCACAATTGAGGAGGCAAACGACGCGTTCGCCTGTTTCTTGGTCTTTTTGGAGGTTGTTCAGCGCGTCGCTGGAATCGGCATAATATCGGGCAAAAGATATCTTTGGGAAACATCGCCGTTAACTCGAAGGAGAATCTCCGGATCGTGGTGCGAGTCGAGTTTTAATTATATTACCTTCATAGTTCTATTTTTAACTACACGCGAGTTTTAAACACAATTTTACAGAATTTCATAGAGCTGTGTTCCGAACGGCATTTAAAAGCGGGAGCCTGTGAAAGCGTTATTCAGAAAAAAACGTTATTATGATAAACGGTACATTGAGAGGTGGCATTATAGAAAATCTAAAAATGTCCGGGTTTTGAGGCGACCGAGTAGCAAACGGTCAAACTGTAGGCTGAAACATAAGCGGGCTAGAAATCGATTTTTGTAATGCAAAAAATGTAATTAAAGAAGATATACAGGTGTCCCAAAGCCCCCAAAAAAATTGAGCCAGAGGGCACCTACGGAGCTGAAAATTTGCACAGGGGTAGCGAAGCTAATTTCCCATGTTTAAGGTTGGTTTCAGCCCGATCCTCCGGCGGGTTTTAAAGTTATAGCGAAAATACTTTTCTTTTTAATTAATATGGGGGATCATTGCAATTTGCATCAAAAATATGCGTTATTCTTGCATTTACGAGCCGATTTTTGCATAAAAGTTTGCTTAAAAATGCCATTTTCGTATTGGACCTTGGTGAGAACGACGCGTATGAAGAGCAAAAGAGTGTAAAAACAACTGTTTTATCAATCTAAAACACGCCTTATTGTGCATTTTGGTGACCTGCTTCGTGCAAGCCCCGAAACTGAGTACGACAAGCTTCTAAGTGGTGCTTCAGTTTAGATTTGGGCTCAGGTTGAAGAGTAAGCCGAAGTCTAAGCGAAGTTCAAGCGCTGAACGATAGTTTCAGCCAAGGCATCTTGTCCTCAGCGGCCTTGCTGCTCATGTTCACGTTGCATGAGCAATCGTTTTCCAAAAGCCCCCAGCAAGAAAATGGCGTTTTGGCAAAAATTATGCAAAATCGGCTCGTAAATGCAAGAATAACGCATATTTTTTAAGCAAATTGCATAGATCCCGATGTTAAATTAAAAATGAAAAGTATTTTCGCTATAACTTTAAAAACCGCCGGACGATCGGGCTGAAACATTCCATAAACGCTACCGCTGTGCAACTTTTCAGCTCCGTAGGTGCCCTCTGGCTCAACACATCTGTGTGTGCCTGTGGAAACTTTGCATAAACAGCTAAAAAACGGTTACAAAGCTATCAGGAATATCAGGAAGGGTGAAGAACTTTAGGACCCGGTCGAAAGTGTTGAGGGGTAGTCGAGGACGTAGAATACTGCCCACTTATCAGATTTTTAAACATGATGATTTTTGCCTTGTCTTATTGCTTTCAAAAACCTACGGAATTTGCTCATTTGCATACGAGGGGTTGGGGAGACTCATTTCAGTTTTGGCGCTCTCGCCGTTGGTAGCTTTTGCTAATGTTATTGCTGGGAGGCATTGCGCTAATGCTAGGCAGATCAAATTCCCCATGCAAAAGCCGCATTCCAGCGCCTAACAATACGTCCCGCGAAGCGGGTTTTGGTTTTTTGCTATTGTCCAAGAGCTACTTTACTTATAAAAAAACAAGAACCCTAAGTGAGGATGATTGTTGTTTTGGGTCTGATACACCCCCTTGTACAATTTGGGGAGCTATCGGAGGTAATGCCGAGGGGACGTTTGTTTTGGGACACCCTGTATACCGGTTCCCAAATGTGAAGGATCCCAAGCCATCGCATCAACCAAACTTTTCCAAGTCAACACAGGTGAAGGCTCGAATCGAACGATGGGACTTTGAACCAACATGAACTCTTTCTTGCATGCTTGGCACACCATCGGCCCGTAGTCCGCGTCCAGGTAGCCCTCCCGGCCGCACTCGCACACAGCGTACTGAAAACATCCGATCACCATTGCCTTGTTTGATGCTCGCGGACGGCGGTCGACAAGAAATTCAGGAACCACAAACCTCGCGAACGCGCCGCTTCGGGCCCCTGCCTGAAACAGATACATAGCTTTTGGGGTGCGAGGGTTCCATCGCCTTCTCGTCCACTTTTGCACTGATTTTAAGACATCAGAAACTACTGTACGTTTTCTTGGGCGGCCGGCCCGCCCCCGGCGTGGAACTGCTGAGGTGTCGGTGCCTCGACCTCTCCCTAAAATAAACGTCCTTGACAAAAAAACCCCGTAGCTTAGGTTTAGCGGGAATTAACGGGAAATTTAACGGGTTTAAGTTTAACATCAAGCCATACAATTGCGCATGCATAGCGTGGGCCGGTATAAGTTCGCCCTAGTGGCTCCAGGAAAGCTTTACATCATATTTTTTGGACGTTTGACAAAAATCTGTAAACTTTTACGTTTAAGAATGTCACAGCTTAGAGAAATTTTCTTGATTTACGGGGGTTCGACAAAACCGACGGCCCTCGCGCGCTGATTTTTGATTGGTTCATTTTAACTATTCGAAGGCCCTCAAAACAGCGAGAAAAAGCTCCCTCATTTTACAAAAGTATTTAACTTGCGCTCCATTTTTTATGATTTCTTAAAAAAAAGCGTAAAAATAAGCGCCGTCATCTAACGCGAGCAAGCAATAACACAAACTTTCACACAGCCAGCCCTCGTATTTATCGTATGACCACTATCTTGCCAGAGTATTCGAATCTCGCCAAATAATTGCAATGTCTGCGACAACAGCCGGATCGATTCCATAGAAAGGTAAATTACTCGTTAGTCAGGCCCCGTACGAGGCACGGTGCCCCCCGAAATCGGTCGGGGTCCGAAAGTTCATAAGGCCTTGCGTTTCTTTTCGCAAAAATTGTTCTGCCTGCGGCGCTGTTTATCACTGTTTCGAAACGATTTTTACTTCTGGAAAACCTATTTTTCTAATGTTTTTTTTGCCTGCGGCGCTCGTTTTCATGAGTGCATCATTTTTGCTAAACAAAAATTTCGCTTTAGCGCGATGTGTTTCCACACGAATTTAAGCGTTGCGAACGCGGTTTTCTCAATTTTTTTTGCCTACGGCGCTGTTATTGTCGCTATTTTCCGAATATTTTGAAAGCCACGACCGGGGGCGGGGGGTCCCCAAAAATTTTTTGGCGGGTGCCCCCCCGAAATCGCGGCTCCCGTACGGGCCTGGTCGTAGTGCGTTCGCAATATACGACGAGTGGGGGGCTTATCGGTGGGGAAGCCAAAATTTTACTAGGGATCAAATGTTCTAAGTACAGGGTGTCCCAAAAAAATCCCCGACCTGAGGGCCGGAGACGTGTCCATTTCTGCGATTTTGGTATCTATCGAAAGCTCTCGACAAGGCGAGTCCAGCACGTTTTTCGAAGTTTTGAAATTCCGGATTTTTTTCTTACTTTGACTAATATTTTTGCGAAAAGGGCTGCATTTCTGACGCTTTTCGGATAAAATGGTTTTTACAAAATCACAGTTAATGAATTTTAACGATTTTTCCGGAACCGCAAAGACAGCTTTTGAAAACCATTTGAAAAAACACAGCTCGGATGGCGCTTAAACCGGTTAAATTGGGGTTTTGCTAAAAAAGCGTCTCCTTGTTGCCTAAAAAACTACCAAAAATTGGGCAAAAATTTCGAATTTTAAAATTTCGAGAGGCGTGCTGAACTCGCCTTTCCGAGAGCTCTCGATAGATATCAAAATCATAAAAATCGGACACCTCTCCGGCCCGCTAGGTAGGGGGGATTTTTGGGATAATCGACCAGAATCCCGTGGGCCGAGGAAGTGTCGGATTTGGACGATTTAGGTAGTATTGAACGCTCCCGGGAAGGGAGAAGGCGAAAACAAGCACTAATGAAGCACAACGTTGCACTGGATTGAGACACTAATTACTCGATCATAATCTTGGCTGGTCCCTCTGCGTGTGGATCTGGGGGGTCGCCGGCTGTCACCTTCGAATCTCAATTTGAGGGCCTACCCTTGTATAAACGCCCTGATTCTCCGATATTAGGGGGTAAGCGACCTTGCTCCTTCCGATGGAATTCCCAGGCTACAATTTTCCAAAGCTAAAGCCAGGGTTGTCATTTTCCAGTTCTGAGAGGGCTAATTTGCATAATCCCAAAAAATAAATTTCCTCATTCCTGCCAGTTGTACGCGCGTGTGTAGTCGGCACAGGAAGGCTTCCCACACTAGAATCACCATCTCCCAAATGCCCAAGCCAAGACTAGTCAAAAACCAGCTTTCCTACCATGCTCAACACAAGGTAAGTACTCGATCGAAATTTCACGATCTTGCTTTTGCCCTGTCGTCTCTTTTTGGGTGCTGTCATATTTTCAAGTTATGAATCAGGGCGTAAAAGCCCTTCGGAATGCATATTTATTAAAAAAAATATCCGAATGATCTGGAGACGGTAAGGCGACGCGAAAAGCATATCACAGGTTAATTTCGAGAGCGTGATGTTTAAACGATCAGCGGGCGGCGGCGCCCTGGACCTGAAAAGACTAAATACCGAAAAATCTTCCACAATGTGTGTATCTTTAATGCATCGAATGGACATCTCTGCTAAGCGCAACCCGGGAGCGACGGAATTGATACGATTTGGAGGTTATTCCGCACTTCCATCGCAGGGAAAATGACTGTGAGGTCTGTGTAGGTGGGCCAGAAAGCCTCCCCCGCCTCCGGATATGATTATCATCGCGACGCGGACTTGAGGGCCGTCCAAAGGAATTTTTAAAAGGCGCTGCATTATTTGGCCCGTGCGGGTTATCACCAGACTACATTTTCGGTAGGTCTCTTAAACCCACGAGCAGAGGGTCTTGCAGCATGTCCATACTGTCCTCAATTTCGAGAGCGGTATTAGCGGGGCTGCAGGCGGTGGCCGTAGTCAGGGACAGCGAGGAGACCTGAAAATGGCATTTCTACCAGGCAGGCTGCAGCCGGCCCCAAATTGTGGGGGCAGTGAGTCCTCAAAAAAGCTCAAAGCGTTCTATTTTGACGGTTTAGGTATCTATCGAAGTTCTCGGCAAGGCGAGAAAACAGCACTTTCTTCCTCCAATGTAACAATTTTAATTTACTTGTGAAGTGGATTCGAAGTAAAGTTTCCTTGCCTGGGCGGTCGAATTCTGGGCTCATTCTCCTCAGGGGGCCCTTGCTGCGCCTTCTCGTTGTTGTGCACATCGTCGTCAAGTCCGCCCGATGGATCACTCGACGATTTGTTGATGTGGGTACCGGTGCTCGGGTTCCTGAAATAGTTCATTCAACGCATTGTATTCTTAATTTACCGAGGCTGTCAATTTGGGAGGCCCGCGCAGCGCCTTCGTTGTTGTGCACACGTCGTCAAGTCCGCCCGATGGATCACTCGGACGATTTGTTGATGGGGTACCGGTGCTCGGGTTCTGAAATAGTTCATTCAACGCATTGTATTCTTAATTTACCGAGGGCCGTCAGGTTGGGGGCTCTGCAGCGCCTTCTCGTTGTTGTGCACATCGTCGTCAAGTCCGCCCGATGGATCACTCGACGATTTGTTGATGTGGGTACCGGTGCTCGGGTTCTGAAATAGTTCATTCAATGCATTGTCTTTAATTACCGGGGCTAACGTCAATTTGGGAGGCTCGTGCAGCGCCTTCTCGTTGTTGTGCACATCGTCGTCAAGTCCGCCCGATGGATCACTCGACGATTTGTTGATGTATGGTACCGGTGCTTGGGTTCTGAAATAGTTCATTCAATGCATTGTATTCTTAATTTACCGGGGCCGCCAATTTGGGAGGAATTTGCTGCGCCTTCTCGTTGTTATGCACATCGTCGTCAAGTCCGCCCGATGGATCACTCGACGATTTGTTGATGTGGGTACCGGTGCTTGGGTTCTGAAATAGTTCATTCAATGCATTGTATTCTTAATTTACCGGGGCCGCCAATTTGGGAGGAATTTGCTGCGCCTTCTCGTTGTTGTGCACATCGTCGTCAAGTCCGCCCGATGGATCACTCGACGATTTGTTGATGTGGGTACCGGTGCTCGGGTTCTGAAATAGTTCATTCAATGCATTATTCTTAATTCACCGGGGCCGTCGGCGGGTCGGGAGGGCGGACCGCGGTATCGACGACGCCTTGGTCATCCGAAGAGGCTTCGCCTGAAACAGCATGCCGATTTTGGTGGTGAAAAAGTGATTAGCAGCTCCGGTTTAAGCCTTGTTTATGTGAATCAAACAATTTCAATGGTGGAAAAAATGCTCTCTCTCAGGTTTCGGGACATTTCCGGTCAAAATTCGGAAAAACTTAAAAACGCAATTTGTATGAAAAAACTTGCAAATGAATATTTTCAACCAAATATCAACTTTCAAGCATTTTTCTACGCTTTAAAAAATTTGCTAGCCAATACAGCTAAATTTCACCAAAACACTATTAAAAACCGAATCAGGCAGAGCAATTCACACTTCCCCGATATTGCCAAGGCACCATTTTTAAAGCCTTAAAAATAACTTGATACCTTAGCCTTGAGAAAAGATGGGTATTTCCGCTTTAAGTGACTTTTCAACCCTGGCCCCGTCCAACCCATAATATTCTAAACTCTGCATACGTCTCTCAAATTCTCTGCAGTGAAAAATGAAAACACCCCTCTCTCGCAATATATATAGGCTACCGCCACTTCCGGAGTATGCTAATTTTTCCTAACAAAGAGAGCGGCCGAATTTTCAACAAAAACTTAATTTTAATGTCGAAAATAGCATAATTTGCAACATTTGATATTTGAGCAGTTATCCCAGAGCCATTACGCACCTATTGACGTATCATATTTAGGCTACGACGTTCCCTTCTTGAGTTATCCTCTGTACAGAATGACGGAAGTTGCATGCAAAGTGGCACAGACACACACAAAAACACTATTTTTATATATAGTAGGATATATATGTAGGATGAGTCTCCTTTGGCCTATATTCTAACCCGATCGGGTGTAAGGCGGTCAAATTGCGAGTAGGGGCGGTGCTTGGGGCATTCCCCTGTGTTGCGAGTGTTTCTGGGCGGCGGCTTCAGTCGCGACGGAATTTTACAGATACCCACCGGCTGATAGCGGCCAGGGTGAAAATATTGAGGCCAATCCGTCCTGAAAAGCCGCAGTTTGACTACATGGCTAATGATTTCGTTACCTTCGCGAGCTTAAGCTCCGGCTTGTATTCAAACTGAAACAAACGGAGGTATGACAAAAAAAGGTTAAAAGATCACCTTCGTCTTGAATTTTCTTCTCGTACGTAGTGTATTTTCTCCGTTGGCCTAAGATACAGGAGTGCTCCAAAAATCACCCCCCGCCCCTCTAGCGTGCCCGCAGTATGGTGTCCGGTTCATACGACTTTGGTATCCTATCCCCAGCTCTTGCAATAGGAAGTCAAGCGCGTCAATCCATTGGCAATGGCGGAATTTTCGACGACTTTTCGGCATTTTTGATGCAAAGGAGGATGCGAGCGCACGGCCCAACCTCCGGATGCATGGGGTTAAAAGCGCACGTTCAGGCGCGTTGAATAGCGCGCTTCCTATTGACACCTGCGTCTCCCTCTTTTCCCCAGTCCCTCGGCGTCAATAGGAAGTATGCTGTTCGCCGCCATCTCGTCCCTGAACGTGCGCTTTGAAGCGCATCCAAGCTGTGTTTTTGCAAACGGCTTTCAAATGCGCTCGTTGAACCGCCAGGAAAGGCGTACGGTGGTTTAAATTGTGATTTTGGACAAAGACAGAGAAAGCGAAAATCCGCCCGTTTCGCAAGCATTAGTAAAGGTACACTAAAATCTCGTTCAAACATTTGCGCCTCGCCGGGGTCGGGAATTCTGGTACTCTCTGCCGCGTCTCGCCCTGGCCCCTTCATTGCCCCTCTCGCCTGCCTTCTCCCGTCTCTCCCACTGGCCTATTGGTCTGTGGCGCTTGGCCCAGGTGAGCGTCCCGGGTTCAGTTTTGCTCCGCGGCGAGCTCCTGCCGTAACCCTGTTTGCTATCCCCGCGGACGGTTACCGGCCGGTAACCAAACCAACGAGACTTTAGTGTACCTTCAAATGTCGAAACTTTTTTAAAATATGCGCGTGAACGTGCTGGGGCTTGCGTGTTTCCGAGAGCTTTCCCGATACCCAAATGGTCGGGATCGGACACGTCTTCAGCTGGTGTGGGAGGGTGGTGTTTTTGGGACGCTCGGTTTGCGAATCTTACATTAGCTTAAGACCAAGAGCGGTGAGAAGTCGGCTTTTTTCCGGGGAGCGGATAACGCATTATAGATATCCTTTGTGGTCCAGTTGTAAGAGATCTGCGAGTGGTCTGAAGCCCCCTTCTTCGAAACAATTTCAGATGCTCTGAAGTTTTGCGAACCGCGCGCCTCGCCAGACATAGAGCCCCAATTTATTTGGCCATCAGTGGCCAAGTCACAGCATTTCATCTACGAAAATTAGAGGCAGGTAGAAGCCTTACAGCCTTTCGATGTTTAAGAAAAATTTTAAATTTGAAATCATTTAATCTCCATTTATTTTCGCCGCACCCCCCACCCCTCCCGGCAAATAACGATTGACGCAAAATAGAATTAAAGGTCACATCAGCTTCCTCGTCGTCATAAGCTTCCCAAATTGAGCGTCGATGTTCACGGAGTTTTTGACCTGGAAATATAAATTGGCACAGCAAAACAAGTCCATGCCATCTGGACGTCGACATGGCCGCGCTCACCACAATTTTCAGTACAAATGTAAAAACTATGTGCAGCCGAATTTTCTAGGCAAAATATGTAAAACAAAAAAGTTATCGCTAAATAACTGATTTTGGCGGCCCGCTGGTACTCATTTTTGGGTATGTTTTCGCAGTTAGTCTGCCGATTTTTGAGTCTTTTGCGAAAAATGATCATTTTTGGGTGGGTTTCTGCCACATAATAATCTCAAAACGACACCTTGCCCAGCTTTTTTTGCTTTTCGAACTAATGGCCAGGTTCGTTCAAAAACTTCAATATCACATAAAGAACCGCGGGGGATATTCTTGTTACCTTCTGCTTGTAGTCCCTGAGCTCGGCCAAATTGCCACCACCGCATCGATGGCGTCGTCGATCGTGGGCATGAACTCGTCGCACACCTCCAAAATGAGTTTCCGAGAAGCAATTCGTGAGCGCCGAAGTTGTACCACTCTTCCTTGCGCAACCCCCCGGCCCCTGGCTCAACCACCGCCTTACCCGAGTTTTACGATGTATTAGCAGGCAACTATCACCTAAGTCTCAATCTTACTTTTACGGGTCGAAAAAAGGGCAAGGGTTGCCCTTATGCCCCCATTTTGTAAAAATATCGAACATGTAGAAAACTATCATAGCACCCTACGTTCCTTTGGCGAAACCTCGTCTAAATCTTGTCTTTGTTGTAACTATTTTTAAATTACATGATTTTGGATGGCCATTCAGACTTTGAACAGATTTTACTAGGCTCGTCGAATAGCGCGTCAAAAATGTCGAAAAATTGCGTTAAAAAAATTTTAAAAACTAGCTTTTTGACCCCCTTTTTAAGGTTATTCTTGTTTTTGTTATAACTTTTGATCGCACAATATTTCTAGCGGTGCTTACGTGGGATATTTTCCCTATAATATGTTTTGCGACGCTCTATCGATTGGCGTGCTAAAAAACCTTGAAGAAAAAAAGCGAAAATATGATAAGTTTTAGGAACAGTTAAGTTAAATATGAACCTTTTTCCAAGGGCTTAACTTGATGGCTTCAGCTCCTTCCAAACCATTTTTTCTCAATTCACGTTTAAAAACCTAGCGTACGAACCTCCTCCAGGGTTTTGGCCGGCTGCTCGCTGTCCGCCGCCCATCCGCGCTGCAACGCCTCTGCCACCTCCCTGAATGAAGTCAGCTTTAATAAGTCGTGGCGTAACTTTTTTGTGGAGCGCAATAAAAGGTTACGATATTTTTCTTTCATCAAATGTTTTCCTATGCGTCGACAAATGCTTAGCCAGTAGGAGTATTTATTTTAACAGTGTTTTAGTAAAATTTAACTATAACTATTTTATGATTAGTATCATTATTATTTATTATTATTAGAAAATACAGTAATAAACGTGACAACTTTTTGGGTTCAAGGGTAATAAAAACGCCAAGAAATACTTTCTCACTCAAAATTTGTACCCCAGGTTGAGTTATTGGTTGGTTGAGTGGTTGCCGGTCATCACCCCCGCCCTCCCCATGACCTTCCCATTCTCTGGAAAGACGTTTACCCTGCGTCAGCAACTGGCATTCCGTCGTTGCCAGCACGGCAGCGGTTCTCGAAGATGTAGCTCGGTATTTGCAGTGGCGATGAGCATCTGGTCTGGAAGTCCAATTGAACACTTCCTAAACCCGCTTCTTGAATCCGGCTCAAGCCTTTCTAACACCGGTTTTATTGGACCAACTGAGCTTATCCTTTATCCATTCGATGCCAGTGGGCAATACAAGACTTCCTACGGCGGCGAGAGATACAAGAGTCTGGCGGGGAAAAAACAGCCTTCGGGGTCGTTGGACCGGAGCGGATATTAACAGTGGGAACTAATTTTTGCTCTGCTAATGACTCAATACCGCTGTAAGTACCAGGTCGAAACCTGGCTGAACCAACACCCATCTATTTCCTGAGAAAAACAAGACGCTTCCAGCCCGCTAAAATGGACCACCACAACACGGAGGCGCAGCTTACCAAACATTTCACTCTTTATCTCTCTCTCCCACCTGTCTCGCTCTCGGGGGCTCTCTTTGCCTATCTCTCTGGCCGCCTATCTCTGCGCCTCTGTCTCGCTATCTCCCATCTCTATCTCGCACTCTACCTATTTTGTCTTCCCTCCCTCCCTCCCTGTCTCGGAAAACTCAAAATGTCGAAATTTCATAATGTCGACATTTTTGCTTTGGATTTGGCGGTTTAGCGGGACGTATTATTTGAATTTCGACATTGGGAACTTCGACATTATCATTTTAGGCATTTTGAAATTTGCGGGTCTCACTGCTCACCGGGGCTCTCAGCGATACTTGGGCCACAAACTGATTCACTTCAAAACCCGCAAGCAGCATCCGGAGCTCGCTGACCTAACTTCCGAATCCCCGCCACGGGAGGGGTCTGCGGCCGTTGGCCAAACGCTTCTTCAAGCCAGCACGGTTGCTTTCAGCCTTGCATTGGCGACGCTGGCAGGCGTCTGAAAACCGCAACAGATGTTGGCACTCCAAGTGTTCTTACCACGCACATCCTCCATCGTTTCGGGAAGTGCTCACGTTCCTGCTTTTCCGGTAGGCGGCAGACTGAAATCTGGGAGTCTTCAATAATTTCTTGAGCTCACTTTCTCCAGCAACGGGGCAAGCCACGGCCTGATCACCGAGAAGAGTTTGGCGGGGCGGACTCATCGAGGTGGGCAACAAACGAATCCGACTGGCAAAATCAGAACCTTAGTTATGGGACCCCAAGGCACTGTCTCGGTTCTTCAGGATTTGCGGTAGAACAAGTTTTCTTCGGCGCAAGCATACATTTTTATAATCCTTACCTACCCTACCCATCTGGGCCACACGCACTAAAAAAACTTACGCCTGCGACCACAAACATGGTGCCAGATGTGGTAGGTGTTGAGCGTACGAAACCAGCTATGAGGAGTACTGCCCTCTCGGGTGTAAACCCACGGCAAAACGTGTTTTTTTTCGCCCTAGCCACCATTCTTCTTGTAAACTGCATGCTGAATCGCGCTGATATCATTATTCTAGGCGAGCATGCAGATATATAGGGTATTCCAAAAAACCACGTCTGATTTTTACGATTCAGGTATCTATCGAAAACTCTCGAAGAGGCGAGTCCTGCACTTTTCTTCTACTTTGAAAATTTGTAAATCTAAATTTGTAAAATTTTCTGTGCCAATGCAGTTGGGGGGGTATTCCGAAATTGCTTGTGGGCGGGCTACGAGACGCTCCGGGCTACTAGAGAATGCTTTCGGGCGGACATCAGACCCAAATATGTGAGTGTGTGCCTCTTGTAGACTTTTTAGCTGCTGATACCTTATTTTAAAGTTGCGATTTGGCGATACCTTCATAGGCCCTCCCCACGCCCCGACCGTCGTCTCCTGGTGAGCCCAGTGGCTTAGTAGTCGGCGTTTGGAGATAGCAACGAGGGTACGGTTCCTGCTCACTTTTGCTTTTGTTGGCCGAAAACTTATTTTTTGCACCCCCGAAGGTCTACAATAACTTTTTAAAAATTTTTGACCTCTAGGACGTTCTCCAGATACATATTCCCCAATTAACAAGCATAGAGGGAACACAAGATTTTTGAGCTAAGATTCAACATTGGCTGTGCTTGCAAATAAAAAAAAACCCACACTAAATACCGTGACCAATTTTGGTAGGAGTCCTGGAAAGGCCATAAAAAACTTTAAAAAAGTATTGATGCCCTTCGGGGTGCAAACAAGGTGTTGATAAAAACATTGGAATCTTTTATTCTCCCACACAAGGTCGTAGTTGGCGAGAAGAATGGAAATGGCCAAGTAATAGGGAAAGGGTCACAATCATACGGGGGGCAATCGGGGAGGATGAGATGCGCTGGAACGACCGGATTCGACTAGTTCGTGATCAATAATTTTTCAATGAAAAAAGGGTGGACGGAAACCAGTTTTGTGCTCGCCTGTAGAAAGCAGCGTTTTTATAAATGTCGGTAAGAATTAGGGGGGCGTGAAGGGGCCAAAATTGCTCAAATTCGAGAAATCAAACAAATGGCCGGGATAATATATCATTTTTACTATAGTTTGGGCTGGACCACATTTTTGCCACACTAGCCCCGCGGGGCACGTTTTGTAGGTATCATTTCCCGGTGTAGCCGTGGTGCCGCCGTTAGCCAAATCGGAACATTGGCAGATCGGACGGGTTCTGGATGGTTCGCATCGGCATGTCGCTGCGTGACGCCCGATGCATCAGGGTTCGGCGTGCGCGGACGGCCGGCGGATTCCCGGGATTCCAGCTCGCGCTCGGCGTGCAATGGGGCTTGGTTTGATATATATTTTTATTTTCTCGGTATATATCATTTTCGTTTTATGGTATGGATCCTGATCCTGGCACTTTGCCGATTTCATTGGGATTTTGGCGGATTTCGCGCTCGAAATGTTTCGAAACAAGACCTCACTATTACCGATTTCGGAAATTTTTGAATTTAAGAAAATGCAATTCAGATCGATACTTTTCATCAATTTTTGATCAGCAAAACCGTCGGAAACTGGCCCGAAAATGATGACTTTTCGGCAAATTAGGCAAAAACGGCGGCATGCTAATTGTGGAAACCTGCCGAAAACGCGTATACTTTGGCATAACAACATTTCCCAAGAAAAGCTATTTTTGCTTTGGAAATACGGTTCCACATCCTTTAGTGATCAGTTTTTTTGCTCTACTTCCGGACTAGGGTCCAAAAGTCAAACTCAAGTCAGAGTTGCTCCAAACGAACGGGCAGGTGCTAATTTACATGTTAAACTTTTGAATATTTTGCATTTTTTGAAAGCTGTGCATCTTGGGTCGGTTGCTTCCCGGGTTCCAGGTCAAAGTACCAAAGTTTTGTCGCAAAATGGAAATGCATACAATTTTTGCTGATGTTTTATCACACCTTTTTGACAATTCCGAGTCCAAATTTAATCTACTTGATTACGTAAGCCCTCCACCCGGTTCCGAATGACGCCCTCCACCGACCACGTCAATCGGAACACCGGCAACTACGAGCCCCGCCTATTTACAGCCTCCATTCAGCCCGTCGGGCGTCTATTATTGGGCTCGTTTCTGGGAGGCAACACATTATCCGGCGGCTCTACTATTAAAAATAGACAAAGTACCGAAAATAGGGGCCGGGGGGCGAGCGTCGAGGAAGTTGGGGGTCGGCGGTATAAATTTGAATGTTGATGGGGTGTAGGTGGGTGCGAAAGGGGGTTGGTGAGCTTCCCTGCGGGTAAAGCCGAACCTGGCAGTGTTTTTATACACGTTTCTCCGCATTTTTCGACTAAGGTGAACGCACCGAGGACGCCGCCGGCTTTTCGTAGCAATTAAAACTCCTCAAAAACCGCTGCTAACCTGCCCATTTCAACCCGGATAACACAGTACGGCTCACTATGCAGCGTTCGACTTGTGCTCAAAATTACAAAACAGCTACCAAAGTACCTCAGAATTCCCAAAAAAATCTTTGCTAACTGCCTGCAGAATGTGAACTAAAAAGTTATCCCTAACTTTCAAGGAATCCTGCGCGTACTGAAATGTATCCTAAAGCCCTGTCATAAATCTCTTCAAAATCACAGTAAGACGCGCTGCAACCAATTACGACCTAAAACCCCAGTTGCCTTACGAATCTCTGATAGCTTTCCCAATGCCTGTGAGAAACTTCGTTATATATAGCTTTGGAACATTAACAGCCATACAGCGCCACAAAACTCCCCAAATAACCCCCTGCAAGCCCACAAAATTTACAGTAAGACTCACTCTGCAACAATATCCTCCAGTAGTCGTCATTCTGGAGGGCGGCTGCCGAGAAGGCGGCCAAATAGAGGAGCACGAGGACCCAGCGCCACACTGAACTTCCCGCCAACGAGGCCATTGTAGTAGTTGTTCTGTAGTTGTGAGGAAGGGAGTGGAACCACCGGGGGCTACGAGAAAAGGGGCACCCTGGAAAGGAGGAGGTTTTTGAGGGCGTTATGAAAGTGTACGGAGGACATGGTAGAATTTAAAAAGGCAAACAATCCGAAAAGCTGGCATGGTTAAAGGAAAACCTGAGACATGCCTTGCTACAGGTTTTCCGGGCCATCGAGTCAAGCGGGTTCTGCCGGTGCCGCGACACGCAACGCGCAGGAATTGACCATACGAAACGTGTCGCAACCCCGCCACCGCGATCGCAGCGCATACGGCTCCCAACTGTCTCCTCTCCTCCATCTCCGCCTGCCTCTCTCCCTCGGCCCTGTCTCTCTGTCTCTCTCTTCTTTTCCCCTCTCCTCTCTCTTTTCTCTCTCGCTCTCTCTCTCTCCGGCTCTCTCTCGCTCTTCTCTCTCTCTCTCTCTCCTCCTCGCTTTCCCTCCTTCTCTCTCTCTCACTTTCTTTCGCTCCCTCGCCCGCTCGCTCTTCTTCTTCGTTTCAAATTTCCAGAATCAGATTTTTATTCTGGAACTACCAGCCTAATCGAGTAGACTCCTAAAAATACGGTTTCTGCCCGGAAATCTTATTAAAAAGCAAAACTCAGCTGTTAGGAAAGGTACAGTATCCCGAAAAAAGCCGTGAAGGGTCCGAAAGTAATGTCTCGCACTACAACAACATTACAAATCACTCAAAAATCGGGTGTTGTGGAAAAGCCTAGAATAACGTGAGGGATTTTACAAAATTCCGTAAAGATACGATACAACACCCAGTATCATTAAAGGCCTAGAACCATTGATGAACGCCATTTGACGGCTTTAACTCCCGAGGGTCCCGCCACGAAAACAAGGCTAGATGCCCTTTTTGGCGTCTTCGGGCTATTCCTCGGGCATTTCCTGCTTCGGCTTCCCCTTCCCGGGGGGTGGAGGCAAAAAGTCGGCCAGATTTTAATGGAATATTCGATCAGGTGCGTGGATTCCTATAGTCGGGGTGGCTCTTTGTAAATGGGTTCACGGCAGGTCTATTTTGATCTTTGCGAGGGGAAGGACTGGACTAGCGGGTTCTGGGAGGTTTTTAATAAATCTAAGGGTAGGCGGGGAGGTGCGGGTTTGAACTTCGTGAATGGTCAAAAGCGGGACGCGGCTTGGGGTTTTAAGGGAATTTGTAAAAAAGCTTACGAGACTTAATTCATAGTTTACAAGATACAAGAAATAAGAAATATCGTATTTGTCTCATGCTCTACAAGTAAAAACGTTAAAGACCGGATGCGCAGTCAGAGTACAGCGCCGTTAGCGCTTAAACGGTACCGATAAGCCCCGGCTATGATCATTCTATTTGGTCTTCTTTATGGGTTGTTGGAGCCGCGGCACGCAACGCAACCGCAACGCGGCTAATTCGTAAGATTGTGAAACTTCCGCTTCTTACCGTTCTGCTAACTGTAAGCTTATCGTTTTCAAAAAAAGCATAGGGCCTAGCTAAACACAACTGACGTCAAACCATCACTCCAAAATCCTAGAAATGTGCAAATATCGCACGGCGATCGGCCAGACCGTAATTTATACGGACCCCCGCCCCCGTTAGAGGGTTGAATAGCTGGGGCGCTTCTCCTGAATTCAGTGGCCCCCATCGAATTGCAGGTGAAAAATTGGGGGTGGGGCGGCCAGAGGAGCAGCAGGTGGGTGGGCGGTATGCGTAGTGGAGCGATTTTTGGAGGAGATTCGCAAAAAATCATTACGGTAGCACTAGCAGAACTGTGAGTGATCAGAGTGGTCACTAGGGATTGTCGGGTTTTCTGACGAAAACCGGTGAGGGAGAGAGACAGAGAGAGAGAGAGAGAGGAGCGTGAGAGGAGAAAGTGGGACAGAATGTTTGAGAGAGAGTGAGCGAAAGAGAGAGAGGGAGAGAGAGAGAGAGAGAGAGAGAGAGAGAGAGAGGCAGACCGACAAGCTAATGATTCGAAATAATACATACAAAAATCTGGAGCCTGGAAAAGATCAAAAATATTTTTCTCGCAACCCAAAACCCCATGGAAATGACCCTTTGCAATTAGACCTATTTTGTGGGGGTGGCATGGCGGTCCATTGTTGTCGAGAATAATATCCTGGAAGGGGACAAAAATTACTCGAGGATGAAACGGAGTCCCAAAATTTATATAGTGAATCGCGGTGTAGTCTGTGATTTCAATCAAATTATGATTAGTGTAGCGATGTAAAGATAATGGCTTCAAAAAATAGGCGTCGAGGTCATCCAAACACGTCAGTTTAAGCCTAGCGTAAGCCAAGCCTCAGCCAAGCCTAAGCGAAGCCTAAGCGAAGACAAAGCAAAGCCTAAGCGAAGTTTAAGCCAAGCCTTGTCAAAACCCAAGCAAAGCCAAAAAAAAAAAAAAAAAATTAAAAAATAAGCCAAGCCTCAGCGAAATTTAAGCCAAGCCTAAGGTCGATTTTAAGGGCCTAAGGTTGATTTTAAGGGGTCCTAGTGCCTTAAAAAATTTTGGACAGAGTCCCGAAAGCCGCAAGAAATCTGTACACCTAGTATCCAACGCCAAGCACAAAAACATCTACTCTGTTTACCCCAAAACCAAAGATGACCGCCACCACGGCCACGTAGATGCATAATACGGATGGATGATGACCCCCCAGGCATTGAATGGGCTGATGACTTTGCGTTTCTGGGGAATATTCAGAATACATAGATTCGAGCGAGGTGACGCCTCCCGTCCCAATCATTTATGCGTGATATCACACATTCGGGCGGATCCACAAGTCCGCCCGGCAGCACCACGCAGTCCACACCACACCACACCACAATTCATGGCCTGGGATGGCAAAAGTGGGAATTCGGAATTGAGGATCAAAAATGGCGACTTAATTATCAACGAGGATCATCATTTATCCGAGCCTAAGCCTCAGCAAGTTTCCATAAATCGATCTAAAGGTATCTTAGAGCTTAGTGAAAAGTATTGAAAAACCATCGTAAAAGTACCTTAAAAGTAGCTTCAAAGTATCCTAGAGGTACTTTAAGGTGGCTTTTAGGTATCTCAAATATTCAAAATGTATCCTAATGTAGTCTTAAGGGCATCTTTGGGGAATAGCACACTCAAGACTCGCTCGCTGTTAGCCCCAGAAATGGCCTGAATAGCAAAAATCCAAGCTCCAAAAAATCCGGACACGCGTGACGCCAATTCGCCCTCCTCAGGAACCCCATAATTCAGATTTCGCGAATTCGAATTAAGCACAGAATTTGTGAGAGAGACGCTGGATTATGGGCCCTTGTGATGAGGAAATCGCCCGGAAATGATGTCGCATGGCACTCTAGACGACGATTTTATGGCATCCGAGGGGTTTTTTTGCTGCGGAAAAGGATGTGCGGAGGTGGATTTGGATGGGCAGGGGGATTTATGGCCCTCGGTGATGAGCAGCGAACGGATTTGTCTGGTGGAGTACAGTGCGGGATGCAAATCTACGTGATAGACGTTTTTGGGGCCAATGACGGATGGAGCTTTCTAAGAATGGAGTTTGGGTCAATTTTGGAGAGTCTAGATGTAATCCGGAACGGAAAGAATTTAACGAATTGGGAGTACGGAAGATTTCTTGGATGCGATGGATAGTAATTCCCTAAGAGTCACTGCTAGCTGGCATGTAGTTGTTACTTATCTTAAAGAGTGAGAGAGAGAGAGAGAGAGAGAGAGAGAGAGAGAAAGAGAGCGAGAGAAGAGAGAGAGGGAGAGAGAGAGAGAGAGAGAGAGAGAGAGAGGGAGGGGGAGCGTGAGAGTGATACGGATATGGAGAGCGAGCGTGAGTGCAAGGCTGAGAACGAGGGAGATCGTTTGCCCATGTCTTAAAATTTGCCTCGAAATCATGTTAAATAGCATATTAAACCATGCTAAATTTCAATAAAATAGTTAAACAACTGTCGAGAAAATCCAAAAAAAAAGGAAATCCCATCATCGTCCCGTGGTCTGGTTCCCCCGAAATTGGCGCGGGGCCACCAAGAATTCGCCTGGAATCGGGTCAACAAACCGGCCTCTCCAAAATGACTTTTCACCCCGCGATTCCCCCAAATGCGGGTCCTTCTAATGAAAAAAGAAGAAGTGTTTGCCGGTGTTGGGTTTTGGGCCCAGACGTTTTCAAAGAGACAAGGGGCACCCAGGGGGAGGTGATATGCTTCAAAAGGGGTCGGGGATTCTATGAGATCCGCGTAAGAATACGTTTTTTTACTCTCTACGCGCGTGTGTACCTCTAGTACGAAACTGTACGACTTCATAGACGATACTTGTTGTTTACAGACGATAATGGTGCTAGGAACAATTCGCAAAAAAGACACCCAGCACAATTTTTTTCAGCCTTTCAGCACCGCTCGTCCTTATGCTTCGGCTGTAAAGTTTAGCAAGAAATTCGCCTTGATTAGTAGAGTGAGAGCATGCTCATTGCAAGTTAACAACAAGCGGAAGGTCAAGAAGTTCGAGGTGCAAAAGTCTGAAATTCGGCCAACGGGGGTGACGGCACCACAACCCAAAGCTTCCTATTTAACCTCACTAACTACGTATTTCTCGGAACACCTGCTCTAGGGTTAAAAAAAATCCACGTTCCTCACTGATGACGACGAGTTTCCTGTCTGCTGATGTCGCGAAGAGCAGGTGAAGGCAGATTTAGCCGTAGGGGTGAAGCAGCAGGGTTCCCGAATTTTCGGGCAGGGAATACACAGTTATATTGCAGATTTACACCCTACTACTATATTCTACGAATAGGCCGAATACCCACACCTTAAAGCGACCTAGTTGCCAAAAATTCAATGCGTGATTTGCATAAAACCATCCCCAGTTAAGCCGTGTCCGTGGCAATACGGTCGGTTCTACGGCTTTCTCAGGTTAACGACCAGCAAAAAAATGAAAACGCCGATTTGGCATGACACTTCCAAAAAAAAAAATAAAAATTTTAAAACAAAAATTTTTTGGGTGTAGCTTACGAAGTTTTTCACTGGAGGAAAACGCAAAATCAAGGTTCTGACCGCTCAATTTCCGCTTTTGGAGGTCTTGCCATTGGAAAGAAACCAAAAACCGCCAGTGGCATAAATTTTTAGTGTTGGTTGAGACCAGGCCGTAACAAACCCAAATTTGGGGGCGACCCAAAAATGTTTCACTAATTGACTAAAACTACCGCGCCGGCATATTTTGAAAATATAGGGTTTCTAACCACTGAAACTAGTGTTAAAAACCGACAAAAACAGCACCCAGGCAAAAATTTTGGAAATTAAATCTAAGGGTCCCCCTTGACTTTTCGGCCTCGGCCGATTTCGGGGGGGCTCGCCCCCCCCCCTTACGGCCTGGTGGAAATGATGAAAAGGAAGGCTAAGTTGAAAACCGAGATTTATCACCCCCAGAAAAACAAAGCCAGACAATTGCCCTGAAAATCCGGCTCCCTCTAGGGACGATGTGCCGGGCGTGAAAATACTTGGGAATTCCCGTAATACACACAAAGTGCTCATTTCGGATGGGCCCTCGGCAGCGGGCCCAAATGTCCCCGTTTTTTGGTCAGAAGCCGGGCGGGCTGTCGGGGGCCAGCCAGCCAAACGCATATTCTATAAATTGACCTGGCACCTCGTCAGGGCCGACCCGTGAACCGAAAAGTTCATCGCGGCGGGCGGATGAGTTCAGAGGCGTGCAAAATTGCAGGAATTTCCGACGTTGGAGCATCAGAAAAGCTTCCCCCAATGCTAGGATAATCATGACTTTATGGTTTGAGAGTCTCATCACGACTTTGCGGCGAGTAATAATATCATGGAAATAGCGACTCGATCTTTGCTAGCTTACCAAAGTTTCAAAAACTGTTAAACGGGGAGATAAAGAGAGAGAGAGATAGCGAGGGAGAGAGAGAGCGACAGAGAACGAGAGCGAGGAGAGTGTGAGAGGGAGAGAGGGGAGAGAGGGGGAGAGAGTGGTAAAACTTGTCTAGCACCTTTCCAAAACTATTCAATATTGGCTAGAAAGCGCGAAAATACGAAAGTCATCACCTAAAAACGTGTGGATCGTTAAAGAACCCTACTAAAGCCGTTCTAGACATTCCTTCGCAACACCTGACCCAAATTACCTTTAACTACAGAGCGTCATGCAAAATTCAACAGCTGTCTGGTCCTACGATCATCCTAAAGGAGCCGAACAGCGTGGAAAATTGCTGGAACGTGTGCGCGGGCAGAAAATGGGAAAATTGCGTAGGGGAACCCCCCAAGAACGCGCGTTTTTCGATGAGGTTCAAAAAGCATGTTTCAGAAGAACACCAGACCCTGGTTTTCTCGAAACAAAAATCTAGGAACCCATAATTCTGATTATTGGGGACACCTTAAAACCACAAAGAAGAAGGACACCTTAAAACCAAAACGCGAAGCTGCCATGCTTGGACCGGAAACAGCAGCTACGTCGCTAGCGTTTTTCGGCTTCCACCCTCACCCCCCGAAAATGATCGGAATGCGGGGCCAAAACATGTGGTTGTGTCGTGCTTTAGGAAACAGCTGATCAAGCGCCGATGGGTCATCTTATTGCCTCGGGCCCTGGGTGGAAAAGCGGAAAAATGAGGTTTACTAGAAATTTCGACATTCGCTAGACGTAACCTAGTGGAATTGACGAAAATGCGCAAAAAATAAGTTATAGAGATTGGCAATATCGATCTTTATCTAGCGCAAATTGTTTTGGATATCAATTGTTCTCTGCTAGCCTGCCCTGCTGACCGCTGAATTGTTTGCGACCTGAAGACAAAGCATAAAATTTGTCAAAACAGGAAACGTTGTTCCTTCAAGCCCAAATCTTCTCAAAATACCGTAAGCCAAGGATACGGTAAGGAACCAAAACAAGGATAATCAAACTTGTTTAAATTCTTACGGTATCCCAGAAGCCTCTGAAAACCAAGAATAACAAGATAATCAACCATTTCCTACGCCGGATATCCCCCGCTGCAAAACCGACCCCATAAATCCCGAGGGTCCCGCGTGGAATGCAAGGAATTTTTGGGGCCGACCCAAGAACATGTGCTCCTCCAGTTGCGGAACAGCGGCCCTCTTATCCCCATTTTTCAAGCTTTGCCTCCCCGCAAAATGTGTAGGTGGTGGTGGTGGTCTCGCCGTGGCTAATGACCGGCTGACGCGCCCGAGGGCCATTTATTTTTTGAGGGCCCCGGGTGGGAGATGGCTTTGAAAAAATTCGGGAAAGAATTGCTAAATGGCAATGTGACCAGGAGAACACTCTCCGTTAAACGCCTATAGCCACACACGACTCATCACTTCCGGGGGGGGGGGGGAGTTGTGCTTCACTAAAAAGTGCCCTGGGCACGGGAGAGTGTGGAATTTAGCCATCTTACTTTGTTTAATAAATAATTAATAAATAATATATACCAGACGACCATACCTTCCCCATTCGGATTTAGAGCAGAATACCTGAGAAAATTTTCTAAAGTGTCGTAGTTGATTACGGTAGCAGAACCCTGGGAGCACGAGTTCGCGAATCCCTAGTTATATTCTATAGCTAATGCTACTCCTGCGTCGTCGAGACGCAGTCGAGGGCAAGAATCGAATTTAGTCTTCCAGATCGCCTTGAAGCCCAAAAATTCAAGCCCAGATATCTTTGCTTTCGCAATGGACTCAGTTCTTGGCTAGCACCAGTCCGCCAGGCTACATTTTTTTCTGCATGCCTCGATCCTGCAAGCGCCCCAATTGGCTGCATTTTTTCGGGGCGTTGAAAGGTCAGGAAAACCCAAAAAATTTAACCCAGACAGGTGAAGCCTGGAATCGACAGGTGCAGAGGCCAAAAAAAAGCATCTTTGCGAATAAAAATGCCTGGGGTTAATATTGCTGAACAAGTAGCTTTTGGGAAATGGACTTTTGGGCGTAGGAGACAACGGGTAGTCTCGCTGTACACATAAATATTTTCCTAGAGTTGGATCTCCCCCGGGGAGTCTGAGAATTAGGATTAACGGCACAATTATGCAATCAGCAGCCACCTACCCAATTTTAGACCACGGCTGCGGGGATGAATCTACATTTCGCCTCCTCGCCTACCCAGCCTTGCGTTCTTAGAAGTTGGGAGATCGTGAATGAATTGTTGCTTTTTTGAAAAGATTAACATTAATGTGATGCCAGCCCTGCAAAACTGAGACTAGAAAGTTTTTTGCAACCGATATTGAGGGGTTCCACCGCGTTTGGCATCGACGCTTCAAGGCAAGCTAGCAGAGAATCTTTGGGAAACGGCGGCGGGGCAATCAGTCAAGCTTTGAATAGTCCTCTTTTTATGTATTTTTTGGCTTTATAGTATTTCTCTTCCTATTTTGAGATAAGCTTATACCAGTAGGCCAGCTAGCAGAAAGATTTGAGGAAATTAGGACGCCTCGTGCTGGGCAGGCCAGCAAAGATCTTTAAGGACATATGAATCAATGTGGTATTTCGCAATAGTATGCAATTTCGCTGGGCAAGGTAGTATAGACGATTTAGGAAATAGCAAAATCCAAGAAGCTTAATGTAAAGCTCATTCAGGAAAATTTGTAAAATTTCTTCAACAACGTGTGGACCTCAAAAATTTCGGCATCTCCAAAAATCTCTTGCAAATCCTGCACCCATTTTCCACAAGGAAACGGCTCAAACGCCGCAAATACCAGGTTTAATTAAGCTCAAATTAACGCCAAGCCCGGCCAAAATTTCGCCGGGTCCGAGGGTCAAATGTGTGCCTGGTTTCTCTGTTCCGGCAGGTCGCAACCGGGCCCCCGCTAACCAAATTCATTAGCCGGTTGCTTTTTTGGAAGCCAAAAGAGCACATTGCAAACGGGCATTGAAAGGCGCCCTGCAACGCATCGGTGAGCAAATAAAAAACGCTAGTCTGGTTTTTTTTTTGGGGGGGGATAGGTCAAGCTTTAGCGGGGTACGGTCGCCTAGGCAAAAGGATAATGAGAAATTCGCAAATGTATGAGATGGAAATTGATATACAAACATGCAAATGAAAAAAGAACAAAGCGATTGATCTTGATGTCCCAGAGAGAGGGAGAGAGGGAGAGAGAGAAAGAGAGCGAGAGACTGAGAGTGAGAGATAAATGGCTTAGGCTTTGCTTTCACTCAGGTTAATCTTAGGTTAGGCTTAGATTAGCTCTAGCCGAGACAGCTTATGCTTCCCTTTTGGTCTGGCCGGGCTTGGCTTAAGCTTAGCTCAGGTTGAGCTTAGGCTTACAAGGAGTCGCTTTTAGGTGCTTTTGGAGTTTCGGGACGGGACTTAGCTAGTTCGATAGAGAAAAAAATTCTGAGCAACATCCCGTTTTTAAAAAGTGCTGATCGATAAAGGTGTTCTAGAAAATTTAATTTAAAGTTCGCGCTTTTTTCAAGTTTTCCGGTCCATTTCCTCGGCGCACGTCATTTTCGGGGCTGGGCAGGCGCCATTCGTAACCCTCCGCCAATGCCTCCATCACAGATTGCATTGGCGTATTAGTAGCGCGCCTGCCTACCAACTTTTTAACATTTTTTTTGCCTCGGGTTCGAGACTGCGCGCTCGCTAACCCTTTGCTTTTTGGTTCTTGAGCCCGTTCTCGGTGCATAAAATTTTAATTAGCAAAAAAGCAAAGAGTTAACGATAAATAAGAATCGAACTTGTGGCAAAAGATCAAAAAAAATTCGTAAGCCATCGCACTAGCCACTTGGCCATGCCTAGGACGGGATCCAAGGCGCGTGGAGTCCTCATGTGGCGGGGGCGGTCGACCGCCGCAAATAACCTCAAATCACCACAAGGGTCCGCCCACCGGGAACATTTTTAATTAAATTAAATTTGCTAAAACAGCTTTATCGATCAGCACTTTTTGAAAACGGGATGTTGCTCAAAATTTTTTTCTCTATCGAACTAGCTAGGTCCCCTCCCGAAACTCCAAAAGCACCTAAAAGCGACTCCTTGTTAGCTTAAGTTAGGCTTAGCTTGGGCTCAGCTTAGGCTTTGCTTATGTCCAGAGCTAGGTGTAGGCTAGGGCTTAGCCTAAGTTTAATCTCAGGCGCATGAGTAGCCTTAGCTTCCGCTAAGACGAGGTAAACGATAGGCCAGCTAGCAAATATGTCTCAGGGATCAGTGCAAGCTACCGTAGCTATGCAGCTTACTGTAGCACCCTGAGACGGCACGTGAGGCCAAGAAAGTTGAGGAGGACTAGAGACCAACCCATTCCTGCCCCGAAAACTCCTGGGGTACAACCGGAACACGCAGTTCATTTGCGCGTCCGTTCGTTGGTGCGGTCCGTTCACCCCGGGTGCCCAAATGTGATTTGCAATTTGGCTCGGCTCGTTGGTCGCCTGGGAATGACGGACCCAGAGAGATGTTCCCAGGTTTCTTTTTTTGCATTTTTCTTCCAGATTTATGCATTTTTTCGGGCCCTTGTAGCAAACGTGACGACAAAGAAGGGCTTTGTTGCAAGTTTGAAGGGGGAAGTGGTGCATTGATGAGAGCTAATTAAATTTAAATTTGCTCTAGGGCCTTGTAAGGTCTGAGAGCTATAGAGCGCGAGCGAGAGGGAGAGAGCAGAGAGGAGAAAGGGAGGGGGGCGTGCGAGAGAGAGCAAGAGTGAGAGAAAGTGAAAGAAAGACAGGTCAAAGCGAAACAGAAAGAGTGAGAGAGAGAGAGCGAGAGCGGGTGAGAGAGAGAGAGAGAGAATGAGAAAGAGAGCGAGACAGAGAGGGGGGGGCGAGAGAGAGAGAGAGAGAGAGAGAGAGAGAGAGAGGGAGAGAGAAAGCGAGGGAGAATAAAAAAATAAACTTGAGCAAATTTTTAATACACTGGAAACGATCAGGTACTATCACAATGCCCTCCTCGTCACCAACCCAATTACCGTACCCCACGCCGAAATTCCACCGTAGTCCAATTTGGGTGCAAGGGAGGTTTGTGGCAAAAAAGTAAAGTGGTCACGGCCGGGGAGATGCTAATCAAAACTTCGCTCGCTCGCTCTCTCTCTCTCGCCTCCACTTCCACAGGCATCCTAATGACCATCGAAAGCTTGGAGGGTTTGGGTTTATGGCCTGCACCCGCCCGGGTGGCCGCGGGAAGCCTGGGAAAGATTGGGGGACTTGGGCGTTACTTTTTGAGAGAGGTTTTTACGAAAAATGCTGCAAAGCTGGGTTGAGATGTAATTTTGGAAAGAAAACGATGGCTTGAAAGGGATTTTATGCATCAAGTTTTAAGGATAGGCGAATCAACGGGAAATAAATAGAAGCTTGTACTCATCGATGCCTGGAAAATAAGACATTCAACGTGAAGATAGCTCCAGATTTTTTTATTGGCTGTTTTTGCATTCATAAGCTTTTAGCGAGGAAATTGAATTTAAAAAAGTCGAACAAAAACGTGCCAACCGGGCGAAACTAGCCTCAGGCCAAATTCCGCGTGTAAACGCCTTCAAACTTTGAATGGCCACAGCAGCAGACACATTTTCTAGCATTTTCTAAACTGCGCGACGTGTGAAAGTGCCTCTCTTGCCGCCACCCCCGTACGCCCATTACTTCAAACCTCCCTCTGACGTATCTGGATTTAATCGTCGAGGACTAAATAGTGCCCCGGGCGGCGGGGGTGCTGGAAATTCGCCAAAAAACCACTCCAAAAGCCGAGAAAAGCTCCCGGCTGGGGCGACCAAATAAAGGCCATGGCTATCAAATTCATGGCATTGAGCTTTGGCCTCCCAGAACACGGGAAACGAATAGAATTTTTAGGGCTCGAAAATGCTTTTGAAATGACGATGACGAATTAGATCTGCTTCAAAAAGCCAGCAAATGGGGCTGCGCCATGATTCCGAAATCGTTAGCTTTCAAGGTAAAGACGGAGAAGGAAAATTTAGCATATTTTTAAGGTACAAGTGCAGGAGATCTCTAAAAATCCCTTGGTAGGCCGTTTATCACTGATTGCGTGTAGGGTTGTTTCTCGGAACAGACCGAGATTCGGAACTTTCGGAACAAAGACTGGTCGGAACGTTCCGAGATTCGCGTGTTCCGGCTGTTCCGAGATTCGGAACATTCCGAGATTCAAATGTTGCGGTTGTTCCGAGATTCATATTGTTCCGACTGTTCCGAGATTCGGGACGTTCCGAGATTTGGCTGTTCCGACTGTTCCGAGATTCGGAGCAGTCCGAGATTGAGCTGTTCCGAGATTCAAATTTTTTCGCATGTAAATTTCGATTTCGTGTAAATTGTGTAGATTGCATGTAACTGTTTCGATTTTGCCGTGACACGGCAGTGTGGGCGCAACTGAACACTTAATTCCGTCGATGGTTAGATATCGAACCCGGAAATTAAGGAAATGATAACGAATTGGGGCTCGAATCGAACCGAAATTCAGTCGTGTTTGGAAATTTACATGCGAAAAAATTTGAATCTCGGAACAGCTCAATCTCGGACTGTTCCGAATCTCGGAACAGTCGGAACAGCCAAATCTCGGAATGTTCCGAATCTCGGAACAGCCGGAACACGCGAATCTCGGAACGTTCCGACATTCGGAACAGTCGGAACGGTTGCTGTTCCGAATGTTCCGAATCTCGGCCTGTTCCGAGAAACAACCCTAATTGCGTGCAACTAACGGCCAATAGCCACGCTACAATCCCATTTACGCTCATTTTGATGGCGTAAGCGTTTAGACGCACTTATGGGGAAGCGGATTACATGAAAAATAGGCTCAAAAATTGCTGTACCTGAGTGTGTTCTAAAATCTCATTTAGCTCGAGCTGTTGTTCTAAAGACCGGATTCCCAAATTTTTTCTGCTAGCATGCTAGTTCGAGGGTTTCGGACACGGTTTCATAAAAATTTCTCGCTAGCCTCCCAAGGAAAGACGGAAAACCTGTTCGCCATTATCCCAAAATCCAGCCCAACAAGGAAAGACCAAAATCGCGCACCCCAAGCGGCCAGTGAGGCGTATGACGCGTTCCGAATGTGGTTAGGTAGATGCGCTGCCTGGGAAGGATCAGAATCCTAAAAGCCACCCTCCTCGCCCCGCACCGTCCTCCCAGCCCTGTTAATCAGATTCCGGTGAGCCGAGAGAGAAGAGCACCCACCAGATCTTTTGCTTCCAAAAAGTCCAATTTAAGCCCATGGGCAGAAAGAGGGGGAGGAAAAGCTTGTGACGCATCAAAATAGGTTGCCAGATGTTTTCCGGGACGTCACAACTTTTGGCGCGCTATATTTGAGCCTGGTGGGCTTAGATGAAGCGGATGGGGACCAAAACAGGGCCCCTGATGAAGCCAATCCGGAACTTTTCCGGCCGAGCTTCCGGTTTTTGGGTGGGCGTCTGGAAGAGGGGGAACGTCTGTGAATTACGGAGCAAAGGCAACTTTTTGACCTCAAGGGACTGCCAGTTCACCAATTTGGGTGGGTGAACATAGACGAAACAAAGGAAAGCACGGAATGGTACATTTGGAGTTTTTTGGTGAACAAGGAAGTCTAGCAAATATTCTTGGGGAAATCTTACGTTTACGGCAGATCCGGAGAATTGCGCTTTAAAATATAGGAAATATCTGGAGAAGAGCGCAATTTTTTGGGAAAATCGCATACGAAAGTTTTTATTTACAAACGAGACTTTGATAAATTTTTGCCCACAAGAAACGAGTAGCATGCTAGCAGAGATTCTTCAGCAACTTGGCAAGACCGATGGGATTTCTATGGGGAAACTAGCAGAGATGATTGAGGAACGCCAGGTAATAAAAGTTAGCGGATTGGGAGGCCTACTAGCAGAGACCGTTGAGAACCGGCATGCATCAATTTTTTTGCAAGTCATGACAGCAGAGAGTCTCGCGGTACAGCTCAAACTAAACGAGTCTCATGGCAAGCTTGCAGAGATCCGTGAACAACGAGCGCTTTACGCGGTTTGCCTTAAAATCCATTGCTTATCGGTTTTTAAGGCCAAAATAAGTCGTATTCCGAGTTAATGTGAATGAAGAAAATTTAAACCCCGGTAAAATTAACACCAAGTCTAAAAAGATCCAAATCTTTAGGCAAGGATTACGGTAGCTCCGCACCAAACATAAATGAAAATCAGCAAAACATCAGGGCCCCAGATCTTTGTTTATGACGACCCAGCGGCAAGCCTGGGCCTGGGGCCAGACATTTTGATTTGCAAATTTCTTGTCGGCCAAAGGAAGGGGGATGTCCGTGCAGGGAGCATAAGTTAGAGCCCCCTCAGCTTTTACGCCTTTTCCGCAAGACAACCCTGCCTCCGTATTTTGGCGCACCCTTGTTTATCGCCGCCCGATGCGGTCAACTTTACGCCTAGGCCGGTCCCGCGGTGTAGGAGGGGTGAAAATTGCAAAATGTGTCTTTTGAGGGTGGCAGCGGAGATAGATGGAAAGTGTAGGAGGGCACCGAGCAGCGACTAATTTGGGATGACAAGCAAGGGCTGGGCTGCGGTGGTCAGCGGGGATAAAATTAAACTCGGGCCGCGTCGTGGAGAGGCGCAAATGGGATTCAGGAGTTTACGGTGGGGGTGGAGTAGTGAAATTTGGTGTTTTCACGGAAATTTTTCCAAACCTCATTTGATAGATCAGGTTGTCGGATCGTTGTATTGAGCTATCGTTACAGATCAGAAAGCAGCGCAAAAATTTAGAAAAATTGGTGATAAAGTAGTATAAAAGAAGCTATTCTGGTTAAAACCTTATTTTGTGTTTTTTTACGGAAATTTCTAAAGTTATTGCGCATTAAACAAACAAAAACGGGCTCTAAAAACATAACTGTGAAAAAATCCGTAAAGAAAGATTATACCACGATTAGCAAAAAAAATATTTAGAAACTGAGAATCAGATAAAACATGCAGGAAGCACAAAAACGTATTTGGTCAGCTCAAAAATGAATTTCTCAACCTCGGATCACCAGCCCGACTGCGTTCAAATATCCCTATTTATACCCTGCCGTTCGGCGCGTAAATTCGCGTACACGTCGGCACATTTAACATCCATGTGAGCGCTGCTCTAAAATTAGCCCCTCCACATTTGCTTTAACTTTCCCCCATTTGGCAGCACGAGGTGTGTAAGGAGTAATTTCGGCGCGTGACGGGACCCCAAGAAAGACTGAGCGAGGGTGTAATGTGGAATTGCGCGGAAAGTCGAGCGGCGAAAAACCCTAAAAGGCACCCCAAAAGTCGCCAAAAATAGCCCGGGGCCAGGCTATTTTTCGCGGGTTACTTTATGTATTTTCGTTGCCCCGGCTCAGGGGTGCAATTTAGGCGCGCACCACTGACGTCGTCGTGGCGGCTACTAGCCGGTGGATGTTGGCACAATCAAATATAACGGTGTAACGAAATAAGGTGCTAGAGCTCCAAAGATTGAGAATTAGGTTTGAGAATGGGGAATTTGCCTTGGATCCGGCCAAAAACTGGAACTCGGAAACGAGTACGGTAGGTAAAAATCTTGCGAGTGACAACTTTGACCACCTGACCTTTACCTGACCACCCCACCTTTGACCAACTTTGACTTTGACAGCCACCAAGGATACTGTAGCGAAGAATACGTGGTGTTTCGAACCTCTAACTGTCCCCAATCCCAAATCCTAAAGAAATTCATAGTTTATATTTTTTAAAGAGACTTCTTCGGATACCGAGGACTTTCAACATATTTAAAATGTGCAACTTATCCAGGCTTCAAATTTGGCTGAATTGCTTCATTCAACGTTGCATAGTCGAATTGCTTTTTAAACTGGTTTCATTTTAGAAGCCGCATCAAGCTTTCCAAAAGTACATTGGAAATTTGAGCACGCCTCCAATCAACCAGCCCACTTTTTATAGTGCACATTAACCTTTTTAGCGCATCCCGTTCTCGTGCAACTACTTTTCTTCGTTTTATCACCCGCCCTACCGCCCGAATTAGCCCTAATTCAACCGTTTTTACAGATCTAATCCGGCGCATGAGACACACAAAAAATGGCGCTGCCGATTTTCACGATTAAAGGCAGGAAGAGAGCCATTTTGGGAGTGCGAATCACTGTGGCCATGGCAAGGTTGGAAATTGCTTAATTTGCAGATTAGTGATTAATTTCCGGTGGATCTTTGCAAAGTTTGTAGCTGCTATATAAAAAGTACCATTTCATAATTTGGGCATAACGGTTTAAAACTGTAAAAAAAATTTAATTTTTTATATCAGAAAGTGAGAAAGCCAAGTTAAGCCGCTTTATCCTTTCCAGGTATCCAAACCCGCACTTTTCCTTGTTTTGCAGATTCCGGCTGCTAGCAAATTAATACCGAATCAGATTCAGTCTGGGCGGAAAACAAAAGCAAGAAAAAGCGCTGAGGAAAAGCTCTATAAGCTCGTCATCTCCGATTTGAGGAGTCTCAGAATCCGTACAAAATTCGCAGAAGTTTGAAGCGATGCGGTCGCGTTACATGCGCTAGTCGCCGGCGTCAACGATAAGCTTCCTATTGACGCATTAATAGATTATGAAAGCGCAATATATAATAAGCAGCAACATTTTATTCCCAAAAACAAAAAATTTTCTCAAAAATAGTAATCCGACAGCGGTCCCTGCTGATTTCGGTTTATATACGACCTCTCGGCAGCGTCCCCGACCGGATTCCACACCGGCTTTTTTGGCTGCTTCTTCTTTTTCCCTCTGCAAATGATTATTAGCCGGTAAGGAAATTTCGTAAAATAGTTCCGCGTTGACGTCACCCACTTCCCAATCCGAAGTTGCGGTTCCGACGTAGAGCGCTTCAGCGGGGGCAGTTTCTTCGAGCGCGGCGCCTTAAGGAGGATTTGGGTTTGCCTGAAAAACGCAAAACCCACCGGACTGATGCTGTTCGATCTTCGCACGGGGCTTTTCCGGCGCGTCTTCTTCTGCGTGGTCGGCCGGGGTGCCGGGTTGCGACTTTTGGGCCTGGCGGTTGAGGGGATCTGGAAGGAGGGACGTCTGGAAAATTTTAAATGCACTGGTGAAGTAAAAACCTGTGACGGTTGTTTTTTTGATGCGGTATCTTATGACAATCTCCTACCCCTCTCTACCGCGTTAAAAACTTTTACCTTCCGCCACCTCTCGGTCTCGTTCAATCTCGTCTACCGCCTCTGTTTGTGATTCTCTCTCCATCTCTCACACACTCTCCTGTATCTCTCGTTCCCTGTCGCTTTCTCTTGCTGCCTAAGTTCTCCCTTTCTCTCTCGCTCTCTCTCTCTCTCTCTCTCTCTCTCTCTCTCTCTCTCTCTCTCTCTCTATCTCCTCTCTATATATCTGTTCTCACTTTCGCTCTCTCTCGCTCTCACTCTCTCTCCCTTTGGACTCATTGGTCTAACTCGTTGGATCCCACGTTGCTACTGTATACATCTCCTGCCGTATACCGTATAGCCGATGAGCGGTCTACGTTTCCTGGTACGGCATCCCGAAAGCAAGTTTCCATGAAAAATTAGCATATTGATTGGAAATAGACCAGATTTCGAGAAAAAAAGGCGTCATTCCCTGGCTTTTCCCTCAAAAATCTGCTCGTTACTTTCGCCGGACTCCTCGACGGGCTCTTCCTCCTCCTTGGCGGTGTCACCTTCCTCCGTGGTGGTGTCTTGCGGCGTCGTCTTTCTTCCTCTTCCTCCCTCCTCCTCCTTTCCGCATCTGCAGCCTGACGTCTTCGTCTATTTTCCGCTTCTTCGCGCTCCCGATCCTTCTTCGCCTTCAGCCTACATATGCATCAGATTTTGAAGAGCAGGAGAGAGAGAGAGAGAGAGAGAGAAAAGAGAGAGAAGAGAGAGAAAAAAGGGAGGGAGGGAAGGAGACATGGTTGAGAAATGGCTGCTTATGTCTTTAGGTAAAAACAAGAACATGAATGGTTGTTGAACTCGTGAAGTGCAAGCAGGGTATTTTGGGATGGGTTGTAAACAGGAAGTGTCTGTCCTTGCGATTAGAATAATTAATTTAGGGGAAGCAGCAGTTTGGAATTTCGCACGTTAAGCCAGTCATTAGGCTAATCTGCTGAAATGAAGATTACTGGTTTGACGGTTAATCCCAAAGAAGGCAAGCTAGCAAAGACAGTTTGTCCTTTCAACGAACCATATGCGCTTATGGTAATGTGAATGTATCTTCCATTTAAGTAAAATGAACAGGCGTAGCAAATGTGGAGAGTCGGTCGAAATCAAACTTACTTTTCCCATTCTCGTTCCCGCTCCTTATCCCGCGCCCTTTTAGCGGCTTCTTCTTGCTTCCGCTTCTTATCGTAGTCGTCCATGCTTCTTCGACGATGAAGATCGCTGTAATGTCAGATTTCCAAAGCTGGACCGGAAGAATGGAAGAATTATCGCTCGACAAACCTGGATCTCGGTTTCCTGTTTTTCTTCAATGGTATGGGATCGACATCGTAAGTTGCTGCTGTGTATCTTCGACCTCAATTACAAATCATAGAGGGAGAGGGAAAGAGAGAGAGAGAACGGGATAGAGAGAGAGAGGAGAGAGGGCGAGAGAGGGGAGAAAGGGCCGAAAAAGCTGTATAATTAAAATTTTACCTTCATCCATCGACCTCGACCGCGTCCTCGGCTTTGGCTTTTTGTGAACTTTTGCTAAAACAATGGATCGTTAGTGCAAGGTCAAGTTTAGATCTTACCTCTGCTTGGTGATGGGGTCCGCCTATACCTTTGTTCATTGTCACTAAAGCTTATTCTCCTTCGATCCCGTGTAGGTTCCCGCCTTGGCGATGGTGAGTCGCGAGGAGATCTACAAAGTCAAGTCATATAGATTAATTTTTCATTTTCAACTTATTTGGTTTGAAATTTGTTACCTTTTCCTGTAGGTACCATACCGATCACCATAGTCCTGACCTCGTCCGCGATGGATGGGGATTACGGCTGAAAGAACAATCGGGTCTGAGAATTTCGTTAAATGTAAACCCAACGAATTACTGATGCTTAACACCGGCAAAGCTGCTAACTACTATGATCAACACAATATAAATGGCTTAAAACGTTACGAATAATATCCGGCTCCCGCGGTGACCCGCTTAGGCGTGGCGCTTCGCGTTTTGAAAGTGATGGAGCTTCGCAGTCCCCTTCAACGTACAAGCGATGGAAGTAGGCTTTTCGGAGGTCTAAAATACGCAAAGTTTTTTGGTCTTACAAGGTTCATTCCGGTTTTTGGGAGGTAGCTTAACCGTCTTAACCCATGGTTTTGCTTAAAATGGCCTAGTTGACGTTAAAAAAAGCGCATAGCAACGTGTTTCAACAAGACCTGGAAGACTGGCGATGAAGATCAACAATAAAGATTTGATTATCCAGCTTTAATGCTAACAGGTAATGATTTTAAAGTTTTCTTCAGGCTTTGGCATTGCTTTTGACGAAATTAAATTTAAGCGGACGTCAATCAATCTTTGGTGGTTTTCCGAAGGCAGAAAAAGCTTGGGATATCAATCAGCTTTGGCTAATATGCAAAAGAATAAATAAATAAGGCTTACCTCTCTCAGTTCGAGGCATCCAGCAACAAATATGCAGCAAAAAAATGGGCCCTAAAGGTTTAGAGCCCTTAACAATTCAGGTGGCGTGTTTGGAATTCTGGGGTGCTGGCAACGGCGTGTTTTCTTTTCTTTTGTTCTTTTCGCTAGGCTTCTCTCTTTCACTCTGTATGTTCTCTCTCTCTCTCTCTGCTCTTCGCTCTTTTCTCTTGCTCTTCCTCTCTCTCTCTTCTGTCGCTCTCTCTCTCTCTATCATTTCTCTCTCCCTCTCTCGCTCTATCCTCTCTCTCTCTTCCCTTGTCTCCTGATCTCTCTCTCCCGTCTGTTCTCTCCCCTCTCTCCACTGCTCTCCGTCTTTTGTGTCACTGCAACTCTTCATCAGAAAATTTATTCAATTCTCCGGGAGTTTACCAAGACATAAAATAGACATTACAAACTCAAAAATGCAGGTTTGCACAGAAAAATTGTTGTATTTTCTAAAGCTTCTACTACCAGGTGGTGGGAAAAGACACAGGAGAGGTACCCATTCAAAACAAAAAGAAAAAGAAAGAGTTTAAAATCTTTACATTACATCAGGAAAATCACAGTGCCATTGAACTTTTCGAAGGTGTTTTGGGGAGTCTAGCTGAACTAACCGGATTCAGGATTGAAAGATAATAGATTTCTTTAAAATCGGAATTTTAGGTTTAGGAAGGGAATGGATATTTTGTGGTGAATGTATGGTAGTGGAGGGGAAATTCTGAAAATTGTTAAAGTCTTCAGAATTCCCCTCTGAAAGACGGGCAGGGTACGTACAGGGGGGGGATACTTTAGAGGGACTGTCTAGGTAGGATATGGATTTTTCGTCATGGATTCTATTTTGAATCAATATAAAATCCATAGCCCTGCCTTGCCAATCCCTTTAAATCTACAATCAAACGGGGATGAAGGTTTTTCAGTGATAAAGCCAAGTTCAGGCATCTCTTTGGCCTGGTAAATAATGCATAGTTTGGTGTGGGGGTGTCTCTTGATTCCGGAAGTTCCAATCGACGCACATTTCGAGGAAGTCGCGCAGATGAAGGAGTTGAGATGAAAAATTCTTTATTTCGGCCGGCGTTCCATGTCCATCTTGGGCGTGGGCGGGCAGAGGAGGTTCAGCCGCTGCAGGGGCTTCTGGTCGGCCTGGAAAAACTGGGGTTAAAAGTGTAAAATTCAAAATTGTCTCTATCGCTCTCTCTCTCCCTCACTTTTTCTATCTCTCTCCTTCTCTCATGCTCCTTCTCAGCCTCTTTTTTAACCAGAAACTCTTAGTCGAAAGAGTTTTGAATATTCTGGACTAAACCAAGGACCATTACGGTAGGCTGTGTACGCATTACCGGGCGGCGGTATCTTACACCTTAATTTTTCGTCTACTAAAATGGGTCAAACGTGCAGGCACCATCCCTTTAAAATTTGAAATTTAGGTAAGCCCGGGGTTAGCTGACTTCACTATTCATCTATTTAAGTTAATGGCGCAAAATACAGTATATAAATACGCCATTAATTATGAGTTAAATAGCTTTTTCTCAAACTTCTTTTCGAATTACTAACCTTTCCAAATGGCACCACGTTTTCCCGGGAGTCGATATGTTGCGGGCGCTCGACCTCGGGCTGCGTGACGGTAATACCGTTCTCATCGGTCACTTGGATCATTAGGCCGGGCATTGTGTCTGCGGGTTGGGAGTACGGTAGCTGGGGTGTGATGCTGAAAACCGCCCGGTTAGCAACGGCAGATAAAAAATTCCAGAAATTCATGAAAAAACACACAAAAAAAACAGATTTAATATATCGAAATACTATACTATGGGGCCTAAGGTTCAAACAAATATACGAAAAATTTCGTAACACAGACTCCAAGACCACTTTTTTGGCCTGGAAACGCCTCAAAAAACGAACGCCGAAACCATAGAAACTGGCCGCCTAAACCGCTGGCCCCAAAATTGCATATGAATTGGCAAGGCGGGAAAAATTTAAGACAACCTTCGGCTCAAAAACCTCAAAAATAACCTGTTTCGATGATTATACAGTATTCTTTGGATTAGAGACCCGGAGCATGATGATTTTTTGCCGGGTCTGATGATTGTTACAATCCCGAAAATCCCGATAAGCCGGATTGTTTGTGGGTATGGATGATTTTGGAGACAGATGCTTTCAATGGGAGAATTCAAAATTGAGAATTCACAAAGTGACGAGTGGCGAGCAAGGGAAAGTACAAATCGCGAATCGGCTGGGAAAATCGCAAAAAATCGTGCCGTGGTGCTGACGATCCGCCCGGACCCGAAGAGCTAGCTTAGCCTAGGGATTTTCAAGCATCGCTGGTTGAGAAAGCGAGAGAGAGAGAGAGAGAGAGAGAGAGAGAGAGAGAGAGACACAGACAGAGTGAGGGAAGGACGGAGAGAGTTCAGGGCAAGCTAGCAGAGATTTTTGGGCACCCTAAAAATAAATAGCTAGTCTCGAGTTTATGATCGAGCAATGGATTCGATCCTCAGCTCTGGAAGCGGAAATAAACCTGGGTGGGCCGAAGTTTCCATTTTCAATGGGTGGGCGGGGCGACGGCGGGTGGGATAGGAATAGCGGAATAGGTTATTATAGGGACTAGGAAGTCAGAGTGAGTGAGAGAGAGAGAGACAGAGGCATAAGACTTAGTTACGCACTAATGCAGGCATACAGATGCTCCACTAGCTTCAAAAACTGAGCACCACCCGCAGCTAAAAAAATCCAAAAGTTCCAAAGTGGAGGCGGGCATCTCTTCGGATGTGAGTGGGCCCCAGCGGCCAGGAACTTCCAAGAAAATTGGAGAATTTGCCGTAGAGGGGGGAGGAAATTCCTCTTGCCAAGAAAAAACTCCAAGAAATATGCGTCTTTGGGGGTGGCAGGAGCCCCGTTTTGCGTCAACTCTGCCCCCCCCCTTGGCTCGGCGGAACGGGGCGGAGTGAACCGGAAAAATTGGCAAAACACGCGCACCCCGGAATAGAAATTCTAAATTTGGGGGCTATGCGGGGTATGTTCCGCGAATTTTGATTGCATCCTAGGCGCGCCGAATAACGCGCGTGAGCTATATAAAAGTTTTGATTGAATTTGGAAACTTGTTGGGCTTTTCAAAAACACGAAAGACCCGAGTTTTCTCGCAAAAATTAGCGGAATTTATGTGTAATAGATATTCTGAGACATTCCACGGTACTATAGTGCCATTTTACACCGGGTTTCGCGACTCTCAGCCACCGGAAATTGGTCATTTCGAGGCAAATTTAGCATCTGCGCAAAGTCTGAGCGTCCGGAAACACCCCCGGATTATACTAAAAGGGCGCATTGCCCCGGCGATAATCCCCTAGAAATTCCGAATTTAGGGCACCATTTGGGAAAATGAACGCAACTGGCGGATTATTGGGAGAGCGGGAATGGCATGAACAAGATTTGGTGCTAAAAAGCTCAAAAAAATCGTGTTATCCAAAATTTTTGAGCCTAAATTTTTGCATTGTGCCTTTGGACCAGCAGACCGGATAATTATTTTGAGCCTTGCGTGGCGGGGCCGATAAAAGAATGACAAAATTCGCGGAAAATCTGGAAAGCTGGTGATGTGAGGCGAGAGAGATAGAAAACTCGAGACAGCCAGAAATCGTACACTTCTAAAGTTAGCTAAAACCATACAACTCGTGGGAACCAAGTATGGGAATTTGGAATCAGACAAAGCAAAAGCAAAGCAAAAAAAATGTTTGAAAGCGCCGGAAATGTAGGACGAAATGTGTTCAAGTAGCCCTAGGGGAAGTACTTGAGGGCGATGCGGCCATGAAAGGGCGTGTTTTTTGGAGTTTTTAGATAAAGAGAGAGCTAAAGAGAGAGAGAGAGAGAGAGAGAGAGAGCGAGAGAGAGAGGAGATGGAAAAGTCATTCACTTTGTATCTTAAGGATTCTCTGCTAGCCTGCCAGCCTTGCGGCGACTAGAGCATGGTTTTACTGCTCAAAAACCTTTGCTAGTCGGCCTTTTGGTTTTCCTGAAATACGTTTTTCCCGTTTAAGCTCCAGCCAGACACCCGCTCGCCTGAAAAATTTGTAGCAAAAGCTGTTTTGCCATCCGGAAAACGGGACACGATAGGGGAGGTGCTAATCCCTAGACGGGAACAAAAGTGCAACACCCTAGGGGGAAAACCGGGCAGCTCCGCTAATTTCCCCAAAACAAAAACATGGCCCTTTGGCGCACAAACTGAAAGTGCTACGGGGAAGCCCCTAGGTGCAGTTAACTTTGGCCTGGAAAAGTTATGGGCGCGAGACACCACGTGGTGAGTTTCATAAGCCAGAAAGCTCGGGTAGCGCATAAAATTTGGTCCTTGAGGTAGGCCAGCAAAGGTTATTTGGGAATTTTTTGGAATTCGGCATGCTAGCAGTGATTCTTCAAGATTTTCAAACTAACTCCGAGCTTTTCGCAAGACCAATAGGCTAAGCTAGCAGAGATTCTTTGCTCCTGCCCTATGTCTAGAACAAAAGCTACCGTAATCCCGTGAGTGACATCAGGAATAAGACGCAAAAAATAAAAACGACTAAAAATAAAGTTGCGATGTCCCGTGGCGCGGTCTGGAGCCATGTAATCCGAGTAATTCGTATCGTTTTTGCCCCCTAATGGTTTAGGTTTTCCAATTAGGCACTCCTGAGTAGCCGAGAAGAAGCCCAACAAAAAAAACCCCGATCCGCCAGATCCAATTTACGGCAACATTTTGTGGGGTGGGGGGTAATTTGAATTGCCATTTCTGAGCCCAAGAAGTAGAGGGGAAATAGGTAAAGCAATTAATCGAGTAGTTTTCTGGTCGGCTGGCTGGGAAACGTCTTCAGAAAAACAGTGGGGCCACGGGGAAGGTTCTGGAACGCCGTGGGGCGAGAACAAAAAATATCCGAAAAATCGCATTCTGACGGGGGGATTAATCCCGGGAATTGTGTCGGGAGCTTGAGTTCTAGAAAGAGCGCGAGCAAAATAATGTAGTCTGGACGTTTTTGAGGCTAAAAGCTGGGCAACCACCTGTTTAGAAAAAGCTGAACTTTCGCTTAAAACTAGGAACTTCAAGCTTCTATCAATTATGTACAGTATTGGGATGTTTTCGAACAAAAGAATTGGATCTATGGAAAAGCAGTACTACTATTTTCCAAGTTCCCCTGATCCGGCTGAAGCCTACAATTTTCGTGGCCGACGGTTGTACTAGGGCTAATTATACCCAAAAGCCTCAGATTTCCCATCGAATTTCCGTCTCGAAGCTTCCATAATTTTCCAAATTACCACCTTTATATCGGCTAAATCCGTTCACTGGTATTTTTCGTAGCTGAGGCCTTGGACTTTTCCATCGGCGTATGGAGAAAAAAATGTCATACGAAGTAGTGGATCGGAAAAATAATGAAGAACTGTCTGAAATCCAAGCTAAAATGCTGGATATAAGTGTCTCGTTCAAAGCACAACATGTAATTCAACGTAATACTTTTAATTCAAGTAATAACGGTGCGAATCCTCAAAATCCCGACATACTGACTTCTCAACCCGATTTCCCTAATGTGCACGACATCACCTACCCGCGATCTACGTCTAGACATCCCAAAAACAGCACGCAAGAATTAAAATTCCCCAAATACATCAATGGCAGCGTGATGACCTCGAAATGGGCTCCTGACTGCGGGATTCTGGGAAAATTCGGCGCCCTCGAGCCTAGAGAATCCGATTAGTCATTCTTGTTTTCGGGGCTCCACACTTTGGCCAGGGGTGAGAGATGGGATCGCCTTGATGGATGAATTTTTCACGCCACGCTGGCCACCCTGAATTTGGCACAAGGAGAAAAGGGCCCAAGAAAGCGCTAGAAAAAGCTCGAAAATATCTCGTGTGCCGGCTAGTGCAGTATCGAGTCTGCTGCCAGGTTGTGCGTGAAGGGTTGTCGACAGCAAAATATGGAGGCATCAAAAATCGAGGAGGGCCAGACCCGGGACTCCTCCGTGAAATTAATGAAATCCGTTTCGGCTTTCTTTGAGTGGTGCTCGGACCCTGAAAAACTGCTTTGATGAAAATTCTGAAAATTTATGGGAGAGCACCAGGAGATGGAGGACGAAATTCAATGCACAAAACTGGCAGCTTCGAAAACTGAAGCAAGAGAATCAGGGCAAGAGGCAATATGCCAAACGTAAGCTTGGCTTGCCGAATCTTAATTTTTGCTCCATCATGCTTCTTAAAGTTTTCTTTTTTAAGCTAAGCCTAAGCCTAAGCCTAAGCCGAAGCCGAAGCCGAAGCCGAAGCCGAAGCCGAAGCCGAAGCCGAAGCCGAAGCCGAAGCCGAAGCCGAAGCCGAAGCCGAAGCCTAAGCCGAACAGGCCAAAGCCAGGCCATCGAAGCCAAAGCCTAAGCCTAAGCCTAAGCCCAAACTAAGGCCTAAGCCTAAGCCTAAGCCTGAGCATGAGGATAAGTCTACGCGTGGATAACAAAGAGTTTTGAATAACAAAGGTTGCTTCGCAACGCACGAAAATGTTCCTGTGGCATCCCCTTGAAAACCCGTCATTTTCGCATAAAATGGAGGTACCACCCAGTCAACCCCGTGGTCAAATTGTTTACGCAAAATTCCAGGCTCTCATGGCCCCGTTTTCAACTCAGTATCTCAACGAAGACCCCGAGCCCGTGGGCCAATTTTGCTCAAATTAATGCAAAAACCCGTGGGCCCCCATAGGAGAGTGGAGGCCCTAAGGGCCCACACACTTAGGGCCAACCCTATGGGGGACCATTTTAGCCCGCCCCCCTTATTTTCTAGGAGGGATTCAAGGAAAACCACTTGGATTAGGAGGTGGAATCTAATTTGCGCCTCCTTCCATCCTGTTGCAAGGGGCCCGTGGGGATAAGGTCAGGGCGCTCTAATTTTGGGACTTCAAGTCCCAAGAGGAGGATGGCCAAATTGAGCTTCTTGCGTGAGGGGAAATGGAAACAGAAAAAGTTGCGAAACTTTTAAGGGGATGCTATCACTTTTTTGGTGCTATTTCGAGGAAATTTTGGGTTTAAAGGGAAAGAGGAAGGGCAAGTTTTGTCGGTTTAAAGGTACTATAAAGTTCAACAAATCTTATTTTTTATCTGAAAGTAACGGGCTAGTCATTGAAAATGGTATCATTGATTTAAAAGAGCCGTAAATCCCAGGAATTTCAACGCCTGCCTTTTAAAGGGACCGTGAAGGCAGAGAGTCCCTAGGAAACGTTTAAAGGGGCTGGAAAGCTCGAATCGTGAGTGAAAGGCTGCTTAATTGCCTATAGACTCACGATTTATTAAAATACTAAAAGCCTATTTTAAAGGAACCGGCAAGCCATGGAAGTCCAGAGATTGGGTTTTTAAAGGATCAGAAAGCTACGCACTTACCGTAGTACGTTTTAAAGGGATTGGAAACATACAAAACCCAGAGCATGCGTGCCAGTAGAGTCAAATACAGTACTGAAACCAAAGTGCAAGCAAAAAATTCGGATGACCGTAATCCCGAGAAAATGTGAGATTCAGGAAATGGCAATATTGTCAAAACTGGATTTTTCACTACCGTAATACCAATAAATTTGTGTAAATCGTAGCGATCCGAAAAGTGGAGCCTTTCGTAGCTGCAGACAACTCCACGTGACCCCTCACAATCCGTAGTCTAGCCCTAACGGAAAGCCGGTGCAATGAAGCCTGCAAAAAAACTGGCCCCAAGGACTGGACATAAAATGGCCCCTCCAATGCCCCAAAACCCCCCGTTGCTACCACCCGGGATTATAGGGGGGCCCAATTTTCAGAGGCCCTCTCTTTGCATTTGGTACCTAAAAAGGGGGCTGCTGGACCACCCTGCAAGGCGCAGGGAGGGGCACCAAAAAATGTCTTAGGGCCCAGAGTTAGGGCACAGACTTAGGGTCTAAGGGGCCCCCCTAGGGTCTTGTGTTCTGACGCAAATAGCTGGCGGGGCCATCAGTCTTATGGCCTATTCCATTGCGGGAAAGGATGACCCTATGCTGGACAGGAAGGAGAAGAAGTCCACTTCCGGGCATTTGATTTTGTTGGGGGATGGAGGAGTGAGAAAGATAAGTGCTATTTGGGTTTTTCTGAAGTCTGCACCTTCGGTGGATGGGGTCTGACTTGATTAAGGAGCAAAAAGCAAAAGTCGGGCACTCAGCAGGAATCGAACCCTCGGCTTGTGTCTGAGTCAGAGAGTGATAGCCTTAATAGGTGAAAGAGCTAGAGAGGGGGAGGAAAAGGAGGAGGGGGGGGGGGGGGGGGGGGGTAGAGGGAAAAGAGTAAAGGGGAGCTAGAGGAGGGGGGGGTTAAGGGGGTAAGAGGGGGAGGAGGGGGAGGGGGAGGGAGAGAGAGAGAGAGAGAGAGAGAGGGATAGAGAGAGAGGGAGAGAGAAAATAGATACCCCAAGCTGGAAGCTAGAAGCTCGGAAAATTCACGTGAAAACGAGCCGCTCCAACTTCCGACTTTTACTCCTCGGAACACCCATAAAAACACCCCCAATCTTATCGGACCCGCGGCTCAGATTTGGATCGGCGGTAAACAAAAAGTGTCCGGCAGCCGGGGAAGCAATGAGAAATGTCAACGAAAGCCGCAAAGTTATCACTAATCGCTAGGTGTGGAGGCTCGCTGGAAACACAAAGGCTTTGTTACGGGAATTGGGAGGAAACTGCAAATTAATAAACTTGAAAAACTAAGCTTTGTCAATGCCTAAAAACTTGAGAATATTTTTTATCTTGGCTTAGTCTTTCTAAAGTCGAAATTCGAATATCCCAGACTTCCCTGTCCCTTTAAAAGCAAGTCCATAATGCGACTATAAGCAGTGAGAAGCCCATTTATCGACGCAATACCAATAATTCTCATCGCCCCATATAAATATTCAACACATTGGCTGGCTGGTGTGCGTCAATCGGCTGCGGGAGCTAAAATTAATTTTTTGGGTTTTGTATGGGCCGGCTCACGTGCGGCTAGGGGGTTTGTCATCAGATTTTGTAGGTAAATCGAAAAAATTATTTCAAAAATAGGATTTTATTCAGCGATAAAGTGACATTGTGATTACTATCGCCTACAAAACGCAAAAATTGAGTCGAGCCGAATCACGCGGAAATAACTTTACATGTAGTGTAAAACCTAAAAAAGCGCCCAAAATAACCGATGACGGTAGTTTTATGGGCGAAAAAAACTTGAAAGCATTAAGATACTTAATTAAGGGATAAGCAACTACCACTACAATCATTTTTAGAGCATTTCCAAGCCAAAAATCCATGGAACTTTGACCGCCCAACCCCGCCAAGTTGCCGCCGGGCCAAAATTGCAAATGCCCCCTATTCAACCCCCCAGGCTTTCAGTCCCCTTGAAAGGGCCACTTAGAAAAAAACTCGACTCACGCCTTGTTTTTGGGGGGAAAACGCAAAAGTCCTTGGCGCAAAAAAATAGAACATCCAATTTCGAAGCTCCTGGTCGGACGTGTGGCCGGGGAAAGTCGCGGAAAATTGGAAATTTCGGCTATTTTGGTGTGGATGGCCTGACTGGGGCAGCCACCTACGCTTTGGCTTCAATTTTGGGTGGGTGGGCCAGTTTTTAGCACAAGAAACCGGAAGTACAGGGTATATTAAAGCGTAATATCGTTTTACAGGAACGCGCCAGAAGTGGAGAGTAAGGAAACTGGAAGATACTTTTACTTTCGGGTACCTCAAATGGAGGTTTTGAGTTTTTGGGAAGGCCGGAATTCCGGAGTACAGCAACATAGTTATCGCTGACTAGATCGAACTAACGCCCAAGTTTGCCCAATTGATCAAAGAATAACCCAAATTTTCCCCCGCCCCGTTGCAAATCCGGCGAAAAAGCAATCTCTGGCCCGGTAACCGGAACCGCCCGCGGAAGTTGGCCGAGCCCAACAAAAACTGGCCAAATTGTTTGCCAAACAGGGGGTGAGTATAGCGAGGAGGGAAAGTGGATTCGAATTCGATATCCCGGCTGCAGAAGGAGGGCGAACATTTTTGGAAGTGGCAGCTTGAGCAGGTGTCTTTGGGAGGCATAAAAATGCTATTCTTCGATCAGCTAGGCTTCCGGTCTTGGAAAGCTATAAAAAAGAGTTAAAGAGTTTTTATGATCTTTGGGTAAAGCCGATGGTGTTGCGTATCAAAAACCAAAAGGCTTTTTGCAGAATTTCACAGAGTCGGACTCACATCCGCTTTTGCACAGCGCGAGCAGGAAGCCAATTTCACGCTCAATGGAAATATGACCCTAGTAGAAAAATCATAGGCTAAAAATAGCGTAAAGCAAGCGCGAGAGCCCGAAAGAACGATATAGAAAGAGAGAGCGAGCGAGAGCGTGATAGGGAGAGAGATAAAGCGGAAAAATTAACAAACCTGCGTGTGAAGACTGAAAATTCCGAAGCACAACCCTAGGCTCTTATACCCCAGAAATGGAATCCGAAGCTAAGGCTTAACGAAGGCATTTACGCAAAAGATAGGGGTGACTCAAAAAGACTGGTTATCCCATTCACCCCTCTACGGTCATTCGAGCCGGCCAGCGTGCGTGAAGTGAGCAATATAGCGAGAGAGCGCGAGCGCGAGTGAGAGAGAGAGAGAGAGCGAGAGGGAGGGAGAGAAAGAGAGAGAGAGAGAGAGAGAAAGAGAGAGAGAGAGACGTGGTGACAATGATAGATACGCGGAACGGGAGCTGTTTGCGCTAAAAATAGCGTTCCCCCCATTTCTCTTTTCTCTTTTTGAGGGTTTAGCCCCAGTGCACGGGGCTGACTCATGCGACTCTGGGCTTTTGCAACCCGTGTGCGTCACGGAATTGAGCGTGGATCTAGCGAGATAGGTAACATAAAAACCAACAAGCCTAAAACGTCAAAATCAGACAGCGAAAAACATTCAAAAGAGTTTTTAGAAAAATTGTATATAGCGGGTTTGGTCTGTACCAATTACCATCAAGGACTCTAGAAAATTCGCAGCCTTATCCTGCAAAAAAAGGGCGGGCTACATCTTACAGCAAATGACGCGAGGCGAGCTCATAAAATGATTAAATGGGGATGATGACATGGCGTGAAGTAATGGCTTCTAAATACAATAGATCAAGCTGCAAAAAAGAAAGTAGATACGCTTACGTTCAAGCTCTAAACTAAAAATTTCAAATCTAAAAGCTGATCGAAAGTACGAAAAATAGGGTAACAAAACCAAAAGACCGTTATCCCGCTGCAATACGCTCCTTTACCGCACGCACCACCTGGCAAATGACAGAAAACAAAGACGAAACAAAAGCAGGACAGCCCGCCAGCCGCTTCCGCGAATTGTCATTTGCTAGCATAGGCGGAAGGGCCCGGCGGGCGGGAGGCGGTTGCGTGGTGTACGCCCTTCCCAGGCCGGGCCCCACCAAATACACACACGTTTGCCTGGGCGCCGCGCGCAGATGAAGAATCAGAAGGGTGAGAGAAAAAGAGAGAGAGAGAGAGAGAGAGAGAGAGAGAGAGAGCGAGTAAGAGAGACGCGGAACCGTCCGATCTGATGCGCATACACAACACGCCAGGGCACACTTGGATCATCTGGTGGGGTGCCGTCGGCGCTCCACGTCGCTGGGACAAAGAATGGCTCTCGAGGAGTGTTTGGAAACACAGCAGAAACTTTTACAAGGTTGATGAAAGCAGAATCTATAAGATTTGATCATCTAGAACAAAAAAAAGACGTTTTCGGACTTTGGAAATGACTTCACAGCCTCCAAAAAACGTTTCGCGTCAGGATGAAGACTACCGCTCACAGTTTTATCGTGATCTGTTTTGGAACATAAATGCACTTTTGAAAGATCTGCGTGACTTTTTCTTTTACGTTATTATATACGGCTTCTTTGGATGCCATTTAGAAACCCATTCACGAGGTGCGAACGAGCATAAAAGGTCATAAGACTGGTTGTTTGGTAAAAAGGCTTCTAATGAAGGCAATTGTCAGGCTGAGAATGGAAGAATAATCAAAAAATGAGTTTGTGTTTTGAGCTTTTAAAAAATAAGGTCGAAGGGCTACAAACTACATCAAGGTGAACGTACGAATCAACAGCTACAATTTTGATATTTGAGCTCATACGACTTTTTCAAAGAATTTTTTCGAAGGCACGACATTTTAAGAAATGAAGATTTTCTAAGCACTGCGCCACTTAAAAACCTTGTCCTACTGTTTAAAGAACTGTAAGAACAAGGCCAAAACCCACCCCGACTCTATTTGCGGTACTTTTTGTCGGCCTCTTGTCGGAGGTCGCAACGATCCGATTACGCGCTGTAATTGTGCGCTTAAAATACAGGTCTCTAAGTACAAGCGCTACCAAATGACGTTCTTCCCGTGCTCGGCAGCCCAAAAGCTAGCTGCGCGCTGCCAACCAGATTCTGGCTTTTCCGCCGGCCGCCAAATGACGCACAGGGTCGACTTATCGCAGGGAATGCATTTTGGGGAACGCCAGGGATTCCGGGGCGAAACTTTGATCGCTATTAGAGGGGGAAGGCGAGAACTGATAGGTCGAAGGTTGGCGGGGCGCTAAAACGAGATCAGCGACACCTTTAAAGTGGTCATAAACGGAGCTGGAATTGGCAATGGAGGTGCTGATGTTTGGATAAAAATAGGAAGAAAGCGGTTGCGGAAGGAATAAGGGTCATGCAAAGGTTTTAAAGACACGGTTACTCCAGGTCGACGCATTTTAAATGGATGGTGCCAGCCAGGTTTCTAGCTCGAACCCAGAAAATTGAAAATATCGTGGAATTGAATTGAAATTGATATTGTTTATTGAAAATCTTATTAAAAAAACTGTTAAAAAATTTAAAAGGAGATGCAAGGCATAACGAAGGATTTCGAGCCCATGGATGCGAGCTGCCAGACCCGTGACACGCAACACAACACGTAACGCGTGAGCTGTCGGAGTGCAACAAAATTGCCCTGAATTCAAATTCTATCAGTGTTTCGAAACATAAAATTTTTTAATTATTGGAAAACGATTTCCATGCCCCAGCAAAATTCCGGGGAGCTTTTCAAGGTATCGGATGGTAACATCCACACACTAATGGTATCAAAGACACCGTGACATATAAAAAAATCTAGCAAGGGATCGGCCGTAATGGTCTCTGCTGGCTTGCCCCGTTCTTAAATCCAATATATACCGAAACCTTACAAACCTTTGCATCACATTCCCATTGATGTAATAAACCCAACGAAAAATCGGCTAGACAAATCAAATACCCTCCGAAAAAAGTGCAGGCGCAGGTGAAGTTCAAGCTCAAGGGAGTAGGTGTCCCTGCAATTGCACACCCCAATCGGCCCCAGTCGGTCCTTTTTGACGTTGACGTCAATGGGATTGGCGCGTGGTTGTGCGCCCCCATCCAGAAAAGAAAGGGGCGCGAGCAAATTCGAGGAAGAAGAGGAAGACTGTGCGCACGTGAAAAACGAGAGAAAAAGGCGGAGAAGACACATCTACGTCTTCGCTCCATCCTACTCAATTGTTTCATTGTTGATCTGTCAACCTGGGGTGAGAACGGCCATCCGCTCGAATTACCTCACAACGTACCGGGCACGGGTGAGGCGTTAGAGGCGTACTTTGGTGCCAATAAAAAGTGCTACTAGTTCTTCAATTGCCTTGGCCAGGCCGAAAAACCATTCGCAAAGAACCCTGTGCTAGCCTGCTTACCCTCGACGTGGGAGAGCTTTAGGGCGTACTTTGGTGCTATACAACAAGTGTTACTGGTCTCTACATTATTTCTGCTGTTTCGACCTCTCCCAAAGAATCACTGCTAGTCTCCTCCCAGTATTCTTTTTCGCATCGTTAGACCCGCCATCCTCAAGATTATCTGCTAGCCTGCCTGCCTACTTCAGCCGCCCTCAGGTTTTCTCAAAAACTTCTGCTAGGCTGCCCTGGCATGGAAGAAAAACGAGCTTTCGGCAGATATCACCAAGGCAGTTTCCACAAAATCACTGCTGGTTCCCCTCTATTTTCTAAACACTCTCTGATAGCTTGCCCGAAAAAAATAAGCAAGAAATATCCTTCACATCCTATAATAACTATACACAACCTCAAAATCCCACCCTCGCCCCCGGGGCCGCTTAACCGAATCAAAAATATTTTGCCGGAAATTTGAGGAGCGCGCGAATCGGCGGATTCACAGGCGCCTTAAAAAATGGCCCCCGATGGTCAGCGGTGGAAATTCTAAACCTCAACAAGCAGCGGCAAACATCTATTTATTGGGGGGGTAGGTTCGAAAACCAACGACCAAGCAGAGAAAATCAAAAAAAATCGTTTATACATGCCCAAAAAATAGATATATACGCCATTTGGCGTAAGCGTTTGCAAATATCGCCAAAAAGCCAGAAATGATGCTGTCGCTGCCCCTTTAAAACGACGATATCGTCAAGTAAAAACTATACAACTTAAGCAAGCAGTTTCAGCCCTCAAAGAGCGATTCAATACAAAAAACCAATGCTTTTACACCTACCGTACCCCAAGTGATCACCAAAACCGAACGCTGTTTGATGTAGAAGATCACCACCAACGTAAACAACCCTATTCAAATCCGGCCGCGCCCTGGCCGTTCGTCTATAGCAGTTCATCGTAGCAACTCGGGCGGGATGGTGGTGAACAATGATAAAGTGGGTAGGGGAACTCATCCGTGCTTCCGGCCCTCCCCCAGTGCTCGTCCGGTGCCGCACCCTCTAGACAAACAACGCAAAAAGTCATGGGATTCCCCCCGAGGAGAAAAGGCAACTTTTAGGGGACTAGGGAGTTAGCTTTTGAGTCAGCGGTTGGTTTTTGGGCTCTAATTTTGTTGAGTAATTTATTGCAAAAAAAAACGGACGAATTCAGAAGAACACATTGGAATCAGAGAGGGCGAGCGAGCGAGCGAGAGAGGGAGAGGGAAAGAGAGTTAGTGACAGAGAAAGCGAGGCCGACAACGAGAAAGGGGAAGAGTTAGGGAGGGAGAGAGATAGAAAGAGAGATGGAGAGAGAACGGGAGAGTGATACCTTCTGTTCAAATTCATACACCTAAAATCAAGAAAATTGGCTCAAAGCCAGAATTTTCACGCTGAAAAGCTGCTGCAGAACAGCGTACTTCCTAGAAGACGCGCTTCTCTTCTCTGTTTTTCTTTCCTTCCTCATTAGTGGACACTTGTTCTCGGGCTAGACAAGGGGGATTCCCCTTCCCGGTCTCTCTCTCTCTCTCTCTCTCTCTCTCTCTCTCTCGCTCTCTCTTCCCATAAGCTCATCAAGCCCAAAAAGAGGACAACGGGACAGTCGTTGTCCACCTTTTGGAACCCCGTGATTGTCTTTCTTTTGCGGAAAAACAGTTCCGGACGGCTACGTGGTTGCGCTTGCAGAAATTGAGGGCGTTAGGGAAACAGCAATTTCACCGGCTAATCAAGGGCACGCTAGCAGGGGTTCTTTGAGAAGCTTCAGCCCCACAAAAAAAATTTCGGAAGCTTACTGTTGGTACTAGTCCAAAAAGCGAATGGAAAAGCCAAAAATGACAATTCACCCATCGAAACGGAAGCCTAGTTTATAAATTCTCCAGCTTATCAGCTAAAGGGGTATAAGCTTAGCTCGTCGAGCCGCAAGGTCAATCGCACTTCCGATTGGTAAAAAAAATTCAAAAACACCAGCTATACGACTGATCTGAAGCTAAAAACCAGATATAAAAATAACCTTAAGCTTAACCGTTCCACCGTAACCATATAGAATTTTCCGAAAAAAACCCAGACACCACCCACCCACCGTTTGACGCAACAACCTATCGGCGTGGATATATTCAGTCGGAAATTGGGCACCTCACCCCACCTACTGCATATCCATTACTGCTTTTCCTGCTTCTCCTTCCGCTTCTCCCCCCTACTGCTCTCACCCCCGTGCGCAAATAATACGAAACGGATCGGGTAGCCTAATCGGGGGAGGGGAACGGGCGGGTTTTTTGCGGGGCAGAAAAGTAATGCTACTCGAACCGAAGTGGGGATGCAAGGGAAAGTAATGTTGCGGAATATATTGTAGTTGTTGGCGTTTAAAATGCTGTCTTTCTCCAAAAATCAAAAATTAAAAAAAAATAATTAGCAAAATTCGGTTTTTGACGCACTAAATCCCTCTAAATCTGGAAAAATTATGATTTGACCAAATCTCGCTTCCCTCTCTCACGCCCTCTCTCTCACTCTCGCGCGCTCGCTCTTTTCCTCCCTCTTTCTACTTCCTTCTCTCTCTCTCTCTCTCTCTCTCTCTCTCTCTCTCTCTCGTATACGCAGCTCAAATGAAAAATATATAAAAGTGCCTCCGATCTTTGAGTCACGCCCGCGGTTCCGCAAAACGCCAATGATGTTGAACCAGATGTCACACGTGGGTCATTTCCATATCTCCTAAATACATATCTCTTAATTCCATATCTCCTAAAGTCATATCTCCTAAAAGTCATATCTCCTAAAAGTCATTTCTACTAAAAGTCATATCTCCTAAAAGTCATTTCTCCTAAAAGTCATTTCTCCTAAAGTCATTTCTCCTAAAGTCATTTCTCCTAAAAACCTTACTTCAGGAGTTCAGTAGATACAAGCAAAAAATTTTTGTAATTTTTTTCGGAACATCTACAAAACCGCCCGCAGGCTTCGGAAAACCCGAACGAAAAACCTCACTTCCCTTTTTATGTTGAGATCGGATATGATATGTTTTCGCTTTTCACAGGCGCGAAACTTTTGCTTAATTTACAGCTAGCTTGCGTTTGATCCGATGTTTTTCACTATTATCCGACCATCTTAGAATGTTCAAATCGGGTTTTTTCGAAACCTGTGGGCGGTTTTGTAGATGTTCCGAAAAAAATTACAAAAATTTTTGCTTGTATCTAATGAATTCCTGAAGCAAGGTTTTTAGGAGAAATGACGTTAGGAGAAATGAATTTTAGGAGATATGACTTTTAGGAGAAATGACTTTTAGGAGATATGACTTTAGGAGATATGGAATTAAGAGATATGTATTTAGGAGATATGACCGGAAATCGTCACACGTTTCCGGGTACAACCCCGAACAAAGCGAAAAATCGACCCAAAAACGTCTTCGAAACTCCCGAGGGCCCGGTCATAAACTGTTTGCCCTCATTCACTTTGTGTATCAACACCACCTCAGCTGAGCCGAGCCCCTAAAAAAGTGACGATTGGAAAATATTTACAAGCACAACAGTGTTGAATGGCCCCGTCGGGCCATTCAACAGCTGTTCGCGCTCCATTCAACAAAACCCTCCTTTCATGACCCGCCAAGTGTACGCGAACCGTCTATCGACAAATAGTTGGGGTTAAATATAGCTGCGGCGATCACATCACCCTCACGTCGTTGGGATTAAGACGAAAAAATGGTTGAGGATCTCGGAAATTACTGAAAGGACGGAAAGCGCGCGCGCAGTGATGGCTAATTTAACCACATTATAAGAATATCCCGGAAATATTCCGACAAATCACGGAAAACTATGATTTTTTAGCAATAACCACCGAAATTTATCAAAAAGTCTTAGACCTAGGAAATGACGAATCTTATCAAATTCTCACTACGTCGCTATCCCAACGATCCGAGCACAGCCCTAAAAAAGGTTCAGCGCGCTGGAGAGAGCCGCGCATCGGACTAAAATTCACTTCCCCAGGTCCAAAAATGATGAAACAGGGTTCCAAGAAATTACTGAACTTTTTGGAACTGGTACTCCATTCGCGGGCTGGAAATTCTAGGTAAAAGTCGGCAATACATTGTATAAAACGGGCACCAAATTGTTGTTGGACGAGCCTCCACTAAAACCTTTTTCAACACTTGAAAACAACCAAAATGTCGCATCTTCTGAACCTTCTTGCCCTCGTCGCCGTGATCGGGATGGTTTCGGCATACTACGTCGTTGTCCCTTCACAAATCGATGAGGTTCGCGCTTACCGCCGACTGCCTCACGAGTAAGTTCAAGCTTCTTCACGAAGTAGGTTCTAAGTGCCGAAATACAGTTTGTGATCCAAATATAACTATTCGGCCTTGCAAGCGCTGAAATTAATAAAATTTTCAGCGAACTCAGACGCGTCAAGCGCCAATTCGGCGACTTTATGCCCAGTTCACTTGGCCAAATGGGTAGGTTAATAACCGTTGCTCATAAACATCTTGAAAAGGGAAAGCTTTGTAAATTCAACCACTTTCTAGCCGGAATGATGGGTGGTGGATTCCCGGGCATGGTCCAGTCGAGCCAAGACCGCTGGGGCTCGTTCAAGCAGGAGCGCAACGGCGGCTTCAGCAACTCCGACAAAGCCTTCATCATCGGATGAAACTCCTTTGATCGCTAATCACATTTCTGTAAATTTAGACGTTGAATAAAAGACTTGATGTTTCGATGTTTATTACAGTTTGATACCGATTCCTATAGTTCAAAGTCCCGCGGAAACGCGAGACATAAACCGAAAAACGAACTAATTTGAGCTCGTGATCCTCTACGAACTTTCAGAAATAGAACAATGGAAACCGATAATATGCTTAATAATAAAGCTGTCATTTTGAAGTCGCGAACAAGTCACCCTACAAGATCGTACGCCGATTTGACCCGCCTATTCACAAGATTTCTAAACATTGAGAGAATTCTAAGTAGAAATCCACGCGGAAACGTAAGTAATCCCAAGATCAGTTTTTGGTAGTAATTTAGCCATGATAGATCTGGAATTCCTGAAAACGACCTCATGATCTCCTAAAAACCTTGACTAATAAATTTAGACCCAATAAATCTACCCCTGAAACTCTGAACCCCTGAGAATTAAACAATCAATATCAAACCGACCATTAAAGGTATCGAACGCATTCAACATTTCGCTTTGGGAAACCGAAAAATCGTGCCCCTAGAACTTGGTTGAATCGACACGGGACAACCAAGTCGCGATTGTCGCGCGCGAGTCGTGCACGAGACGCGCGCGAGACGTGCGCGAAAATGGTCGCGACTCGCGCGCGACAATGGCACGATTTGTTTCTCCCGTGGACAAGGATGTACCACCGGTCTCTGCCTCCTCTTGTCTCGTGCCAACCGAAAAGAGATGATTCCGGGAACAACCAAAACAAGGCGAGAGCATACCGGAGAAAGTCTAAAAATCGCGAGCCCTCTCTGGTGGTGATGAGACATCCTTCCCAGAAAGGTCAATTTTGGCCATAAACCGAAAAATAAAGCGATTCTAGGTAGAGCGTCAAGAAATGATGCCAGGGAATGGCAGGTAGGGCGTATATAAGCCTAGGCGTCGAGATCTGGGTATCATCACTTCTTTACCTACTTCGATACCTGCCCGAAAACAACTAAAATGTCGCATCTGATGACCCTGCTTGTCTTCGTCGCCATCTTCGGCTTGGCTTCGGCATACCTTGTTATTCCTGGGGTTGCTGACTACCAATTTGCACCCAGCGAGTAAGTTTTCAAAAAACAAAAACCATCAGCTAGGATTGCCTTCATAAACCTTGTCTAATAGACTAGTAGTTTAATTCTAAGTCATCACGAAAAATGCAGATTTTGAAAAACGCCACATTTTCAGCCAAGCAGTTCGAGTGAAGCGCCAATTCGGCAGCTTCATGCCCTTCTCAATGGGCCAAATGGGTCAGTTTTTCAAACTCTATCTCCTGGATCTCGTTGCTTTCAAAGTTTTACACTAATCAAAAACGGACGATTATGACTTGACCAAACCTCTGTTTTTAGCCGGAATGATGGGCGGCTCATTCCCAGGTATGGTCCAATCAAGCCAGGATCGCTGGGGATCGTTCCATGAGGAACGCCAGGGCGGCTTCAAAAATTCTGACAACGCCATCATCGTCGGCTAATCGCATTTCCGCCCTTTTCCATAATTTCCAATGGCTGTACATTTTCGGGTAAAATAAATGTCGAATTCTCAGGGTACCAAAAGGTCGCACTCGTCAAAACTGCAAATTCGTCAATTCGATCAGCAAAAAGCCACAAACTATTTATTCTCAGGTTCAATGAAAATCCTTAATATCGACAAAACGAATGATATGCACAAGTACGATGTGTTTGAATTACACGAAATTTAACGGGAGAGAGGGGTGGAGGGTTAATTGGCAGGCTAGTGCTTCTCGTCCTCGGGCTGGTCCTTGCTGCCGCCCTTCTCCATGCTCGCCTTCTTCGTTGCCTTCTCGCTGTAGACCTTGATCACCTGGGACGATTTCTCGTGGTAGCTGAAAAAACAGAGCCCGGAAATTATGTATTTTTATAGTGCTTACCTTGTTTGGCTTTTGACTCACATTTTTGCCCAGTTCAAAAATTTTAGAACATTTTTATGGTTTTTACATTGGCTTTTCTTATCGAAACACGCTATAAAAATCGTTTATATTACGTTATTGGGACATTCGCAATTACTAGGAAAAAATTGGTCCCCAGTCCAGAACCTACCGTCTCTGCACCTCGGCCAGCGATAGCACCTCCTTCACATGGTCGGCCTTCAGCTTGGGTAGCGTCTCGAGAGCCGTCATCGTCTTCTGCAGCTGCAACTCGAACGCCTTGATCGCGTCGTCGGCCACCTTGCTCTTTAGCTGCACGAACGCCGGGTCGTCGGTAGCCTGGAAGTCGAAGCATATGGTAGGGGAGAAAGGCAGGAAAAGAGAAAGAGGTAAAAACAAGAATACCTTCAAGTCCTGCTTCGCAAAGTCCATCTCATAGCGGCAGCGCTCCAGATCTTTGCGCTCCTGCGCGATCACCCAGTAGTCGTAGTTGATGAAGGTCCTAGAAAAAGTTATGACTTCTACAATTCTAAAAACCTACCGGATGCTGTGAATCGATTTGCGGACGCGGCCCAGATACTCGCGATGGATGCTGCCGAGTTTGCGGAAGATGGCGACGGACATCTCGCGGCACTAAGAAAGGAAAAGCCGTTTGGTAACAGATACAAATACTCACCGCATACTCGCCGAAGGCCACCTCGTTCTTCATCGACTCCTGGACGAGCTCGTGCGGGTCACAGTTGGTCGGCGGCATGATGGGCATCTGGGGGTCATCCTGGAAGAAAAATTGATTTTCGTTCGAAGATTCTATGCACCTCATTCCTGAAGTAGGGGTTCTGCTGCGCAGCAGCGATAATCGCATCAGCCAGGTCATCGACGCACAACTAAGAAGAGGGTTGAAAAACATTCAATGTCAAACCGAACCTTGTAGGCGTCCAGCTCGTCGACGTGTGCCTTGAACGCCTTCGGGTACTCGGTCACCTCGCTGACGCCCACCTTACCCTTCACTTGCGCGAACAATTTTTTGAACTAAAACAGGAAAGATAGGCCAGCTATGGAGAAGATGATACCTTGTTGGGCTGTCCGCGAACCGTCTCCTTGAGGACGCCGCGCACCATGGCTTCCGGGGCCTGATCACGTGAGCCTCCCGACACCCCAGACACCCTAAATGGCAGGCCTTACTCGACTTCAGCTAAATGTTACATAGACGCGCCCATCTTCTCCTGGCTGATGTTTCGGTCCGGTGAAGACTCCTAAAAAAGTTGCGGTAAGGATACGGCTGAATATTTACCCCTTTTGAAGGAGGCTGCTTCCCTTTTTGGCGTCTCAGGCATCCGGACGGTTGGGCGAGTGGGGTGGAATGATATTCCAAACACCCCAACTCCCTTCCCTTCATAGTTATGTATATTTTTATATGCAAATTTTTACATCTTCTCATCAAAACCCACTCCCAGTTGCTGCAGTGCCCCCTCATAGACCATCAACTCATTCAGCAGGTGATACTTGCGCACATTCCCTTCCAATTGATTCGAAAAAAATCATTTTATTAAAGCACAGGACACTCATCGATATTCACAAAGGCACATGGCCGAGGGCATCACAAATAGTAGTAGCACAGCTAGAAATTATTGCCATTTTGGAAGAGAAAAGTGACATGTTTGAGCCATTGAATATCCGATACATTATTAGATTTACAGTTACAGCCACTAGATTAATGGGGGAAAATATTATTAGGTGGAATCAGCGAGGGCACAGGTAATAGACGAGCCCCGAGATGGGCTATTGCTCGCGGACGCCGGCGTAGTAGGTGGGATGAGCCTGGCGGTCGTTGATCGTCGGCCTGTTGAAGGCGTTGCCACTCGGGGTGTTGTTGTTTGTAGGCGGCTACAACAAACAATTGCAAGAAACATTAATGAAATTTACCTGGCTGCGCGATGGCAGAAGCGGCTTGCCGTAACCCTTCCCGCATTGATCCACGGCATCATGATGGCTTCGAAGCTCGTGAGCTAAAAAAAAGAACAGAATAACCACAATCAAGCGTGCATACCGATTGAGCGGGTCGAATGTCATCAGCGTGTTGATGGTGTCCTGCACTCTTCCGACAACGGCAGGCTGGTCGGGAAGCGGTACCGGCGCTCTCTGAAAACCAAGAACATAAGAACAGAAAGATCCTACTTACTTTTGGTTTTTGACGATCTTCTGGTTGTCGAGGTCCTCGCGGAACGGCATCGTGTCGGTCGTCATCACAAAGCCCACGACACCAATCGACCTAAAACAAAGAAGTAATTAAAATAAGGCGAATCTGGATTACCAAACATCAGCCTTGAATGGGTTGTAGGGGTTGCCGAGCAGGATCTCCGGCGCCGAGTAGGCCTTCGAACCGCAGAACGTCTCCGAAAATTCGCCCTCGACCTAATAGAGGTCAAAGTGCGCAAATGTAAGGTATACCTTGCGTGAGAAACCCAAATCGGCGACCTTCACATCTTGCCCAAAGATGACAATGTTCTCGAGCTTCAAGTCACGATGGGCCACGTCGACGCTGTGCATGTAGACGATGGCGGAGCAAACCTGAAGAAACTTTGTGGAAATTGAAACGAAAATTACCTGGTAAAGCCAGAAAGCGGCCTGGGGCTCGGGCACAGCCCCGTTCTTCTGCACATGGCTCAGCTAAAACACAATGCAATCAAATAACGCCAAAAAGGCTTTACCATGTCTCCTCCGCTGCCAAACTCCATGACGAGGAACACGTGGTCGAGGGCCTCGTAGTGGCGGAACAGGCGAATGATGTTCGGATGGACGAGCATCTTCCAATTGGCCAGCTCTCGGGGCAGGAAGCGCTTCAGGAAGTCCTTGGTCACCTTCAGCTTGTTGATCATCTTGATGGCCAGCTAAAGAAAGACCGAGTAAGCGCAAAAGCATGATCTGATACCTCGAATCCGTTGAACGCCTGGGCGGTGATGACTTTGCTGTAGCGGCCGCTGCCGAGCTTGCGCGAGTGGTCCAGCGAGATGCCCTTGGCGGCGAAGAGTGTCTTGATCACGGCATTCGGGTCAATCTAAATTGTAAAAAGTAAAGCACACAGAAGGAAAGTACCGGCGGGCGCGGAGCCCCCAGGGGCGGCATCTGCGGGACCTGCCGCTCGCCATCAATCGATCGGTTCTGCAACATCGGGCCGCGAACGGGCGTCTGGCCGGATGAAGAGAAGACGCGCTGGTCCCGTGTACTGTAGTAGACGTTCTGAGCGGTCATCGGCTGCCGAACAGGAGTTGATTGGTCTAAAAGTAAAAATGTAGAATAGTAGGAGAGAAGTAAGGATATCCGAAAAACTCACTAGAGCGTGACGGGTAGTTAGTGTGGTTGACGTGGCGCGGCTGCAACCCCTGGCCGGTCTGCGTGGGCGGCTGCGGGATGCCGTACGGGTTGTTCTTGAAGGCGCCCTGCTGCATGTAGTTCGACGGCTGCGGCGTGGTCTCGTTGTTGTTCTCATCGGCCGGGGTTGGGTAGGAGAAGCCTGAAAAAGAAACGTTAGATGAAAATGGAAGAAATATAGGACAAGCGAGATGATAAAAGCTCACCGGGAGGGCGCGGTACTTGCATTTGTGGTTGACGATAGTTGCCCTCGGCCTGGTGCATCTCCGGAGGCCACTGAAACGAGCGGATAGAAGTTAAGATAAAAACCAGAAAAGTAAAAAGAAAGCAATGGCTGGGTAAAGAAATGATGTGAGGAAAAAGTCAGAATTTCGGTTGGGGAAGTAAAGTTTAGCCAAGAAAACTGATAAAAAAGGAAAAAGAGAACAGACCATGCCAGAAGACAGTGAGAGAGACGAAATGACTGAAAGTTTCGAGAGCTGCCACGGAAAAGTAAATTAGCAAATCAACATTCAAAGCTACATCCGGAAACCCGTTCTTCGAGAAATGAAAATTGAGCGGCGCAAAATCTTTACCCTTCAGTGCCCACGGCGCGTAGGCGTCTATTGGAAACTCTCGTAGGCCCCCAAACGTCATTAGGTGTGCAACGTTTCTTCCAAGAATACAAAAAAGGCAATTGAAGACCGCAGTAGAAAAGCTTATGTCAAAAGCTTGCGCTTCAGCTGAACCTTCATCAGCAGAATTTGAGTCGCGAGCGGCGGCTCAACGCACTCTGTCAATTCAGCGCACCCAATTTTCAATCGAATTCAGCAAGTCCCGAAATGGCAATTTTTCTCTTGGTGATCAAAACATTTATTCAACACATCAACTACACGTAAAATCTAGGAATGCTTAGGTTCGCTTCGGGATCTTCGCCAAAAACTCCTCGTCCTTCAGTTCATCTCGCAAAATGTCGAGCCCGCCAATTAGTTCGCCGTCCAAGTAGATTTGAGGGAACGTCGGCCAATCGCTGTACTCCTTGAGGCCCTAGAACAAAAAGAATTACAACTTTTAACGAGACGTTACCTGTCGCACGGTTTCGTCGCTCAGGATGTCAAACGTCTTGTAGTCGGCGCTGATTCCGTTTAGCATCTCGACGGTCTGACGGCTAAATCCTGAAAAACAAAAGTTGATACGAAATTTGTGCAGCAAGCCTACCACATTTTGGCTGCTGTGGATTTCCCTTCATGAATAGCATTAGCCGGCTGGTCGTAATTAGGCGCTTCAGGCGATCGTTCAGCAACTAAACAGGAAATGTATTAGGAAAGACTAACAAAATAATTACCTCTTTTCGCGGCAATGATTTTACGAATTCTTCGTCTTTCAGTTCCTCGGCAAACACATCGAGCCCGCCGAGTAATTCGCCATTGAGGTAGATTTGCGGGTAAGTCGGCCAGTTGCTGAACGTCTTCAGGCCCTAAAAAAGAGAAGTATATATCGAAAAATAGAGAATTCAACCTCGCGCACGCTGTTGTCTTGCAGAATATCGAAGGTGCCAAAGTCGGCGTTGACATTGTTCAGCAACTCGATAGTGCGGCGGCTGAATCCTGAAAATTCTCCGATTATTGATTCAAGCAAAAGATACCGCATTGTGGCTTCTCGGCATTCCCTTTCATGAAGAGCATCAATTTGTGCGAATTGATGAGACGCTTCAGCCGATCGTCAAGGTTCTAAATTAAAATATCAACTGAAAGCGGCAACAATTTAAATACCTCTTGTTGCGCGGGGGCAGCTGTTGCAGGTGCGCCGGTTCCTTGCTCAACGATAGCCTCGCGAATCTGTCGCACTTGGTAGCCGTTCACCCGTGAGACTTCTTTTCCTGCCTAAACGAGAAATCCATAAAATCTAAAAATTTTACCTTGTAAAATATCACCGTCGGCGCTGCGGTCACTTTGTAGGCCAGTGAAATCTGCGGCAGCCCTTCGGCATCTACATAGGCGGCCTCGAACGGGGCTTTCAGCTCGGCCTGAAACAACTACAATACAAAATCCACACGAATTTACCTTTAGATCATCCAACGCTGTATTCAGCTCCTGGCATTGTGGGGCCCAAGACGCGTAGAAGTGGACGAGTCGCAAGCTAGATTTAATTAGAGCGCAATAAAACAAAGCAACCTGTCGGGTTTGATGAAATTCTTGAACGCAGATTCTTCTAGGAGTTGCTGCGGCATTTTCCTGAAACACTTCGTGTATTTGGATTCAAATCGTTTCAAAAGAAGAGAGGAGGGGGAGAGGAAAACGGCAACCGGTAAAGTGCGAGCATTCGAGCGCTTTGTAAGGTTCGAGCGTTTTTGACAAATGTCTGAATACTTGCAAGAGCGCAAAAGTATGTAATTTTGCAACCAGGTTTGCAGCGCAGTCAACGATGACATGAGTTCCACATTCGAGTAACGTGTCTATTTTATTTTTCTTAGTTAACTGAACTAAATTCATAAATTGCCTGTAATATCAGAGCCTCTTATCAAAGCGTTTGGCCTCTTACAGTTATTTATTATGGAATCCGTCAAAAAGCTCGAGTTTTACAAAACGCCCGAGATTTAGAAAGCGCTCTAACGCTCTAAACGCTCGAGTTCTACAAAACTCTCGAAAACTTAAAATTTACAAGGCGCCAGAATGCGAGAGAAAAGAGCGAAAAAGTGAATAAAAACGATCCCGGAAAGTCGGATCGCATGGGATGATGCAAGGTATTTCTCGTCCAGGGGAGCGCGCTGTCGTCTTTGATCAAGATTTCCTTTTGTAAAATTGTAAATCGCAAAACTTTGGAAAATTAACAAAAAAATGGTCAGGGCAAACTGGCGATCGGGTCCACACGAAAAGCCGCAACATCGAACGTCGTTCCGCGCAATTCCAAATGACGCCTTATCCACTGGATAGCATGGATAATCGCGGACGGGCGCGCTCCATTTCAAAACTGAGCGCTTTTTACTCCTCTAAAGGGACCAGGAAACGAAATTGAACTTGAACCTGAACTCCTAGCAACGGCGAATATCATAACAACTTCGTGTGATTTTTCTGACAGTTCTGAAACTTCAAATTGGTCGCGTAGCAACGAAATTCTGGCGGGTTTTGAGGTTTGATCAGTAAACCGGTCCGTTTGCTATAGCTTTCATACTGCCGGAAGAGGCCCAGACTAAATATGATATTATTTTCCGTACTGCTGCTGATTATAAAAGCGGAAGACCTTCCAACCTTTGTCGGATCGGCTTTGCTAGATCAAGGTTGCTATCAGGCCTGTCAAAACCTGGAAGCTCGCTTCGTGGCTTACTATTCCAACGACACTTGTCAATGTATTACCGTCTACGCTGGAAATGCCGGCAACGGTCTCACCTTGGATAACGTCGAATCGATAGGGGCTGTTTTGGAGACGGATAGTCAGACGAATTACTACAAGGATCAGCTCGTGTATGGGGTAAAGTTATGACATTACTGGAAAGGAATTTGATAAGCCGAAAAACGTTTCGATCGGCAGTAAATGCCAAAGTGTAAAGACTTTTTAGCCCCTAAAAATGTCGACAATGCAATCGCTGCTTATGGCGCCGTTTGTGGTTAGCAGCACTTCGGAAACGGCCATTTCTAGTGTGGTTATGAGCACCGTACCAACCGGAAGCGTAAGTCTCAGTCCCTGATCGCTATTGGAAGTGTAGCGAAAAAAACTACTTGTGATGTTGTAAATTCTAGGCAGGAAAAACACAAACAACAACCACCACAACAACTACGAAAAGCACAACGAAAGCTACAACAAAACCACGACCAAGCCAACAACGAAAAGACCACAAAAGCAACAACCAAGAAGACGACGACAAAAAAGGCGACAACTACGGTTTCTTGGTAGTACGACAATTAAAAGAACTCTAGAAAAAGTGCACTACTTACTGGGGCGAGTGGGGAGCGTGGAGCGCGTGCACTGGTAGTTGTGGAAACTGTGGGCAGACAACGCGGAAGAAACCATGCGTCTCCACCGGACCCGCTTGCAAATGGTTGGTGGTTGGGAACGTATCGACTAAACCCATTCCAGGAACTTTCAAAAAGAATCCGTTAGCAGCTTACATTTTTAGTGGAGCACCGCAGACACAGATCAAGGCATGCCCATCCGCGCTGTGTCCTGGCCTGTGGGGCAGCAGACCGGGTTGCGATTGCGGCGGTGCCAACGTGGCCTACCAATGCAGCGAGATATGGATCAAGCAGTAATTAATATACATTAATATTGAAATAAATTTGTCACCATTCTGTAGTTCGTCAGAGGTAGTAAAGCTGAAAGAGAGAGAGAGATAGAGAGAGAGAGAGAGAGAGAGAGAGAGAGAGAGAGAGAGAGAGAGAAGGCACAAGCGCGAGCGGGATAGAGAAACATTCTAAGTGGAACCTGAAGGGGAAGTAAAAGTATAAAAAAATAATATAAGTAGAAAAGCAGAATACGATATCCACCTATGCGGGCTCCCCAAATAAGGTAGGCGACGGAGGGAGATTCGGAAACTTAAACGGAATCCAAGGTTTGCATCTTGGGCTTGGGCCGAATTCGGGGGCATTCGGCGAAATAAGGCTGCTCAAGTCGGCCGACTTTCTCCGAGATCTTCCCTCGGCTTCAGCCTTGTCACTTGGTGCAAGACGTTGCTTGGTATTTCTTTTTCTTTGAGTACGGTCTTTTTGGCCACGAACGTAGTCGGAAACCTTTGCCCCTTTTTACTTTTTCAAAAATTAAAAATATTCCTGTCTTCTGGCCTCGAGAATTAAATGTGGTAAAAGTCCACAGGATCGAAATTCTATGTCGAAACTTGCTGGCAGATTCTTTGCAAGATTTTAGAAGGCCAAAAGATGCGAAAGCGCCCTGTTCTGATATTTTTCGGATGCTTTCAGAGGCCACCCTTCTTCCGGCGGGTTGACCGATGTCGTCGTCGTCATCCTCGTCGATCGCGTCGTCGACCAGCCCTGATTTCTTCTTTCGCGCCGATGAACTGATGAAAGATCGTTTTGTGCTAAAGCCGGAGTACCACGATTATGTGAGCGATGCTGCTGAGTCGACAGCCAGCGGTCAGAAATACACTTTGATTTCGGAAGGGGGAAGGAACTAGCATATCGCAAATTTTTATCAAAAATTAAGATAATATCGGTTTTTCGACCAGGAAAGGCCGATTTTTGACCAAAATTTCGACTTTTTTAAATTTTGGCAGGGTTTTAGATAGTTTTCTAGTCTAAATATAGCTATATATTGCCAAAAACGCTATTAAAATACTTTCTATTAACTTACTAGGCCTTTCTAACGCCATCCTGAAATGGCCAAAAAAAGGAACCTGCGGTACAATTGTTTTGCAGAAAATTCCGTGTCGACTGCATCGCTGAACTCTTCTACTCCAACGAGTTGGTCGTTTTCGATTTATGATTCTTTTGCATTACCGGGGGAGGTTTCAATCCGAACCTGTTTATGTAATTCTAGAAACGTCTAGTCATTTAATAGAAAGTATTGTTGCGCTGTTTTTTGAAAAAAATAACTATTTTTGAGCTAGAAAAACTATTCAAAAACATTGACAGTTTTCAAAAGGTCGAAATTTCGGTCATAAACGGCCATTTTCGTCGAGAAATCTCAATATTGTTTTTGTAATGATTAAGTAAAATAAAATCAAAACAAAAAATATCGATTTTGCCACCCAAAACTGTCCGTTTTCTGACCAGAATTTCGACTTTTTGAACAATTTTTAATTTTTAGATGGTTTTTAGGCCAAATATATCTCGATTAATATAAAATTTTTGCTGTTTGCGATTTGCGACACTTGGCTATGCTTCTGTCAATTTTAAGACCCTCCACACTCTTCCCGATGTGCTCTTCCAAGCCATCGTCTGGCCGCTGGATGCGAACACGCTGCTCGGCCTCGTTGACGTCGATGCTGCGATGGAGCTGCGCGTCAAGCGAGCCGAGAAATACCGGGGATCGTCGACACGGTGCCCGAGGGGTACATCGTCGACTACGAATTCGTGCCTTACAACCACTCGCTGTCGTTTCTGTGCAATGCAACAATCGGGAAACGGGACGAGGAGTACATCGACAAGTTGCCACTCTGCCGCGGCCTCCAAGATTTGCCGCTCGCGCTGCTCCGTATCGTCGCCGACGGCCTGGATGATAAGAGCTTCTTCCCGGCCGCGAAGGCCTATTCCCGCTTTGTCTGTACCGGCCATGTGGTCGGAGAATATTCGTAAGTCGGTAAAAAATGCGACCGGGAAACGCCAAAGTCCCGAAATTCAAAATCCGGACCGCCGAAATCACGACAGACGACAGACGAATGTGATATTTCCGTTGCCTGGCCGTCGGGATTTTGAATGTCGGGATGCTGGCTGTCAGGATTTTGGCTGGAATTCAATACGGGCCTGGGTAATCTTGCCGGGACTCGATAACCATTCAAAAACTCGGCGCTTTCGCATTATCGGGAGGGCTGTAGAAAGCTAATTTTTTTTCTATACTTCAATAAATCCCACTAAAGTAATTGCGAGTATTTTAAAACCTAATTTTTTTATTAAAATAGACACGTCTAATATTTTAAGTATTTGCAAGATATTTTTGAGTTACATATGATTATGCTTTGACTAGCAAAGCTACCTAAAACTTTGAAAATTTTTTTAAAAGCTCGAAATTTTGTCAAAAAGGCCATTATTGGTCGAGAAATCGATATTTTTGTCTTTTGACGTAAGCGCAATTTCAGGATGACTCGCGTGTCGATCCGCGGCCTCCGACAGCCCGACGGATCAAAGAAAACAGTGATCCGTGTGGATCGCCACCTCTACGACGATGTGCTGACGGCGTGGCTGATCAATAATGCAAGGGACCTGGACCAGATTGTATTCGACGCGACGATCACCTACTTCCCGGAGGGAATTCGCCTCCCCGACTGTGAACACTGGGAGCTCCTCCCGATTGAGGTGGGGGGAAGCGAAGGGCACACGACTGCAAATCACCCATGGTGATTGCCTATGTCTAAGCCTAAGTTTAAGCCCACGGTGGGCTGCCCACCTAAGCCTAAGTCTAACCTAAGCCTAAGCCCGCCTAAGCCAAGACCTAAGCCAAGCTTAAGCCAAGGCCTAGCCCTAAACATAAGCACGCCTAATGCACCTTAGCTAAGCCTAAGCCTAAACCGAAGCCTACGGCCGCCTAAGTCAAGCCTAAGCCTAAGTCCGAGCGTAGCGCGTTCTAACTTGCATAAATATGTCTTTTTACAGACCCAAAATCCGATCTGGCCCGGCCTCATCAACTTGTTCAAGCGGAAGTGCCGGAAGATCCTGCATCTTCGCGGAGAACCGACCGACGAAGCCATGGCGTGCTGGGGTGACCTGTTGAAGAACGGCGGCGCCACCAACAGGAAGATGCGTGGCTGGATAACGGCCGAGGTGAAATCTACAGAAACAAGACGAGCCGCATTTGCAGGTATACCCGCATCGCGACGAATATCTCCGCAAATGCCTTCAACTGATCCCCTTCAACGGCCGGGAGTTGAGCATCATGTGGTCGCGCGCACTGCACATCTTCGACGGGTTGCTCGACGCTGCCTGCGCAATGCCCCTTCTGAAGCACCAGAGAATCCGGGTAAATAATTCTTCGTGTTTTGGTCAAAAATGTATGAAAATGCCCAAAAAACGGCTAAGCCTACGCTGACTTTGGCGAAACAAGGCCTTTACCAATCGCAATATTTTTTAGATCTCTTTCTGGCCGCACCTGAGCCTCGAGCAGCTCATCTACCTCGTGCGCAATCAGTTCCGTTGGACAATGGATATCGGGGACGATGAATTTTTCCACACGTCGCTCGGAAGGAAGCGGCAAATTGAGGTCAAGATCGGACGCGAATACCTCTTGATGATGGGGCGCGGCTGGTGAAGTGGACGAGAGCCAGGTTAGAAGGTACTGGACTATGAGCGGGGAGGTTTTAACGGGGGTAGGACTAAATTTTTCTAAATCATGCTCACCATAGCCATACATAGATTGTATAAAGTTTTTAGATATAAAAAGCCATTAAAAATTGTAGGAAGTCTCAAAAAGTTCTAGCCTTTCCTCGAAAATCCATGAAAAAAATACGAAAAACGGCTAAAACGTTCGAATTTCCAATTTTTTTGAACATATTTCTATAACCTTTTAGTAAACGATGACTACTAAAGCAATAAATATACGCTATATAGACAAAAAATCAAAATTAGTTTCTTCCCGTTAAAATCCCTTCCCCCCCGCTGATAACCCATTACCAAGCCCTTTTCCAGAATCGACTACGCGCTCTTCCTAATGATGCACCCGACCCGTCGACACGTCCGCTCCGCTGCTCTACTACAAGAATTAAAATATTAATCGCTTTGTATTGATTAATTCGGGTGTGTTGACGAACAATTGTCGTGCGTACATGCTTGTGTTTTTTCGGGCTTTACCAAGGAATAAACAGATTTATATTCCCACAATGCACCTGAAAGTTCTTTCACGGGACAACAGCGCCGCGACATGTCCGCGCGGCCCGTGGGCTCGCCGTGCACGGGCCGCGACTCCGCCGTGCGCGCGCCGTGGTCGCGGACCCGCCGCGGAGAAGCCGCGCGCGCAGTGACCGCGCAGCCGGCGCCCTCCCGTGCGCGGTCAATGCGCGCGCGCGCCGCGTTTTCGCCGTGACGTCGATAGGTGTTGGAAGTACCACACGGAGAATTTCGCGATTTCATGGCGAAATCGACAAGTTTAAAAAAATTTTTTAGTTCAGAGAAAAACAATTATTATTACCTCGCCGTTTACTAAACTTTTATCGAAATCTGTTCAGGCCTGCGATTACTAACTACTTTCATAGCTTCATCCCGTTCGTCATTTGCCTCAGAACCTCGTTCCTTTTTTGTATCCTCAATTCGCTTCGAATTGTTTCATTGTTATTGCATGCCTTTTAGATAAAAAAAGTCTGGATGTCGAACCCAATTCAGGAAGGTGCTGAATGAAACCCTTCTTGCGGAAAAGGTATCCTTGATTCTAGGCTTTCTAAGTTCAAATTTAGGTTTGGTATCCCGTTATGATGCGCCAGCCACGTCGACGGGATTCAAGCCGCCGGCACAACGCTTCTCTATGCTTTTCACCACTAGCCTTTTTATCAACTTATTTTACTAAAGAGGTTTTTAGGCAACCGTCTCGAACGTGCCGCCGACATCATGGGCAACTAATGCGACGAATTTTCACTGCCGACAATACTCAAGTCAACTTGTGTTAGCTGGGATAATACTGGTCAGTGTTTCTTGCTTAGTTGTCACCGGCACAAGGTTCCGATCTATTTTTTCCTTATGAAAATGCTCATGGCCTGGGTGGCGCTGCTTTCAATATGGGTTCAATAGGGGTTTTCATAAGGAAAATAGGTCTTAACCTGTGCCGGTGACACCTCAAGTCTTGGCTATGTTTTTTTAGCAGACAGTTGTTTTCCGGAAGACAGGCTGCGAGACGCGAGCTGCTTCCTGCTGCCGAAAATACCCGCGCATAGGAAAATGAAGACCGACGATCAAAAGAAGAAGGAGGTATCGATCTTCATCTTTTCATCAATTTTTCTTAGATTTTGCTTGACGGCATGGGCAAATACTTGTGAAAAATCAAGTTGCACGACACGCGCCACCTTGATATGCGAAGCAGGCGTCCTACTTTTGGTTGGTTTTTTTAGCTAAAGTGATTAAATTTCCAAATTAGTGCGCTTCTTTTCCCTCATGTGTGCCGTTGCTCGACCAACCTACCCGCTGAATCTGCAGTGCTACTTGTAAGTAGAGTTTAATCTACTTCTATCTATTTTTTAGGGTTATGTTCGGAGTCTGTAGGCAGTCGGGCCCGATGTGTGCTATTCGACGACGCGCACGCCGCCGATGTTCAGGGACCAAGAAAATGTAAAAAGCAAACTTTAAATTATTATCTGTCATTTGTGAACAACCCGTTGTTTTTCCTATATTTGTATAATTTGTTCATCCATACTCTTCATTTTTCTGTGTCTACTGTTATCTTATCGCGTATTGTGATTTCATTCAAGTTCCTAGTCCATTATTGTATGATAAACTATTAGTGGAGCAAGGTGTATCTAATTTCGATTAAATGCACCCGAATACAAGGAAAAGTAAAGATATATTAATAGTAAAGGGGTTCATGCGCGGTTCCTTGCGTGCACGGCGCGCGGTCCCGCCGCGCACGGCCCGTGCGGGGCCGTGCCAGCCGCGGTCAATGCGCGCGCGCACCGCGGGCAACGCGCGAACGGGCCGGTACCGGCCCGTTCGCGCAATGGCGACGGCGCGCGCGCGCAATGACCGCGGCGCTGCTGTCCCGTGTTTATCCTGCGTGCACGGCCGGCCGAGTCCGTTTTAAACCATAACTTTTTTCTTGAGAACCCCATCTCGGAAGTTTTTTTAAGCTGTTTTTTGCTACCCCTAAACGTAAAACTTCGCAAAATTTTATTAAAAAAATGCAAAAAATGACGGTTTTTCGACCAAAATGGCCGTTTTTAACCAAAATTTCGATTTTCAAAAAATATGTGCTATTTCTTCTAGCTAGAATATAATTTTATTCTACTAAAAGATACTAAAAATATAACTAGTATGAAAGGACTTTCTATTAAGTTACTGGGCATTTCTAGATTAACAAAAAAAAACTACTTTGAATCTCTGCCGGAAATCGGAATAAAATCAGTTTACTGGGCGCACTTCCGGAAAAGCCAGAACGAGACGCCAGCTCTGATCGAATATCATTTTCCAATTGTTCGCCATGTCGGCGAGTATCTCCTTCTCCTCGACCGATGTCTCGACCGGGATCGACGCTACGCCATCCGCATCTCCTGTGACGGCCTCGTGGTGCGTCTCTACCTGCTATTCCGTCACCCCTACCACCTCGCCGTCGACTGCCACCTCCCCACCGTCATACTGGTAGTATTTTTGAGGGTTTTTGGACCGATTTTTCGCGAATAGCTAGGAATATTTTAGTCACTACTTGCCAATACGTAACTGTTCCCTTAAATACCAAATTTCAGGAGCGAATTCCTGCCGACGCCGTCCACTTGCATCTCCCTCACGCCATCTACGACACCTTCAACTGGCGTCTCTCCATCTTCTGATGAGTGGTATTTTTTTCTGTCATCTGCTTGCGCGATTAAAAATCGCGCGAGACGCGGTGGGTTTGTCGTCATATCACAACGGTTACTTTGAATACGCAGATACGCATGCGATGCTAGCCTACCGTATCTAGGCTTAAGGTTGTCCTACAGGGGCGTAAGGTACACCAAAAGGTTAGAGTGCAGTTTACCCCCCTCCCAGCCGGCACCCAATTTTTGTATCTTGTCCCTCCCTGGTCATCTACAGGTATGTAAAGTATACCAAAATACTCGCCACAGCAAGACGAACATTTTGGTATGCTTCACATACCTGTAGATAAACAGGGAGACGAGATACGGTAGGTGGGGTCGACTTTGGGGGGGGTTAACTGCACTTAAGCCGTCTCGGGTTATCAGCCATCGCACTTCTAGATCTTAACAAGTTTTTTTAATAAAAAGCTATCCTTTTTTATGGAAAAAACCAAAATAATAGAAAATTAGTTAGAAAACATGAAAAACGATTGACAGCTGCGTGTTTTCAGGGAGTCTCTGCCCAGCGAGGAGCTGGTCGACCTCTCGTGGTCTTCATCTGCCTTCCGCAATCACCACCGGCTCGCTTCGTATGCGAGGTATAAGGCTCTCCCCACTTGGCTTTCTCTCGGTTACAAAGCACGTGTCGTGAAAATGACTGTTTTCAGCTCGTCCTCCTCGGTGACCTCGTCGAGCACGGCGTTGTTCTTCTGGGACGCGTCGGCGCTGGCCGAGGATCATTTCGAGGTGATCATGTCCGCGCATTACGAAGACCTGAGCGACTTGACGGATACTGGTAGGAGTAATCGGTTTTTTGGATAATCCGGAATTTTGTAGGGGCGACGCGATCTCTTTCAATTCACACGGCAAATGCGGAGTCGCTTGACGGGGAAAACGGTGGCGATTCTTGAAAAATGCTGAACAACTTTACGGTCCCCAAAGCAAAATAAGATTTTTTCGGTTCTTTAGAATTATCGGGGGGGGGGGAGGGAAATTTTTTCCTCAGCAGCCTGTTTGTATGTGTTCCTTACTAGAAACACGATCAACACTCAATTTGCATAACACGGAAAAATCTTCCCCCGATAGTGTGAAAGTACCAAAAACTGTTTCTACTTTTATCAAAGCGGAGAAAAAATTTACCGCTTATCCGTTAAGGGTCCAGAACCCGACATCTAAATTTCACATCTATTACAATTTTTACAATGGTTGTTCAGCGCTCTCCGCGCTCCCCGACGACCTCTTCGCCGCGGTGATGTGGCCCCTCGATCCGGAGTCGCTGCTCAACGTCGCCAGCGCCGACGACGACTTCAAGCAGCGCATCCGTCAGATGCCGAAGTATTGGGAGACGGTCGATACGGTCTTCGATGGCTACATTATCGACTACCACTTTGTCACCTTTGCCGACGCCTCGATCCTGCTGAAAAACGCGACGATCGCCCGGGAGAACAAGGAGTACCTTGAGCAGATGCCCGTCTGCCGTCGCATTCAAGACATGCCGCTCGAACTTCTCCGCATCGTCGCTGACGGGCTCGACCATTGGGACTACTTCAGCGCGCTCAAGGCCGTGCCACGCTTCATCCACACCGGCCGATACGTCACCGATTTCGCGTAGGTCAATAGGCTCGACCTCGAGAAGGACGGGAACAGTTTTTGGTTAAGATAGGCTTCAAACGATTTTCTTTCGTTAGGGGGGGGGCGGAATTTAAGGTCGTCGATTTTTCAATTTTACATTATGTTTTTGAGAATACTTCAAAAATATACTGGGGGGTTTTATCCACAGTTCAAAAATAAGAGAAACTATTGACAAAAAAGTTTGCCCGTTCAACTCCCTCCCCCCGCTAACGAACCAGAACCAGCGAAACTAAACCTTTCAGGCTGAGCCGCGTGACGGTGCGCGGAATCCCGAGGGCCGACGGGACCAAGGAGACGCAGATCAAGATCGACCACGTCCAGTACGACGCGCAGACGACGGCCTGGCTGCTTGGCCGCGCCGAGCACGTTTTCATCATCCTGTTCGATCCGACCATCACCGAATTCCCCGACGTCCGCCTGCCGTGCTGCGAGACCTGGAAGTTGCTGCCGGTTGAGGTGGGGCTCCAGACGTGAGCCTAAAAACCCTTTTCTCAGACGGACGGCCCGACCTGGCCCGGCCTGGTCGACAAGTTCAAGAAGGCGTGCCGTCGGACCCTGCACCTGCGCGGCCACCCCTACTTCGAGGCGGGCCCGTGCTGGGCGAGCCTGCTCCAGCAGGCCGGCGCCACCGACAAGCGCCTGATGGGATGGGTGTCGGTTGAGGTTGGAAGCCTAAGCCTGACAAGGGAAGTGCACGAAATTAAGGTGGCTTTTCTTTTTGAAAATAAGTGGGTCTGATAGAAGTCGAACACGGGTATTCCGAATCTGTAATCAGAATCTGCTAAATGAAACGGAGGAAAAAGTTATGAGGCTTCAAAGTTGGCAAAATCGACAAAAACGGTACCTTTAGCGGCCTGTAAAAGGCGCGGAAGCGGAATTGAGCAAAAACCGATTGGTGCATCTTGTTCAGCAGAAAAAGCTCTTTCGAATGAGCCTTAATATGTAGCAATTACAGATAATTTGTCAAAAAGCTTCTTTTTAATTCACAGGTAAGGGTAGAGCCTGTGGAAGTCATCGAAGAGATTTCCGCGAAATCATCGTATACTTTTTGAATGATAGCTCATTCGAAAGAGCTTTTTCTGCTGAACAAGATGCACCAATCGGTTTTTGCTCAATTCCGCTTCCGCGCCTTTTACAGGCCGCTAAAGGTACCGTTTTTGTCGATTTTGCCAACTTTGAAGCCTCATAACTTTTTCCTCCGTTTCATTTAGCAGATTCTGATTACAGATTCGGAATACCCGTGTTCGACTCTATCAGACCCACTTATTTTCAAAAAGAAAGCCACCTTAAGTTCGTGCACTTCCCTTGTGAGCTTAAGCCTAGGCCTAACCTAAAGCCTACCCTAGCCTAAGCCTATAAGTAAGCCTGAGCCTGGCCTAAGCCAAAGCCTACGCCGAAGCTATACCGAGGCCCAAAACTAAGCCTAAGCCTAAGCCTAGCTCAATCTCTACTTCAGGTAAAGAAAGTCGGCGTCGAGCACCTGCCCTACCTGCTCCCCTTCAACGGCCCGAAGCTGACCCTCACCTGGTCGCCCCGTCAGCCTCCAGAAGACCACCAGGCCCTGTGGCACTTCATCGAGGCCGCCATCGCCATGCCGCTTGGGCGCGGGCAGCGCATCAAGGTGTTTTTCGTGGTTTTTTGAATGCTAAAATGCAGTAAAACTTGAAATTCTATAAGTCGGTAAATGCTTTGAAATATTATCATGCCATTTTTGTAATCCTGCAAGTCTCCACCCCGTGGAGTACCATCATCTTCAGGTGAACTTCGTGCCCGAGCTACAGCCCGAGACGTTGAGCCCGCAGATGTTCGTCGGCATCATGATGAATGAGGGGCGTGGAAGGGACGACGACGAGATGTACTGGATCATCGACAACGACCGTGCCTTCTCCATTCACATTGATCGCCGCAAGCTGAGGGTCCAGGGCGAGAAGCCGCGTCGCCCGCCGCGTGATCAGCAGCATGCAGCTGCTCGTGTACGGTAAGAGTTCACACGTTACATTATTTTGGGTCGTAATTGAAACCATTGGTATATTTTTTGACCCTTAACGACTGGCGTTATAGAAATTTTGTTTGAATCAACCGTGAAAAATCTTTCACCCCCCGTTTTTCAGCATGGACACCCCGAGGCCCAACATGCGATGAATCGTCTCCTCTTCAAATTAAGCCATTAATCGCCTTTTTCGCGTGTGATTTAATCGATGTATGGTCGATTTCTCAGTTGTGATTTCATTTGACGGGCTTTTGCGTAATGAGCGTTTTTCGATGGTCGAATAAATGGGTGAAAAATATGTTGGAGAAATGAAAGAATCTGGCTCTCTAGGTATGGATCTCTCTCTCTCTCTCTCTCGCTTCCTCTCGCTCTCTCGTATGAAATAAGTTCTCACAAGCACAAAATTGTGTAGGCGGTTGCCAGATCGAGTTCATCATTCCCAAGCAGTTTCCGGGCAGCCATTCTTGCTTCTCTGCCAACCGAATTGGCCGTGGCATCTCAAGGCTTTTATAAAGCAAGCTCTGATTTAGCATAAAAATGCTTCTTATGTTGCTGCTACTTTTCAAACCAACGACCCAAACTCCCGCCCCGGTTTCTCCGTACACATTAATGGACCGCAACTGCTACCTCGCTTGCCAGAAAAATGCCGGAACATACGTGGCGTATTTCCCGAACAATACTTGCGCCTGCTTCTATCGCAACACAGAGCAATGGAAAATGGAATCCGCTGCACAGTTTCTGCAAAATTCAAAGATTGGAGATTTGCTGAAATTGGATCCGACGAGCAACTACTACCTCGATACCAAGACTTTTGGGGTATGCCGGGGGAGTTTGCCGAAACTTAAAAAACTATTGTTAATAGAGATTTGATTTTTTCACTGTTCCTCTCTTTTTCAGCCGCTCCAGAATGCAAAGTTAGTGGAGCAAAACTTCGTCCTTCTCGACATCGCCCAACCCTACGTCAACACATCAGGCTGGGGTCAATGGACGGACCTGGCAAAATGTACAGGGCGATTGCTATGTGGCATGTGTGGGACAAAACCGCAGCAGCGGACCTGTTTGACCGGGAACTGCACGTAAGTCGCATCTACGTAATACAACAACGTTTCGTTTTCCAAATGAGGCATAACAAGAATTTCAAAACGATTCTATGAAAACTGCCGATCTTTGCAAAATCTGCATTTTAATTTTCGAACTCAAGCTAAAAGTATGACGCTGATCCAATCTAATCTTTACGGCAGTTTTCAGCAATTCTACCTGGGAAACTAAAGTCAAATTGGCTCGAATGCAACCTGGAAAACCCGGAAAATTTTACAACATGGCTTGTTAATGGGCGCATTTAAGTAAAATACGGCTCTGAAGGTTGTTGCAACTTCGCCATTTCAATGGCTTTTGAATGTCATAACCTCCGGTCCTTACAATTAGCGTGACATCTCCGCCCAGTTGGGGGGATGTTTTTATTGCGACACCATGTACTAGTGAGCATTTTGCATTATTACGCAGGGCCAAAATTTTATTGTTTTGCGATTTCAGAGGCTCGACAACGCGCACAGTGCATTGTTTGGATAAGATCTGTACGTTTCCGGATGAAACGTGTTGCCCTGGTTTTCAGAAAGCTTATAATCTTCAAAAAGGATACAGATGCCAGCGATCGGCTATTATAATTCCAACGTGAAGTCGTACTTTTACGGCATGGCTTGGGCTAACATTCTCACGCTGGCCTGTATCATTTAAAAAACAGAGCCCGTGTAATCAAGTTTTCTATGCGGCTTCTGCCACACTAATTGTTTCACATCTCACTTGCCGTTGGGATCATGTTTTTTTTTCATAGCGGATTTACGCGATTGTTGCTTTTGATTGAATAAAGATTAAGCAATTTTGTATTACACAACAACAACAACAAATATGGCATGGCATTCATAGTTTCTAGCAACTAAATTCTCGCAAAACTGGCCTTGCATTCCTCGAAAAACCTACCTCAGGAGGAGCATTCCGTATGAATTCCGGCAAGCGGCAAAAGCACCCCTGTCAACTCCATTTGTCAATTGTTGAAAGTCGCCAGGCAGCGAGTTCCGGTTGGCTGAGTGAGGAATAGGCGCGAGGTTCCAGATCTGTTTCTGAAATAATCCCTGGCTGGCGCAATGCTTCTTCTATTATTGATCATACTCAAAGCCACATCCCCGCAATCGGTCCCCATTTCCCCGGACACGCTGATAACCACGGACTGCTACTCAAATTGCTCCAAAAATAATGGCAAATACGTGGCTTACTTTGCTAATAATACTTGCGGTTGTTTGATACATTACAGTACAAGCCTCAGCAACCCGCCCGCATCCCCATTACTGCAAAACTCGACAATAGGTGAGCAGCTACGACTCGATCCGACGAGCAACTATTATCTGGATGTGCAGGCTTTCGGGGTATACTCTCAAGCGATCGCCAAATGTTTAAAATTTATCAGTCGCTAAAGGTAGCAAATTTGGTAAAGCAAACGATGATCTTCCTGGACATTGCGCAGCCCTACGACAATTCGAGCGGTTGGGGCCCGTGGACCGACATCACGACGTGCGATGCGGTCCCATTTTGCGGTATGCACGGGACAAAGCAGCAGCAGCGGACATGCTGGGCTCAGAGCTGCACGTAAGTCCGGAAGGAAGCCCGTTGCACGCATCTTTCACCCCTTAACAAAGTCGCTGCAAAGTCTTTAGGTTCTTTCGCATTATCGGGGGACCAACTTTTTTCGTAGAATCTAATTTTTTATATATAGTAGGATATTGGGAAGTGTTTCTAAATAATTTTTTGCCATTCCGAAACGTGAAAACTATACCAAATTGTAGTAAAAATGACAAAAATATCGATTTTTCCACCAAAAGGATCGATTTATCGCCCATGTGGCAAATTTTTCAAAACTTTTTGGATAGTTTTGCCAGTTAAATGATTGTCATTTTTTACCGAAATCGCTAATAAAACACCTGCTATTAAGTCGCTAGACATTTCTGGCCTTATACAGAAATCCCCCCCGATAATGCGTAAGAACAAGCTTTTAGAGGATCCGCCACACGCACGTTGGTATGCCCGGAACAGATCTGCTCGTTTCCATTGTGGGATTGTCGTGATGGCTTTGGGAAATACCTTAACTCCGCGAAAAGAAATTACACGTGTCAGAGGATGGCCACCCTTATTCCAGCCTGAGAGTGAATTTTCTAGCCCGTCAAATAAAGTTATACCACCTAACAATCAAGACCACAAATTTCCCGCATGTCCGCTATGGCGTTGATGGATTTAATACGAGATACAACTCCTAGTTTTGTATGCACTTTTATAATGTCTTTTCTCTCCCCGAAAAGCTTGCTCGCTGATCACAACCGCCCATGGGTTCGGTCCAGATGGTTCAAGGGAAAGGGCGTACTGTGCGTGTTTTTCGCGCGTTGCGTGCGCGTGCGCGGAATAGCAACCGGTTTTTAGCTGAGCAGGCCTGTGCAATTGCGCGACGCGTTCGCGGTTGCGGTCTTCCCTCCTTCCCAAAGCTACCGGACGTTTTATTAGGAGCCGGGCCGCTGTGTGATAACAATGTGAATTTGATAGCATAAGCTTTTGGGTTCAAATGCGTGCAGAAAGGCGCCCTCTCCATGCGCCCAATGTCTCACCAGAATTTGAACGCGTAAGCTTTTCTCCGGAATGCACGGCATCAGCTTTTTATATAGTTTTTTACGCCTATTAAATTATATTTGTCATAATTTGACGAATTGTTAACGAACCGAATTTTTTAGTTATTATTTTGTTGATGGGACAAGGACTATGTGCAATGGTATTCCTGAAAACGCAAAGATGAAGTGTTTTTCAAAACTTGAAAGCAGCAATTCCCCGAAAATAAAATGCTTTAATCTATAAATTTCCACAAATATACACAAATAAATCAATCCAAACAAAACAAGTTAGTTGCACTCTACATTAATATAGAGTGGAAGTGGAAACTTTACTTTACGACAGCGAGAGTTACTGGGACCGCAGTGCTTTATTTATGAAAAATCGTTGAATTTATCGAACTAAAAATTTCAGAAATGGAATGGTTGCTTTGAAAACCTTTTTCAATTCCCATTTTCGCACTTTTTCCATAGCCATTAATGCTCGAAATCGACCCCTGAATTCCTTTGATAGCGTAAGCGAATATCGATTTTCATCCTCAATTTCGCCGCTTTTTCTCGGTTTTATCAAGTTTTCCTGCGTTTCTCGAGTTTTTATCAAAAACGCTATATCGCAATAAAGTTAACATCAAGATTCAGGATTTCTGCAGAAAATGCGGGCCTTCCAATCCTACCACACGAACCGGGAGGTCAACCAGCTTGGACTGCAATTTTTTCGGCTGTACCAGGATGAGATATTGGACGTGTTGCTGAGTGATCGACAAGAATTACTGGCTCATGTCTGGGCGTTTAATGAAATATTTGGTATCATGAAGTGGTTACGACAGGTAAATCGGCGAATTCAGGAGAACAGACCCAAGAATTAGCGGATCGACTAATGGATGCTGACGAGAGGGAATGCTATCTCGTCGGTTTGACGCAAAATTTATAACATCTTAGCCATTTTATTTAAGATTGAATTTTAAAGCGACTTAAGAGGGTGGTAAAAATTTTAATAAGCCCTTTTAGATCGTCTCCCAGATGCTCCACCATCTTCTCATGACCGAGAAGGGCACTTTGGCGGTTGACGCATGGGTTCAGACAGGTATTTTTATAGCAAATTAAACCTAAAAACCGAAATTCTATATTTAATAAACAGAATTATATAAGACTCGAAAATATTAGCAAATATTTAGTCCGCTCAAGCCTGCACGCAGTAGCCCACGGCAAGGGGATTGACATCATGGAGCCGAGGGTGCGGACTTTCGTCAAGGTGGGCTGCGTTTTAGGCGTTTTAAGACTATTCTATTAAAGTTTAATTCGGTAATTTGATTTGAAATATAGTGTATTACATCTTAACAAAACAAAAATCAAGCGTCAGGCAAAATAACATGGCATTTTCAGTTTTTCATGAGGGACGACGACCCGAAATTCCTTCAAAAAATTGTTGCCAGTCTGCATGTGGACGCCATTATCGAACAGGTAATTTATTCGTTGAAAATTATCCGATTTTGATTTAGTTAAAAGCCAAAAAACGGTCCTACCAGTTCTTCCTGGACGAGTATGAAAAGGCGTACCGTATCCGCCGGCTCGACATGATACGAGGCCAGGAGAAGCAGCTGGACAGCAGATTTTATTCGAAAGGTAGGCAAGTCTTGTGTTACCGATACCTTTAAATAACCTTAGCCTTGCCATAATTATGCAAAAAGCGTTTTTGCGTTTTTAAAACTACAGTAACCTTCAGAACTCGATCACCGTTTCTTTGCTCGTCTCTTCATCCGCTGCTTACCGAAATGTAACCTCGATGAGGGCGCGGAAGAGGATTGGGTTTACGATCTTGTAGCGTAAGTTTGAAGCTACTTAGTAGGCAGGCTAGCAGAAAGCTTTGAGGAATCCACCTAAGCCTACAAACCGTGTTTTTTTTAGTTTGCTGCGTCGTGACGCTCGGAATCGAGCCATGCTTCGAATTTTTATGCCTGATTATGCTCTTCAACTAGGTGAAGCTGGATGCTAGATTTTGTATCTAAATTTTTTTTAGAAGTCCGGCGACAGCGTGAAATACAAGCTACGCATCAGGATTTTTCGATCGAGTTGGAGGAGGAGGGCCAGGAGGTGACGGAATGCACACCGCAGTCGGAGGCTAACTCCGAGATGTACGATCAATGTGGGTTTTTGTTATCTCACGCTTTCTCTCTCTCTCTCTCTCCCTCTCTCTCTCTCTCTCTCCCTCTCTCTCTCTCCTTCATGGATACCCTTCAGGGCTCATGCTAAGCGACTTACCGCAGGAAGAAATCGAATGGAACCTGCGCACCTATCAGAGTGAGCTGGCGATGGCGGCCTGCCAAGGGTAAGACCTGCAAATAAGCTTTTCTACTGTTTTCCAGCAAAAATACAGTAATCGTGGCCCCGACCGGCTCAGGAAAAACTCGAGTCGCCGCCTACGTTGCTGATCAACATTTCCGGAGGAGAAAAGTTGATGGGAAGCCGAGTAGGGTAGGTATAGAAAGATAGAAAGAGAGAGAGAGAGAGAGAGAGAGAAGAGAGAGAAGGTTGAGAGAGCGAGAGTTGAGAGAGAGAGAGCAACTATCTTGATTTAGGTAGTATTCGTCGTTCCCAGCGTCCCATTGGTCGAGCAACAGCAACGCGCGTTTCAGGATCTCTTCGAAGGGGTGAGCTAATTGGCAGATTTAATTTATTAAAAAAATTGGAGGTTAAGATTACAAGCCAAGCCTAAAATTAGTTCAGCAGCTACAAACGCGGCGGATTCCAGAAGGATTTTTGCAAGCTTTCTGTTTAGCGTCTGATCGTCATCGGCCTACATGGTGCATCGGCTATCGGAGACCAGGACGACCGTAAAAAGCTTCTCCTCGGAGCCCACATCACTGTCATCACCCCTCAGTTGCTAGTGTAAGCAAAAAATCTCCAAAAGCATCGACGCCTCGTTTTAGCAACATGCTACAATCCGTGCGCCGCTCGGAGCGCATCTACATTTGCGACTTGACGATGATCATCCTAGACGAGTGTCACTATACGACAAAAGAGAGCGCATATAATGTGTTGATGGATATGGTCCAAGAGTATAAGCATGCAAAACCGCAGGTATGTATTGGATCAGATACTTGCAAGTGCCTTTAAAAGGTTAGGAGGGTCTAAAGTCGACCCCAAACAATGACTAGGCCTCGAGAGTTACGAGTCGCAGCGTTATTGCGCTTTCCTGTCCCTTTAAAGTTTCTATCCCATTTTTTCTAGATTGTTGGAATGTCCGCCTCCCTGGGCACGGGCGACCAGCCACACAACGTCGAGCAAGTCTGCCAATACATCTATACACTATGCGGGGCGATGGGCTGCCAGCAGTTGAGCACCGTGCAGAGGTACAAGGACGAGCTGAACAAGTTCGTGCCGATGCCGGAGGATGGTCAGTAAAAATTCCATTACATGACTTTCGAAAAGTTTAGAAGTGAAGCACTGCACGAGGGTACGAGGGCCGCATACTTTTTAGTAAGTCTTAAGCCCGAAGTTAAAGTCAGCAGCACTCACTCTCTCCGCCTCTCTGTCCCTCGCTCTTTCCCGCTCTCTCTCTCTCTCTCTCTCTCTCTCTCTCCCCTCTGAAAAGCCCTTTTCAGCCACACCCTCTGGGTCCAAACGGAAAACTACCAATGGAAGGTTCAATGTATACTGAAGGAGCTCACCAAAAGCCCAGGAGCCGTCTTCAGCGAGGTGAGCAGCACCAGTATCTTTTTTCGAAAAGGAGTTTCAGCACGAAATCGCGCTCGATCATGCCTTCAAATGCGTGTCTCGCTACGTCGGCGTACTCGCGAACCTGTTGGACAAGACGACAAAGTGGGGCTAGACTGAGTTTTAGAACTTGTATTTTTTCAGGCAGAGCAATTTGCCCACGCAGCTGCGAATGGATTTGATCGCCGGATTGGAGGTGTTGAGGGTAAGTAGGGGTTACCGTTAGCTCGTTCGTTAACGTTAGCTCTCTCTCTCTCTCACTCTCTCCAAACATCGTTGATTTCAGATTTGTGCCAACACTTTTCTCCTCGACGAGGTTATGCCTTCCTTTTACGCATGCGAATATCTAGTAAAGGTATATATTAGTACAGCAAATATATAGAATCACGGTCAAATTTAGAAGATATCGCAAAATAGTACTAAACTACAAATTTAGGCGTTCAAAGCACACGCCGGCGCCCACCAATACTACAGCAGTTTTTGGGAGAATGGTAGGTAGTGGACCTCCCGAAGGTAGTCTAGTAGGTAGTGTATATGGTAGTAGACTTTCATCACTTCATTTTTTCAAGCTCATAGAAAGACGAAAAATTAGGGGAAGGAAAAGAATACGAGATAATTTTACCAATGTATGCCTAAAATTTAGGTTCCACACTGTACTTTGTTTTTCAGACTTCCAGGGACAACTCATCGAAGCGATCCGCAAGGAAAAAGTGGGAGAAAAACAGATCCTCAGCGAGCTCGAGTCGCGAATCCGGCATCAACTGGAATCAAAGCCGGATAGCCGGATTATAATTTTTGTGAACGAGCGATCATCTGCTCACTTGCTGTCCACTGCCATTAATAAGCATCCATTCTTCGACGGACTGCGTCAAGGAGTTCGAGGGGATATTGCTGGATATGCGACCGGTATAAAAAGCTTCACACGTATTAAGGCATCTTAGGTACCAGCGCGAAAAATAAGGGAGCTACAAATGCACAAACTGTCCAGGAGCAGTCGAGGATGCTTTATCGATTTAAGGAAGGGGAACTGAAAGTCAGTAACTTAAGAGTACAAGTTTCTCTATCTCTCTCGCTCTTTATCTCTCTCTCTCTCTCTCTCTCTCTCTCTCTCTCTCTCTTTCTCTCTCTCTCTCTCTATTTCTCTCTCTTTCTCCCCCAGGTTACGTCCCTTTCCAGATCCTCGTCGCCACCAATGTCCTCCAAGAAGGTGTTGATGTCCAAACCTGCAACCTCATCATCAAGTACAACGTTACCGGCAACGTCATCAGCGAGGTTCAGAAGCGAGGTAGATAAGCAACTCGGGCCCAGAAATAATCCATCAGGTCGTGCTCGCGCCGTTGGCTCCAAGTCCGTGCTCCTCGCCGTCACCGAGTCGGTAGAGCAACGGGAGATGGAGAACAAGCTCGGTGAAATGTTCATGGACCGGGCGGCGAAGATCATCTCCAGGTTGAACGAGACCGAGTTCACCGCCAGGGTCAGTTCGAAGAGAGAAAAATAAAGCGCGAGAGAGGGAGAGCGAGAAAGAGCGAGCAAGGCGAGATAGAGCGCGCATGAGAGAGGGAGTGCGAGAGAGTGACGGAGAGAGATAGGGATAGAGAGAGAGAACGATTCTAGCCCATTTTAGTGCGAGCAAGCCCGCCAGGAGCGGATTCAGCGCAAAGCACAGGAGCTGATGGAGCAGATGAAGCTGCAAACCAAAAACCTGGAGTGCACCTTAAAATGTATGAATTGTGAGGCGACGCTTGGCCCCTCGATGCAAATGAGGGTAATTATGAATTTGCACTACGTGCTCTGCCACGAAGAGATCTGGGAGCGAATTCTGTTTGAGCCGGAGAGAAGGACAAAGGTATGCTGGCTCCTTGAAGACTTATATAATTGCCTTCATTGCCCCTTGAGAATGATATTAAATTTTCCAGACCTTCGGCGACACAGCCCTCGTGCTCGGCAAGGCCAAATGCGCAAATATTGTGGGCGATGGGCCCTGTAATCAGCACCTTGGTTATGTGCTCAAGTATGCAGATTCCTATCATGTACAGTTGACGTTGAGATCGGTAAATTTCGGTTTTAAACGATTTGATAAAACTTTAATTTTCGCTGTTAATCATCGACGACCAAACGGGTGATCCGTCGGATGAGACAAGGCGCAAATGGGCTAGCGTACGGACGTCGTTGTTCTGGATTCGTGGCATCAACGATGGGGATTTGGTGGGTGTCCTAAAGTTACGTTAGAGGTGATATCGTGGTGATACCTACAAAATATTAAAAAAAAAGCAAATTTTAGAAGCGCATGCTTCGGCCGCTACCACAGAAGTTGATGAGGTCGTTCGTGGAGGCAGAGGAGGCGCTGAAGCAAGAGGTAGGGTGAGAGAGAAAGAGAGAGATGAGAGAGGGAGAGATAGACAGAAAAAGATGATGCAATGACCTCGATCCTACGCCTTCTTAGATGAAGCAACAATTGTCTCGTCGTCGTGAGCGCTTGGCTAGAGGCCAGCAACCACTCCTGGAATGGGACGACGATTACGACACGAAAAGAAATGAGAATGACTGAAGCTCACTTTGATTCTCAGAAGATCATCTCATTAATATGCCGGTATGACCGTTCACCCTTGAACTGTTAAAATAAATTAAATTTGATTATAGGAAAATTCTGTGTTTTCTTTTGTTCTTGATTCCCTGTGGATTCTCTTGCCAGTGGTGTTGTGAAGTTTTGTTTTTATTTATGCATTAATAAATTTCAAAATCTGAAAAGAACAACTGGATTTACAGCAAGTAATAAGACAAGTACGATACGATACACACGTTAATGGGCTGTGTCCGGAACCGGCGAAAACAAGAGGGCGTTCCAAAATCCAAATTGTCCTGGTTTTCTTGCAACCCAAGGTGCAAAGTTCCAATTTCGCCTCTGCCGGCTGCTCCTGGCGACAGTCTGAAAAAATCGGGCACCGAAAATGGCTAACCACGTTGTTGCCGGATTATGCAAATGGGCTGGGTGCAAGCGGCAAGGGGGCTGCGACCCTGGCCCATCAGACTTCACTTTTTGATGCCGTTTCCACAAAGTATACTGGAACAGCATTCGTACCGCAATCAGCCCCTGGTATTTGGAACTTTGAGGCCAGAAAGTGGTTGTTGAAAGTGCGATAGTCCCTCGGGGTTCCATTTTTGCGTTTTTCGATGGTCAGCCGGCATTTATATTTCAATCGCTTCTTTCTATCACGTTTAAAAAAAAATCAGTTGTTATATTATTATTGTTCTATAATCCGGAATGATTGAATTTGTATGGCACCTTGGGGAAACCCGGACGTTGTTTTTGGCAACGTATATTTTCTGAGAATTTCTCTTAAAAACCGTTTAATGGTATCTTCTTAAGGAGATTGTTTTGTCGAGTAACTCAGAGAAAAAGAGAGAACGTTTTGCTATATATTTCATACCATAATAGTCATGTATTTGCCAACTTTTCCTTACAGTACTGCTGCATCTCTGTACCCCTAGAAAACGCAGCCATTCAATAACAGTCATTTTAGGAAGATGTCTGACAGCACATCCTCGACGCGGGTCCTTCACGACAAGGAAAAGAAGGCTGATGTTATGTAATACCTGCTGATTGTTAGTTAAAAATCATTACAGTACCCCAAAAACCGAGTGGGCTTCGCTATGGATTTCCGGGATCATCCAATTTTTCTGCGCCATCCAATTTACGATCTATTTTTCTTCGCTATGGCCGTATTTACAACAAGTAAGAAAATCCAAATCCTTCCCATTATCGTATTTCCTCGCCTATTAACGATTTTATCGCTGAATTTCAGCTTGATCCCGCCTCGACTGAATCTCAATTCGGGCATATCACTGCCATTTACAGCCTCGGCCAGGGCTCCTCCCTGATGGTGTACGGTATCTGGAGCAAGAAAGCGCAGAATACAAGTCTTCCTGTGCTAGTAAGGTCATTTTAGAAACCATTGTACTTTGGCCTAGACAGGAATATTCATGATGGCGCTCGGAAATGCGGTGTATCTGTTGATACCAATTTTTGGGATTCAGCCTTATGCTGGGATGATGGCATCCAGATTGATTATGGGTTTGGGAGCTGGTGGGTGCATTAATGGGATACCAGAACGAAAATTTGGTTTAGAAAACTTAGCAAATCCATAAACTTTAAATTAAAAATACGACTTAACTTGGGAAAACGCTGTATCTATGTATTTGCAAAAACTATACAATTACGTTTACCCATTTTTTATGCGTTTGTTTTAGGTATCATTTCCCCGCTTCGCGCCTACGCAATCCAGGCCAGTACTAAGGACGATCGATCGAGGGCTATATCGCTAAATACGGGCGGTTTTTGCCTGGGATTGCTGGCGGGCCCAGGTGAGCTTCGATTTCTCGCCCCTTGTCGGCCTTTACGTAATGTAAAAGAAACCTCATTTGCTAAAATCATTTAGCAGGAGTAGAACTTTCAGCCCTACACGTCTAAATACCTATAATGCTTTTCCTAAACCATTTTTAGCTCTTCAAATCCTGTTCACCCCGCTCGGCTACCCGGGAATTCGGCTATTCTGGAATTTCTCGGCCAATATCTATACCGGGCCGGCTATCATGGGAATTCTTGTGAATCTATTTTCCGGTATTATGATGGTGATGGCCTTCCGAGAGTCAAGAATTGGGATTTACAAAATTGAGAAAATGGAGAATCGTGAGTTATGGCATTGCGACGACAAAGCTGGTTTAGCCGAGCATGAGCGGTTTTTCGCGCTTCCAAAGTATGACATTATTGGTGCTCTCATTTGCATATTTTCACGATTCGTTCAAATGTTTGTGATCACGAATCTGGAGACGTGGGTCTAAATTTGCTTTTCAAGACGCTGGGACAGCGGAGCGAAGCAGAGATAGAGACAGAGAGAGAGAGAGAGCGAGCGAGCGAGGGAGAGAAGAGAAAGAGAAAGAGATAGGGCGCTGTTTATTACTGAATGTGACGGATTTTTACCCTACGCGTTGTTCTTTCAGAATCGGCTCTCCTCTCACAATGACCGTATTTGCTTGGACTCGTGAAAAAGCCGTCTACTACAACTCGATGATGCACATCGGTTTCGGGCTGATCGGACTTGTCTACTATGGAGCGAATACAATTTGGGACTTTAGCAAGCAGTATGTCGAGCGTTTTTTTTTTTTCGAGCGGGCAGGCAACTAGCAAAGGCTTGGATAACCGAATTTTGAGAGAAAGCTTCATCCTACCCGTTGTGCTGCGTATATTTTTGTAAAGACAGCAATTCAGCCTGAATCATCGGCTCTGGACAATCTATGGAGTGCTACTCGTGACGTTGTTCCACTTACTTACCTATCCTTGGTGGTTCTTGCCCGGAAGCATTCAATATCAGAAGGAATGTAGGTTTTTTGCCCTTTTTCTGTTCCTAGGAAAATTCGTCTCCATTACCTTCAAAATACTTTTAAGAGTTTATTTAGACGACCTAGTTAATGGAACTCTTGTCAAAATCACGGAGCCAGTGGGATGCCGTCCAACCTTTGATTGGTGCGCCACCACTCCACCTATAAATGTTTACGTCTACGTTTTTTCCTACATATTCCTAATTGGGCTGGCATTTCCCATCATTAATGTGACGATGACGGTTGTATATTCGGATGTTATCGGACCTAGGGATCAGGTGGGTCAAGAAAAATCAAAAACTAGCAATTTCGCTACGCAAAGGCGCGAAAAACTTGAAAGGTCATCTCGTAAAGTTCTATAACCGAAGACATCCGACTAGCGGTAATTTCTATAACAGCTCAACCAATTTTTTTGGTAGTTTTAAATGTCATTTTTAAATATTTGCGATTCTTCAGGGCACCATGCAAGGAATTATACTACTAGCTGGTAGTATGGCGCGGTTGATGGGCCCGCTTTTCGTTGCGTAAGCTCTTAACCGTTTTTCTAGCAGGGTTTCGTGTTTTTCAGAAGCTTTTTCGAGTCCTCAGGCATGAAACTGCCCTGGATTATTGAGATTGCCATGTCTATCGGATGCGCAATGTTATGGATAATTTACTACAAACGGTAGTATTTTTCTATCACCAAAAATCGGATTTCCTTGTTCAGAATGGTCCCCCTGAAACACGGAAACGAGCTGAAAGCCGGCGACCATTATAAAAATAAATTCGGCAAGGTGGAACGGTTTTGAGAAAATAAAAATTTACCGGAAGTTCCGTTTGGGTTTTTTTTGCTGCTGACTACAGACTACAACTAGAGACGATTTGAAAAAGGCTAATGCTAGATAAACGTTTTCCACCTCTTTATGTTTTTCCCCCAGACCAAAAATTTCGGTGTGACGTACCCATAACCAGTCCGGTTTTCGTTTTGTGCACAACAACTTTCTCTCTCTCTCTCTCCCTCCCTCTCTCTCTCTCTCTCTCTCTCTCTCTCTCTCTCACCATTCCTTTCTTCCCCAAATCTACGTCACAATAAACTGAATGTCTCGCGGCTGGGCTCACGTCAGGTGAGGAGCAGGAAAAGTTCGTATTCTCTGTGGTGACCGAAAACGGGACGAAAAAAACGGCGGAACCGGATATTTATGTGACGTAATCGAATAAGTTTGTGTGGATTTCCAGTGTTGATAAGCGAAGTTTTAATTGGTCAAACGTGAAATTTCAATGACAAAAATTTTCTCGTGTCACAATAGCTTCAAAAACTCGTCCTCTCTCACATTCTCTCTCGTACTCACGCGCATTCTCTCTAGCTCTCTCTCTCCCTCTCTCTCTCTCTCTCGCTTTCTCTCTGTTTTTCCTTCTCTTATCTTTGGTGACGTCGAGGCCTCATCAAGATGACGAAAACTTTATGTTATTTCGCGGATCTGGTGAACTCTATTAACGGATCGCTAGATAACTTCAATTACCCTAAACCCGGTTATCTTACGGAATTTTAGGCTCACGAGTCAAGCCCGCACACTCATAGCATTCCATCCTTATCAAACTGGGCCAATGTTCGCTCCTCTTTTTCGAGGCATTATTCAGCCCTGCGGGCTGAATAAGAGGGGGACGACGTGTTGTGCCGGAAACGACCCCCTTTGAGCCCTCAGTATTTGTCTTCGGCTGAGTCAGGACATGGCTGACTCATGACATCGGCTGAGTCAAAAAGTGACAAACGGCTTTGTCACAGGCGTGGGACTGGTTTTGCTGGTTGGTGAGAATTTTTTGATTCGAAAAAAATTGGTGAGGAAGAGCATGTGCGTGAATTCAGGTAGAAGCGTAAAGCAGTTCTATATTAGAAGGCCTGGCAAGCAGATGTACAAACACGTACCAATACGTACAGAGACGCACGCCCGCGTAACGCACAGGCAACGCGCACCCAACGCATATGCGACGCACACGTGACGCGTACGCAATGCGCGAAATGGCCAAGGTTCCTCTGCTCTGCTTTTTGAGGAGACGCAGTCTGAACCGTGACGCGGACGCAAAGGCAGGCGTAACAAGTCACGTTCACTTGTTTCACAGAACATACTTTATACGCGGCTTCTTCTGGAGCTTTAGAGATAGCTTTAGACCTTCTAAGCAATGTATTTTCACCAAGCTTTCTTCCATCGCTGATTTTTAAAAACCGACTGAAACTGGGAAATCGGTTGTTTCCATGAATCATGTTCCTGTGCCGAAATGGTATTTAGCTACATAGAAGGTATTTTCAGACTCCCTTGGACAACCGGACGTTGATCGATCAGGTACACTTTTCCCCAGCCGCTCGATCCTGCGAAATCACCCAAACATCCGGTGTGCCACACCCAGTTCTTCCAGGTTGATCCCTGTCAGCCGCCAGTCCTCAACGACCCCTAAAGGGCGCTCCAAAATCCGGGGGCGCCCCCGGAAACACACCGGAATCACCCAGAATGACCGTTCTTTATGTGCTCTTTCACACGGCCTATCCACCTGGCTGCCCCACCCCATAGGAGGGGCTCACTCAAATTTTGCTCCCAGCCCGATTCGATTTATCACTTCAGCTAGGGGTGGTTCGCTTTTCCGAAGCGGCTGATAATGCCTAAATGACCAGGCGGGGCTATATTCCGGTAAAGAGGCCCGTTCACAGCCTGTGATTTGTGCTTTGGGGTTATAAAGATGACGCCGGAAACTGGGGTTGGTTCTTTGGAGTCATAGTTCTGGAAGTGGAAACAAAAAATGATTGTTAACGCGAGAGCGAGACAGGGAGAGAGAGCTAGCGAGAGAGAGAGAAGGAGAGAGGGAGAGAGAGTGGGAGAGAAAGGGAGGAAAGAGAGGAAGGGCCGAGAGAGAGAGAGAGAGAGAGAGAGAGAGAGAGAGAGAGAGAGCGAGAACGAGAGAACGAAAGAGCGCGCGTGAGTAAAGGAGAGACGTTTTCACGAGTTAATATTTAGCTTTAAAGGTAGGCCAAGTCAGAGGAACCTCCCTCGTTTGTCTGGATATCGACAACAACCACAACTTCTACGTGACACGCCAATAGACTAGAAAAGATCAAAAACAACGGTGTGTCCCATGCCTTGCCGATCCCTTTAAAGGCCAAGGAGTCAAAAGCCAGAAACTACAAATATGGTTTCACATTCACATCCCGACACGCGGCTTGTACTGGTCAATGTTTCATGCACCAAAGACGATGAGCTATTAAGCAGTACAATTCGCGGGAGGAATTATTGCGATATTTTTCAAATTTCGAACAGAATAGATTTCTATAGAAAATGAGCGCTATAAGGCTGTCCGACTCTCAGATACCCATTCAGCTTACCGGGATCGCATTCTGAAGCCGGGCCCCCGGGCGGCTATAATCCGGCCACCCTTTATATACATTTCTCACAGCCAAAGCCACTACACCCCCAAAGGGCTAATCAATTCGCTGGTGTGAATTTCGCATGGGACTGAGGTGAGGAGCTGAATTTGCTCAGTCAGCCGCCTTGTCTCGACAAGTTGTCTAAAATATGGCTGAATCAGGGCACGAATGAGGCGGTCGAGAATTTTCCCGCGCCTCGGAAATTTGTGAGGGAAGAAAATTCTGTGGCAATATGGTCGCCTGCGGGTCGTAAAGTTGGATTGCTGCAAGAAAATTCATGGGTTTTTTGGAGTGACGCGTAGTGGCAGAAAAGTGCAAGGATACCGGAAAGGCGCTTTTTTTATGAATTTTCATTTCCTCGAAAATGTTTAAAATCCAGCAAGACACGGCAGTTCTCCCAAAATCAGATTTTGGAGCTGGAGCTCTGGAACTGGAGCTCACTGGAGCATTTAATTTGAATAAAACACCCATAAAAAAGTGATGCCTTTGTGTTGCGAGGTGCGAAATCCGAGCACCTATTTCGCAAGCCCTTAAAAACAAGGGCCGCATCAAACAAATTTGCGAAAGTGGTCCTTAAAAATTAGTTTTGCAAAAATCGAATTGATCGGTAGAAACAGCTTTAAATTTAAAGGCTTTAACATTATGTAATTTTAAAGAGAAAGCAGAACAAGCTAAATTTTCTGATCTAGGCTTCCCCGAACTCTGAGAACCTAGGAATTTCGAAACCCGCCAACCAGGTTCTTGCGTCAAGGCAATCTAATAAAAACAGCATGATAATGGCAGTGCGGTAGTGCAAAATATATCCAGCTAGCGGATTGGATGACAAACAAAAATGTGGAAATCGTAAAGAACTTCCGGTTTCCAATGTACATATTTTGGGCCAGAGCAGATCTTGCAGAAATAAGCTTGAGCGATATAGGCGGTAGCTGAAAATATATACTTCGATTTTGATGACAAATACTGGTCACGAAATCTCCTAGAAGTTCTTGTTTTCGAAACTGCAACCAGAATCCCTTGCAAAAGCCAATCAACCCGTTACGCAATCGTCAGCTGAGTAATCGGAGGTCCGGAAAAGCCGCTGTTGTATTACTGGGGGTGTATGCGAGAGAGAGAGAGAGAGAGAGAGAGAGAGAGAGAGAAAGAGAGAGAGAAAGAGCCAGAATATTTTCGAAAGCCTCCTCATTTTTCTGTTTTTCTCCACGACAAGGGGCGAGCGTTCCGTGTGATTCCGCATCCTCTCTCCACCACCCTAAAGTGTGCCCTCTCGCGCCGTCTGCATCTCTCCACCCTCCTCCCTCTCCCCACTCTATCACCCCGGAATAGGCCCTGCCCCCTGAAAGAATGACTCACAAACTCTATAAAATGGGGGGACGGCCCCCTACCAGGGCTCTCATTATATTCCCTTACAGTCCTATTGACGCTATGATTCAGCTTACTTTGGCTACCGTATTCATGGAGTTGGGTCTTTTTCGAAATTGAGGCGATGAGGTTGGTTTCGACATTGTGTGAATTATTTGTCGTAACTGGATGTAATTTAGTAATACAAGCATGGTTGATTTTTAAAAATTCGCGCGTTAGTCTCCAGAGCTTTTAGTGTGATTTTGCATGAAATTTAAATATGATTATTTATCTTTTAAAAGCTAAGAGCTAGAATAATACTGTAGTCGATAGTAAAGAACGTAGTCGTTAGTATAAAACGTAGCCAAAAGGTTTTTGGCACAGAAAGTATAGCCCAAGTGCATCGACAGCCATATATAGCCAAACTTGGCCTGTAAAGTTAATTTCCGCCCCCGAGTCCGACGTATTACCTGCCGAAAATTAGTTCAGCAAAGGCGCCAATGGTAGCTTGGGGGAATGGCACGATTTTCTTGGGATCAGAGTGTTTTATTGTCAAAATAGCTTCTGAATGGACTCTAAAGGGCCGTAAAGCCAGAAAAAATAACTGAAAAACTTCTGAAAATTTCTCAAAAAGCTGGATTTGGCTCTACAGTAACCCTGGAATGTTCCGAAGCACAATCATGACAAAAACAAATCGATTACACTATCCTAAGACCAACATCTCAGTCCATTTCCGGACCAAAGGCAACCCGTCCGATTCGGCGAATCGCCTCCGATTTTCTCAATTTTTTCTGTGCGGTGATGTGTGGGCTGGGGGCAAAGCCCTGGTGGGGATGATGACTGTGCCGGTGTGTGGTTCGTGGAGGGGCACTTTTTAGAATGTGACCTCATCGCCGGTGGGTGGCGTGTGTTTGGTTTATCTGTGTATGAGATTTAAGGGAGCGAGCGTAGGATGGAGAGAGATAGAGAGAGAGGGAGCGAGAGAAAGAGAAAGGGAAGGAGAGGGAGGGAGAGAGAAAGTCAGACAGAGAGAAAGGTTCTGATGTTTGACTCGGATGCATGTTTCGTTCCTGTTCTGTTAAAGTCCCTGTTGCGAGTGCTAGCAAATAAATAAAGCAAGAAAACTCCCAAATTATCATTTAGTATTGATTGATACTTCTCTAGCACTTTTAAAGGGACAGGGATAGCAGGATTTTGGTCCTTGAAAATGAAGTTTCTTATTTTTCAAGTAAATAGATCTAGGACTAACCCAAGAGGATCCAAAAATTCCCTACGCGTCCATCGTCAAAACTCGTTTTTTTCTATTTGTCTGCACATCCACCTGTTTGTCACCCACCCCAAAATCCGACCCAATATATTTTCACCCCTCTCGAACATTCCATTCGTGCCGACTGTTTTTCCTGTCGCTCCACCGCCTACTCCCCCCAAATCCGTCCAAAGTTCCGGCCTGGAAATTTGAGCATTTGAAGGGGAATTTAGTCTGCCAGGAAATGGACCAGTCATCGGTGCCAGACATCAACATGCAACACTGACGGAACGTTGGAAGTTTTGGCTCCGGGAAATTAAAAAATTGAGAAAGAGAGTGCGAGAGAGAGTGCGAAAGAAAGAGATAGAGAGAGACAGAAACAAGCGAGGAATGACTGATAAAATCCAATTTCATCACACTAGCGCAATTGTTTTTCCCAATTTTTATGTGCATGGAACGGCAATGTGGCTTGCATGTGTTTTGTAGCTTATTGTTTGAGGTATTTGGAGCCCTATGGGCCTATAAAATAAACCGAAAACCCCTAAAAGTGTCGGCAAGATCATCTATTCCCCCCCTGAGAATTCAGATTTTCTAACCTTTTTCGCCCACTACAGTACACCCAAGCTACGGTAACCCTTCACCCATCACACCTACGGATCTCATGACCAGGGCGTCAATTCCAGATTCCAGAACTTTCCATTGTGACTCAGTGTGCCCACTGGGTGGGGGCAGCTAAAGGCAGCGAGGCGGTGGTTTCGAAACGTTTTTCGTGGACAGGTCCGTTCCGGCACGTCTGCTCTGTGTCTCTACGTCTCCCTCTCTCTCTCTCTCTCTCCTTTGCTTCTCCCCCTTCTCACACACCTTTCGAAATAGTCTTGTGTGTGGCGGGTGAGTCATAGCTTGAGGGGGGCGGGGGCGCTTCTCCGAGCCTGCTGCTGCTGGTCGGACAAAGTGAATGGTTGTCTATTTGTGGCTGGCGTGGGAGAAGAGCTATCCGTTCGTTTTAAATGGCGCTTGAAGTTGGGATACGGTAGGTGGTTTGGGGGATGTTATTGAAATTTTGGTTTGAAAAACAAGGGGAAAAAAATACCACGTTTACTATAGAATACAGATCAAGAAAAAGGCGCCTTTTGAATGAATTTTGATCGATGAGATTTTGCGTTTTCGGGTTTTGTGAACCGTTCTAGAAATTCTTTTCATTTTGATTCAAGTTCATAGCAGATTTTAAGGTCTGTAAATTCGTACTGTAGTGTAGTCTGTGGTCTTGCAGCGTTTAATGCAGCGTTTGTAAATTTATCGTTTGTAAATAGGTATCGTATCGTAGTCTGTAGTTTTGTCGGGCTCTTCCGGATTAAGCATCGAATCATGGGCTTCTTTAATTTTTATTGTTTTTAATATTATTGTTTCTCGAATAATCCAGTTCTTTGTTTGCTTCAACTTTAAATTTATCGTTTTTTATAGTGTGTAAATATGCACGTATAGTTTTGTAATTCGTAGCCTCATACCTTTCAGCCCGAGAAATTTCGTTGTTTTCTAGCTTCCGGTATAGTCTCCAGCTTCCGCTGCCGCCAGGCTGTCCACGAAATCCGCTCCTCCCCCGGTTAGCCGAAATTTTCATCATATTCCGGGGTGATTGTTTGTGTGTGCGTGCATGTGCGTTCGGGGCGGAGCGGAGCGTAGTCTATACCCGGGGCAATGCCCCCCCCCCCACCGATAAGCCGACGTGTCGTTGCCGGGTGGCGGGCTGAGTCAAGGGTTGGTCGGCCAATATTTTTCGGGTTGGTTCTGCGGGAGTTTTGTGCCCGTCTCGCTATTCGGTTGTCCTGCGGAAAACAGTCAGTTTTATCGGGTTTTTAGTCGTCTGTCTGGAAGTATATTTTGTTCCGTAGCCCTTGCCGATAACCGGTTTTAATTTGTAGCTATTTGTTTGATTTTGTCTTCTGACTCTGGACATAATTTTTGTCCAATTTTGGAAGCTATAGCTTGATTTTTTGGGGTTTTACGGTAGCGTACTGTAAGGTACTGTAGTGTACTGTAGTTTTCTAGTTGTCTGGTGCCAAAAAAGATGGTATCTTATCTCGCCTGGTCACGTCAAAGATGACTGCCCCGGATCGTAGAAAATGCACGTAGCCGGGATTTGGGATCGGAAATCGATTCTTGAAAGCCAGACATCCCGATTTTTCAGCCTGAACTTTGATTTGTAGGTGAAAAAATTATTGAAGGTTGATCCAGCTTCATTTTGGCTTCTTCCAGCAGCTTTATCGACTACAACAAGTCTTCCAAAGTCTAGAACTTCGAAATTTCCGAAACTACAGACTACACCTCGAGACCAAATGTTTTGCGATGTTGCCGATTCCCCAAACACCAGCTGAGTTGGGGGGGGGTTAGAGTCTGTGAGTGTCTCACCGCAGGGCCGAAAAAATCCCGTGACGACGCTATGCGTGAGCCTTGTGACTGGGCGAAACACACCAACCCACGCCAGCATCTGGCGTTCAGAAACTTTTTAATGAAGTCTTAAGTTTATAGCTAAGATTTAGATGTAATCCGAATGTTCTGCGCGTAGTTTTTTAAGTACTGTATTCGAAATTCTATCGTTTCCGCTACCGTATCCTTCCGGAACACACTATTTCGTAATCTTCAAGAGGTGCTTAGCTGGCCGTTCGCAGTATGTTATTGTAAGTGAAAAAATTGTCTGTAACCTTAAAAAGATTAGCCGCGCTCTGCAACTAGCAACTAGATGTTTTTCAAATAATTTCATTTCGACTGATGTCTTGTCATTTTTACATCGACTAGCAGATAATATGATATTACAATACCTTAAAAAGTATAAAATTAATGCCAAACAAAATCATTCCAGGGCCAATCACCCAAAATTTGCCCCCAAACACTCCAGTCGCATTACGACACACTCCTCCTCCCTCCACCCGCCCGTCATTTGGTGTTCGCCGGATGGCCTTTTCGTTGTGTGTGTGCCGGGCGTTTTTCCTTGCTTTTTTCAGTGTGTTTGCTAGCCAGCCCCCCTCTGGCCAGGGGGGTCAGAGCCCTCCTCCTCCCCCCACCCAAAACCGTGCCAGTTGCTCACCATCCACCCCCACCTACCCAACGGGCCTAGCTTGATTTTTCGGCCGGGTTTGACTGGTCGATCGGTCGGTCCGAGTGACCCTCCCGTTCGATCGGTGGGTTCCGGTGGCTGGATTTGCTGATTTGCACGTTTCTTGGGATCTAAAGTTTAATTCTCTTAGCTTATATAGCGTTTAAGGCTTGAAAAACTATGTTAGGCACCATTATTTCGAGCTTTCTCTCTCGAAAGCTGAAAATGTTACATCAAATTCGTTAAATTAAATTAAGGGGTTAGGCAAGGTATGTGTAGGTGTGTGTATTTTCCAGCCGTGGCCGTTTGCTATGAGGTCTATTCGATTACGCAATTAAATGGTAAGCGTTACATGTCGTGGGGCCAGCAAATTTCATAAGGACTGATTCCCAAAAATCCATAAACTAGCCTTTCATGTCCCTTTAAAGTCCAGATTTCAAAATTGTCCTTACTAGGGCGAAAAAAAGAATATCTGAAAAAATAGCCCTTCATTAGGGCGTTGGGCCCGAAAAATCATCTAAATTGAGGCATTTTGACTATTTAATGTTTGCTTTTCGATACCTACCCAAAGATCCCAATTCCACTCGAGCCCTATTTACGTCCTATCGCAACATTTTTTTCGCTCTCCACCCTGATCCGCCCCCTAACTATTCGGCCGGGGTATTGACGCACTAGGGGTCCAGCACGGCGGCTTCGACGAAAAGTGATAACGGCCCACATCACTAGGCGGGTCGGCCCAGATTCGCCTTCTTCGATATTCCAGAATGTTGCCACCGGACAGGAAGCTTCTGCTGCGCTGATAGCCGGAAATTGGGTATTTCTAGAAGCTCTCTCGACGGTCTGGCTTCAACACGATTTTTTTCGGAGGATAACGGTAAGTTTAGATGCTTTTTGATGACCTTGCCTTTCTTTCCCCTATACTATATAACCCGATTCACACGAATTGTACTAGGCTAAGGTGCTGTACTACCGTTGAAACAGCGCCCTGGTTCAGTGCAACCCGCGTGTCGGCGTTAAAAGCATGATCCCCCTACCTTTACTTAGATTTCTTGGATGTTAGATTTTTGTAGTGTGTAGTTTTGCAATTGTTTTACTTTTTATAGCTCGGAAGATCGGCCACGCCAAAAAGCATAAGGGTGTTTTTGTTAATTTTTGATAGAATAAACGGTTTTATGTATATTTCTTGTCGCAGACCTACGTCAAAAAGTATTTGCGGTGCATAAAAACACACTAAATACACATAGCTCACCTGAAAACACAACTCTCCAAAATTCCTGCGCGGCCCAAACTAGGGAAAAACAAGTTAATCGCCGAAATTTGGCCGTAAATTTTTAGTTCCTCCCGGGAACTAGGCAACGCGCTGTGATTTGGTGACAAACAACTTTTAAAACACCGAATTATTACACCAGTATGCGATTGAAATGCGGTTGTAACTTGAAGCACCAGTTTTATGCAAAAAAGGACCGAAAACGTGATGTTTTTTTGGGGTCAGTGGTTGGTCTTCAGTTGAGGGCAAGCCGAGATGGGAGTGCAGCTAAAAACTGGTCCTTGAGGAGCTTTGGATGGGTTTATATCAATCTTAGCTTTAAAAAATTTTGGGCTTCTTGAACTTTAAATGGTTTAAAAAGTTATACTAGAAAACAGAGCTTTGAAGATTACTTACTCTCCTTCCTTGTCATTGTCGCTAGCCCTGACGTGTCCAGCCTTGCAAGCACAACCTGGGCCTCCGCAGCGCAGGGAGAAGCAGGGGGATACCTAAAATTCATATAACTATTATGTATTTGGCATTATTAAAACAATTAAACGACTTCTCAATCTCAATTCTTAGATCTATAAAATCCACCTTCAGCACATTCTCGCAAGCCTTCTCCGGGCACATCGGCCCGCACTCACGCCATTCCGCGTTTTTCGGGCAGCTCTCTGAAAGAAGGAACAGGGTTTTGAACAGAATAAATAATACGGAAGCTTGACCCAGCTGAAACACAAGCTTTTTGAAAGAACTAGTTTTTTTTACTGTGTCTTACGTATTTCTATATCGAAAAACTTACTGTTCAACTCCTTCTTTTCCTCCTTGAAGCTGCTCAGTTCGTCGTCGGAAAGGAGGGAATCTAAATAATTTTATTTGATAGAAACGTAGTTTTTAATATAATGTTTTACTGTAATTTAAATATACCCGAACTTCCACGTCTAGCCGTCGTGGCAGCAAGTGCAAGGCCGAGCAACAATAGAGCAACAGCAATTTTAAGCATCACTGAAAACTTTTATGTATCTAAAGAGAAATAGCAAGTGAAAACTGAAATCGCAAACATTCAATGGCGAAAATCAATCGGCGGAACAGCTGTTCGCCTCGCGTATCCCAAAAAAATGCGGAAAACAATTTTGGTGTACTGTGATTTCAGAGAACTCCTTTGTTGGGGTCGGGAAAAGTCAAAGGTCACTTCTTAGCATTTTGAAAAACGTAGCACGAAGAGGTTAGAGCCTGTTTTTAGGGATTTTCAGGTAAAACCGGATAATTGTGAAAAGCGACAGTTGCTGCATCAGTGTTATTTGAGAAATTAATGCGAAACGACCCGGAAATGATACTCAAATAGTTTAAAGAGCTGTATTTTATTTACATTTCAAAACAACGCTTCCGGCTCGGGCAAAATTTAATTTATTAGTGCGCGGCTTCGCGTATCGATTCATAACGGGCTTGATAACGGAGCGGATTGATGTAGATTGTCCGAGATTCCAACATTAATGTGTTAAGATCTGCGACATGGGTGCAAAAACATTGAAAAACGGACTATATTAGTTCAATTGATGCATTCTTATAAAATTTAGTCCTATAAAAGCCTTTAAAATAGCGTTCTGTTCGCCAAATTATTCCATTAAGCGTCACTAACCAGACGGCGACCACGTGAAAAATAAACTCCTAGAGTCAATGGATATCCAAGGGCCGGGCCCACTCATTTCTCGGTTCTTTTCTGTCTCCCAAAAATCCTGCCAATGTTTATCGTCGCGTCAATCTGGGCATCCAAGCGGTTGGGGGTGGCCTCGAGGGAGGGATCGATGGGCAATAGAACTAAAAAATGTCTAAAAACCTTGTGGCGTCGTTATTTTGAAAATTCTCAAAATAAATACATATAAAATCAAATCGGGGTACTGTGGCTTCCGGTCCGGAAATGGGGCTTACTTCAGCGGAGAGCCCAGGTGGCCCATTTTTCGCATTTATTGCGCTCAATCTAGTGGATTTGTCAGATAAAACCCGCCTACTTACATCATTGGAATTGTCTTTATCCATTTTTTATTTGAAGGAGCTAAAGCAAGGTGTTATTTCAGCTAAATTAGATTAATTTTAGATACTTAAGATCGAACGGCTCATCCATATCATTGGAATTATTTTTGTGTTTTACATTCCTTGATTTAAATGCGTGAACGCAAGCATTACACTTTAACTGGTTAATCCAACCAATTACGCTACGAAATATTGTAAGTAGCGTGTAAAAACGTCATTAGTCTATAGCAATTCCCCGACTTGACTCCCACTAAATCGAGCAATCACCTTTCACAGAGGATTTTTATGATTCAAAACTTCGGCTGCTTTTTAATAGCCGTTGAGGGAAAAATTGTAACCGTCATGCAACTGCAAGAACTAGAAATTTAGCTTAAACGCTTTAATCCAATCGATTACGCTATGAAATGCACCTCTCGACCTGCAGGTTTTTACAGCTTTCAGAATTTCCAGGACCTTCCACGCCCAACAATCGTCAATCCCTAATTGCGTATGCTTGTTTCGAGGGTTTACTGCTGCGGGCCCCCGGCCAACACTTTCTTATTCCACACACACGGCCTTATCCAGAGCCTCAAAAAGGAGTCCGGGGGAGGGCGAGAGAGCCCTGAAAAGAGGAGACGCAGAGCCAGCGGTCGCGTCGCGGTCCCGACATCATTTATTTCCGCTGAGCACCGCCAAAGGGGGACTCCTTTTTCGGGGGTTGGAGAGGGCCCTCTACAAGTCGATACTAATTCCATTTCATTGCCAGCACATTGGCCCAATCTCTGTCGATGAGGAGACGATTTTTCATCATCTATCTTCTAAATTTGTCTAGGTTAATCGAGTTTTTATGTTTTAGTTGCCAGCTCATCCGATCTCAACGGCAGTTTTTCTTGGAAAAACTTATATTCGGGTTCGAGATAAGCAATTTCTGCAAAAAATAGCCGAAACGTCTAATTTCAACGTGAAATTCGAGAAATTTATTTTGTTAAACGTGAAAAAACTGGGTTTTTAGGCAGGATTTGCCATGATCTCTATTCAATGACCATACTACTATCAAATTCTAAAGGAAATTGAATTTAGTGTAAAATATATTAAGAAAATGCTTCGAGTTGCGCGAACCATAAAAATATTTTATTTTTATTTTTATGATCGGATACTTGACTATCTTTCTTGAACAACGGGTTTTTCTGGGCTTCCTTTGCCAAATATTTTTACCTTTTTTTGAGTTTCGCATCTCAAATTTTTTTGCCAATTACTATGCTGCCATTCAAAGCAGAAACTTACTTTCATTTTGGAAGAATTTTGTGGTTGTATGAAAATTAGCTGGATAAATTTTTATTTTCATAGACTTGTTTCTAGTAAGGTTCAAAGTATAGCCACTTTTAGGCGGGCTATGTGCAAAAAACGATGAGCTCGCCGGAGGGCACATCGGAAGCGGATACGGAATCCCACGATGGATCTCCTAGGCACGCTGATCCAGCCTCACCTTCACCCTCGGAAAATGAGCCTCCGCCCAGGCCCCCGGCTCCGAAGAGGTGCGTTAAATAGCTATACTTTCTTTATACAAAACAAAATTAGGATTCAGCTATCATAAAATCTTTAGATTAACACCGGAGGGCACACCACAACATGGCAATAACCTAGAAGCCAGCCCATTGCACAATTTGTATGAGAAATTTAGCGCAAAGGAGAAGGAGATTGAAAAGTAAGCAAATATAATAGATAGTTTTTTAACGTATTAAAGTAAATGGATTAGGTGCAAGCTTACCTCCGATTCTACAGGTTAGAGCAACAAAACAGCGACTACCGCGAGCAGTTGATAAGAACGATTAGGGAGCGGGATTTGAATGAAGAATTAGTGAAGGTAAGTAAGCTTCGGCACCAGCTCAGACTACGGCTTCGTGCCGGTTAGGCTTCCGCTTAGGCTCGAGCTTTGCTCAGGCTCTAGCTTATGCCAGGCCTAATAAGTTAGCAGTTCTTCCGGTTAAGTCACGAGCATTTCAGAATGTCCGACAAGAGCAAGCCGAGAAATTTGCGGATCTGCAAAGACGGAATAACGATCTCGAGTCGCAATTACGGGTTTCAAAGGTAAGTTTTGCATTTATGACGTTGTAACGCAGGTACGAAAGCATGCTACTGACGTACTTAAAAACCAAGGCGTACGACTAACGTTCTTCAGAGTAGATTTTTTTCTTATTAGGATCGTGCCACCGCCCAGGAAGCCCATTACACTGCCACTACAAAAGATCTCGTCGCCAAGTTCAATGCCCAGATTGCTCAGGTTGGGTTATAATCAGCTGCTTGAGATCGATGATTTTAGTTAACAAAAAAGCAAGAAAATGCAGAGCGTGAGAAAAATGAAGCGGTAGTAAAGTATGCGATGAAGGAGGGAGAGATTATGCGGGTGGCCGATGAGAATAAGAAAAAGGTATGGCGGCGCTTGAATTTTTATCATGCCATTTTTAAGACTCCCTAGTGTACCATATCTATTTCAAAAATTGCCCGTAAAAGACACGTAAACGTGTAAATGTAAATCTTGTAGGGTGAAGAAAATCGACGCCTGAAGCAAGAACTCGACAATTTTCTAAAAAGCGCCGATCATGAACGACTTGAAGAACTTGTAAGTCGACATCCGATTACCGTATTGAACCATATTTTAGGAAAAAGCCAAGCAACAACTTACTGTCGAGCTCGAGAAAGTCAAGCACGAAAGATTCGACCTGGATAATCGGTTGAAAATCTCGGAGAAACGGATAGAGGTAAGTAGCTTTCAAAACTCATAATTTACGATCATAAAACGACTAAAATCATATGTCTAGGTCGTCCAACTCGCTGCCAACGATCAAAAACAGCAAAACGAAGTACTGCGTCGCCAAATGGTTCAGATCAAGGAGGAAAAAGCAGCTTTCCAAGAGAATGTGCGATCGCTGGAATTTAGGATACAGGTAGGTGCAATTAGCACTTTAACAACCAACATAATGCAAAAGAAAAAAATGTGAGACAACCGTTTTGTAGAGCGAAAGCGAGCGCAAGAACCAGCAAGACCAGGAGAGCTCAAAGATTCAGGGTGAGCAGGAGGAGATGTACAGGTCAGTACCATGAACGATCTCATTGAATGGCTTTAAAACAATTTTTGATTTTTAGATCCCTTGTCGAAGACCTGGAACGGACAAAGAAACTGAACCGAGAGTTGGGCGAGAAAGTGGAAGAACTAGCAAGGTATTTTGGAGGAAAGCGTGCAAGAGAACAGCGAGTGAGAGAGAGGGGGAGAGAGAGCAAAAGCTGGAATAAGAGAAATATGGATTTTATTTGGTTTTAGAGAGAACTCGTCGCTGATGACCAATCTGACTACCATCGAGGCACAACTCCGGAAAGAAGAAGCTGAACATGCCGTCGTGCGGAAGAAGGCTGAAGACTTGGAGGGAATTGAGCGGAAGGTTAATGGGTAGGTTTTAACGCGGCCTTTCAAAATATACGCTTCGCTGTCCGGCAAAGCTTTGTATCAAAAGAAACAAATCTATTAAAAAACTATTTAGGTCACTGGAAGAGGCACGGAAAGCCAGACTAGCCAAAGACGAAGCGGAAGCAGACAAAGCCACGGCCGAATCGGAAGCGGACTCTTGTAGGAAACAAGCCGAAAGAATGCTGGAGATCACGGAGCAGCTGACGAACAGGAATACACAGCTTTGCTCCGAGATGGAGACAATGAGGGAAGAGGTTCGTAGATGTCGAAGCGGAACTTAATTTAGCTTTTTTAGAATACTATTCTGCAAGAAAAGCTGATCGCAGCCGAAGGAGCACAAAGTCGAGCCGAAAACAAGCTGGCTGATAACGAAGCGCGAGAAACGACCTCGACTCAAAATTTGGAGACCGAGCTCCAGATGACGAAGGAGGAGATGAGAGCGAAAAATGATAAAGTTGGTCTATAATTTAATTTCTACAATTTTGACGATCGTTAAAATGTAAATCTTGGCTCAAGAGCTCAACAGAATTGCCGCAAAATGTCCAAGGACCAAAAACCCTCAAGAATCGCAATTTGGGCAATATTTAGTCAAAATGAACTTAATGAATTTGCCTTTCAGATCTACGAACTACAGAAAAAGCTTGAAAACGAGATCAACCAAGCGGGTATCTACAAGAAGAAGACGATGTCGAATCTGAAGGCAAGCGCCGTTTGGCTCCCAATCACATTATGCAAATTGAATTATTCAGGAGCTCAAGGCCGAGGTGTCGAATCTGCAAAAACAGCTGAAGCAACAGCAGCAAAATAGCCAATCCGGGCAACCGGAAGTGGTTGTCGAGTTGCCGGGGCCGTCATCTGGAAGTCGTAGTCGGACAAGTTCTATCACGAGCATGGATCAGGTAAAATAAATGCTTACGAAATTAGCTATTTGTAAATATTTTTGTGTAAGCAATTTAGATAAATTCTAAATTCACTATTTTTGTTTTTTTTTTAGGTAGCCCGATCTTCTGAAGCTTCTTTCAACATGCAGTCACCTCAAGAGGAAATTACTCCTCCGCCCTATCAACAGCAAATGATTGAAAAGGTAGGTAATACAAACATTATTAGATTTTTCGAGCACTAAATTATAGACTACAAACCATATCTCACTTCTATAGATCGTAAAACTCCAAAAGCAACTCGCGAGGAGGTCCGAAAAGATCGAATTTTTGGAGGAGCACGTGCGACAATGCCTGGAGGAGCTGCAAAAGAAGACCAAGTAATAACTGTCACTTTCGGGCTCTTTAAAAACATTTAGAAAACTCTTAAATTAAATTAAACCTTTTAAAAGCCATAAAATCAACTTTTCAGAATCATCCAGTACTACGCTCTTCGAGAAGAAGCCTCACTGCTCGTGCCTGATGACAAGGACCTCAAGAAGGTTAGTACTTTGGTCATAGGCTAAAATAACTGACCGTAATGTGTTTTACCGTAATCTTTCAGCTGCTAGATATGTGCGAGGTGGTGCAGGTAAATTACCGGGAATCGATGTCGTACTGTAGAGCACTCCTCCGGTTTTATGACCTTTCAGTTTTCCACCACTATCCAGCAACCCGAACAAATATCTTTAGAGAAACTCGACGTGAACAGGGAAATTAGGGCTTGAGCTATACCGGAACTTTGAAATCGTCAAAAAACATCTTTTCGAAAAATCCGTAAACCAACAGATGACGATATAAAATTACATCAACCTTCTCACTACAATTAGCTCAAGCCTTCCTTTTCCAGATCTGGCGCAGGTTTTAGTTTATGAATTCCAATTTCAGGTGCCAATCTCGAAAAAGACGGCCCCGGCGTACAGCCTGATGGGTTCGATGTGGTCGATGGGAAGCGACAAATCTGCACTACAGCTTGCCACCGAAGTTAACTCAAGATTACAGGCTGTTTTGGAGGATACACTATTGAAGAATATCGCATTAAAGGTAGGGTGGCTAGCAGAGAGCTTTTGGGAAGCAAAGCAAACATAGCTCTGTCTCTCTGTCTCTCTTTCTCTCTCTCGCACACGCTCTTCCCTCTCTCTCTCTCTCTCTCTCTCTCTCTCTCTTTTTTTTTTTTTTTTTTTTTTAAAAAAAAAAAAAAAAAAAAAAAAAAATTTTCCCTCACGCCTTCTCTCTCTTCCTCGTAAGCTTACTCACACCTGCCACCCTATTTTTTCAGTCAAGCGTCGACAAGCTCGGAGAAGAAATTGCCCGACTGTCTCGTGAAAATCGTCAGCTCACGCTCAAAAAATAATTTCCCCCAAGGATTTCCCCAAATACCTTGACCTCAATTCACCGTATGCCAATACCCAAGAATAGTTTTATTTTTGTATTTAACTATAACTATTTATTACCTAGGCCATAATTTCTCGTGTAGCGAATCTCCCCCACCGGCACTCCCCCAAAAACAAACATGAACTGTGAATTTTCAGATCCGACTAGTCATATCTTTATGTCTCCGTGTTGTCAATATGCAAATTTTGCTTCCATTTTCGTGCTCTGTCTTTGCCCTTACGCTTTTCACTTTCCCCTACCCAGATGCCATGCCAAAAACAAGTAATAACAAAATTACAGCTATTATTGGAATCCCAAAAAAGTTTTCCCCCCTTCACCGGTTTATTCGTTGTGATTTCCTAGCAAGAAAAATATTTTCGAGTTGGGCTGTCGCTTTTGCTTTCTTTCACTGTCCCTCTGTGTTCTATCTATTGACATTCCAAAAGTTGTGAAATTTTTTGTGTAATTGTGAAGTGATAAAGTTCTATGACGAAAGGGAGCTAAATATCGGCCGGTAAGCGAAAGATGAAAATCAAACGACGTCTAATAACGTAAAAATTCTGATTACCGGAAAGACCCGATCGCGAAAACAAAATCAGACGTAACTTTATGTCACTTGTTACTGGCTGGCTTTGGCTACTACTGGCTACTGACTGGCTAGGCACTATATAGACTGCGAAGGACGTAGCCACCCGGTTAACTAAATAAACCGTCGTTTTAAAATTTTAAAATTTTGAATTTTTGCCTGCTACGACAACTTTTAATATACCTTTCTTTTATTAGCGTTGTTAAACCCGCGACGTGTACTAATCTGAACGTAATCCATAACGCAATGTAGACACGTTGCGTGCCGCGCTGCGTGCACGTTCCCATCAAGGTAAATAGTACACATCCACTGAGAGGTAACGAAGAAATTTCCGTCAATTCAAAGAGCCCAGACAACGCCGCCATGACTCCTAAAGCGGCTAGGGCTGAGTTCAAGCCCCGGCGCACGCGTTGCGCGTCGCGGGGCGGCAAATCCGGAAGTCCGACCTTGTCGCTCGCTACAAAAAAGGCAGACTGATTTGGCGCTTGTCTATTAATGCGCTAAAAATGCCCTGTAATCTTGTATACAGTAATATTACAGTAGCACGAGCGCTCGTGCTTTGTGTGTCGCGCGCATATTAAAACCCACACGGAATTCGTGGCGACCAAAAGCAATTCTTCATTGCGCGTTCCGTATAAACCCATCGGATCATTAATACCTGCTTATTGCTCCACAATCGGGTCGCGGAATTAAAAACGAAACCTTTTCGTTCAGGAAGGTATAAATATTGATGCGTGTAGTACGGTAACCCAGCCAGCGTTTGAATCCCCGAAGAATTCAATAGCCCTTTAAGGATTACATATTGTAGCGACCCAGCCTTCCACCCTGCGGTATCCACTTACCCAAAATGAGTCCCAATACCCGGGCGGTGGGGCTCACTCTCCCTCCTTAGGGCCCACTCCCCCTAGGCAGCAAGCGATGATGGGTGCTTTATGGCTTGATTGGCGGAGGCTGGTGGTGGAGTGGCGTTTCTGCTGATTCGATTTGAGTGGTTGCGGTGTGGTGGTGGGGTGGTAGAAGGAGGGCTATGATGGCCAGTATCGTCGGGTCTTCATGTCCCTTGATGGGCCCAGAAGTCCCCTCCAACCGAAAACCGAATCAGCCAAATAGCCCTCCCCGGCAATCGGGAGAAATCGTGGAGGAAGGGGAGGATCGGAAACAGCTTACTCTGATGAAAGGGATACCCCTACCAAGGAATCAAGAAGTCTTCCACTTGGGGCCCCCGATCACCTCTGGCATCTGGACTTGCTTTGAACCGTCGACTTCAAGTAGTAGAGCACTGCTTGAACTCGCCGAAATATCGTCGCGCACCTCCTGTCGACCTGGAGCTACCTTAACTGGCTCGACCGAGGTCGCTAACTACTACCTTCTTGAGATCGCCAAATGAGCTGGAACTACAGTATCCCACACCTGTTCAACCCATTCTTGGCCCGACTACTGCCATTGCCGAATTTTGCAGGTAAGTTGCCAACGGCCGCTGTACTCCTGTACTCCTCTTTTCGATATTCTTACATATCCAATTTTCTCGCATTCTCTCTCTCCTCTCTCTCACTCACTCACTCTCTCTCTCTCTCTCTCCCCTCTCTCTCTCTCTCTCTCTCTCTCTCTCTCTTCCTCGCTGCCGCCCTCGCTCCCTGATCTCGTAAAACATGAGCTTTAGAGCTCCTCCTCGAACTCCCAAAACCTGGTACCGATTTTTCCATTGATAAGTTGTTGGGCCTCAGTGAAAAGAGTGGCAATCCAGGTAAGCCATGCTTTTTATCAAAAATTCTTTTTCTAGAAAAAGCGAAGAAAACCTCCGTCCCTTACATCAGAAACGGAAAATCAAAGAAGAAAAAGGCTAGGACCACTTTTACGGGTCGTCAAATCTACGAGCTCGAACGTCAGTTTGAGGTCAAGAAGTATCTATCATCTACAGAACGACAGGAGCTGGCGAGGGCACTGTGCTTGACGGAAACACAGGTAATTTGTATTAAAAAAATGGCTATCCTCTTAAAAACGTCTAATCACCGGGTGGTAGCTTAGCAGGGATTCTTGCGGAAAGAGCCAGAATTTTGCTATGATGAAGCAGCTCATTGGATTCAGCAATTTCAAAACCGACCTGAGCTTCAAGGCTGACCCTGTTGAACTTGAGGCAGAGAAGCCGTGGTTTTTTGGCAGAATCTGACGTCTCCCTGATATATAGCTCGTTTACAACTGAAAGCTGATACCTTAAAACCGTCCATTAGTTTCAATTTATCTTTTTAAACGCTACTTTTCAGGTCAAAATCTGGTTCCAAAACCGGCGAACGAAATGGAAGAAATTTGATTCCGAGGTGGGAGGCAAGGAGATTACGGTAGTCGTCGACGCCGAATAGCGAATAAACCGTTTATGCTGCCCGTCACAATAGCATATTCACAGTCTCTGGTGGAATTCGTGGAATGTTGATACAAAAGAAAATCACATTTCGCAAGTGGCTATTTTTGGCCGGCATCTTAAAGTATGGCGTAATCGGAGAATGAGAAGGGGAGTAGGCGTCGCGCTGAGAAGCGCCAAATATGACGTAATTGGTGTAGACGTTTCTGAAAAATAGGGAACGTTAAGAGGAGCTTAAAGGAATCTCGATTTAAGGGGCAGGCTAGAAATACAGTAATTTTTTAGTTTTCGAAAAAACTAAAACTGTCTTATGCGGCCCGCTTCAATCCGATAAAAATTGTTAAATACACTTGATTATTCCGGATTCATTGAACGCTCGGCCTTTCTCCATCTCTTTTTTTCCTGCTCTCTCTCTCATACTCTGTTTCTCTCGTGCTCACTCTCACCGGCTCCCTCTCACTCTCTCTCTCCCCCTTTCTCTCTCCCCCCTTTCTCTCTTACTCTCACTTACTCATGCAAAACCGAAAGTGAAGGCCCATGGGTCTGATGATCTCCGCTAGCGTTTATTTATAATTTTTTACTGCGCGTAAGCTAGGCTTTTTGCAGCTACTCACCAAATCGGTCTGCTTGAAGCATATGGGACATCGAAATTTCCCTGACGAATAGTCGTACTCGTATTCTTCCTTTTCCATAATTCCAAAAGTTCTAAAACATAAATTTACCATGGAATGGGCTCAACTCACTTCATATCAGAATCCGCGGCACAAGCGATCAGCAGAAGACGGTCCTCAGTGGTGAACGATTTGATCATTCTTCGCTTCTGGAAAAATATCGTAATATCGTTGCAAACGCCTGAAGAATAATATATTGTGTTTTTTTTTTCAGGGTGAAAATTTATCATAAATATAGATAAAATGAAGTTCAACAGGGGGGTTCAAAGACTGTACAGTCAAGCTTTATTATTGGACCCCATCCCAGTCGGCCCGTCCGAAAATTACTATTTACGACTAGGGGGACTGGATCGGCCATTATAAATAACTGGTGTGTGGCTAGACGGGAAATAACCATTTTTCGAAAAGAATCTTGTAGTTTTACGCGATACAGTAGATAAAGAAATTTTATAAAGTGAAAAATTAGAATTCATGGATTTAAAATTTGGGGCAAAAATTATAAGTGGAGACGATTTCAGGGTCTCTGCTTTCATAATTCTGCAAAAATCTCTAACTCCAGAAAACGCCGTTCAGAATCGTCTCATCAAATTTTATGAATTCCCCGAAGCAACCGAAGGCCGTTTGCAGCCAGAGGGCTTTACTGGAATTAATCGACTTGAGGAGGGAATTCCCTGGAGCCTAGCGAATTCTTCATAATTCCTAATTCCCACCATAATTCCATGTAAAGGGCTGACTAACACAGACGAGGAATGTTTAGGAAAAAGTGTCATCCTATTATGCAGATTAATGGGCGCGGGGGGGGCAGATGAGGGGAAATTCTTAATGACCCCCGGGGAAGAACCTGAGGTTTGGAAGTGGGATGGGGTCGGAGAACACACTCAATGGTTCTCTCTCTCTCTCTCTCTCTCTCTCTCTCTCTCCTCTCTTTCTCTCTCTCTGTCTCTCTCTCACTATCTCTCGCTATCTTTCGCCCTCGCCCTCTCTTTCTTTCACTCACTCTCGCTCCCGGCCTTCTATCTCACGCTTCGCTGTCACACTCCGCTTTTTGAATAACATAAAAAGAGTAGCTTCGTGCATAACCTTAAGTTCCGGAGCCCTGACTACCATTAATGCGTAGAAACCCCCGAATAACGTGAAGTGGGCCTAACAACCTCAAAATTGGAAGCTTCAAAACCTTTAAAACTCCTTTAAAACCCACCAGCATTTTCTTGGGGCTCGGAATCTCGAAGGGGTCTGGCGAGTTGAGGTCGGAATGTTCGGCGGAAGCAGACGAGACTCCCGGCAGGCAATCCGGCTGTAATATGAAAAATAGAACTAATACTCTTGGGCTGGCTAGGTAGAGCGGGTGAAATGAAGGCGTCACCCCGAACAGGGAGGAGGAGACGATGAGATGCCACCGGGATTATGACGCATTTCCCGTAAATGGGGGTGGGACCCACCCCGGAATAAATGCTTGGTTTGTCTAATTTCCGCATGGGATATTGGTCAGATTGGATAAAATTTGGGAAGGTAAATTTGAAGTTCCGCGTCAAAATGCTTTTAAAGGGATTGAGAAGTGAAAAATCACGATGAAAGCGAGAAATAGCTAGAAAGGATAATGAGCGAATGATAGAGCGGGAGAGAGACAAAGAAAACGAGAGAAAGCATGAGAAAATAAGGTGAATGAGAGCGAGGTAGCGAGCCAACCTTAGAGAGATAGTGAGAGAGAGACAGCAAGTTCTTCTACTCAAAACGAGAAAACCGAAAAAGGAAAAGAAAGGCAGAGCGGGAGATAGGGAGAGAGAAAAGCATCAGAAAAAAAGAATAGTTACATATCGATAAAAAAAACAAGAGATAGAGAGGGAGCGAGAGAGAGAAAGCAATGGAGCGAGAGAGAGAGAGAGGGAGAGTGAGAGAGACAGAGAAAGGGCCAAATTAAGCTTTCTAACCGTATTAGTTAGGTCGGTTAAAAATTCAGAACGCATTCCCAAAAATCTCTGCTAGTCTGCCGCACAAATAAACGTACAAAAATGGCAATATTTGCAACGCATGATTGCATTTCCAGTTAATGTCGATCCCAAAAACTTCTGCTAGCTTGCCTTTTAAATAGCTATATTTAAGGCGGTTGAAGAAAAAGACGCGCGGCTATAGTGAGAATGACGGCTCCCCGGAAATAGGGAGGTCCTGGCTGAGATTCGGATTATGACACACCGCTTGCCGAGGCGCCGTGGGCACCAAATTACCAGGTACTGGGAACGGGGCCTCCCCCCACACCCATGTAAAGCTCCAGGGACCCCGAAAAGGGTGAAATTTGTAGCCGGTCGTTGGCCTGGGAAAGTAACGTTCCTGGCAATCTGGGCAGGTGGTGGCTATCAACTATAATAAAAAAGTAGTGGTGTCTGTCCGTCCGTCCGTCCGTCATGTCCCGGATTCAACTCGAAGGGGAAAGGAGCTAGAGCTTAGCTCTCTTCGGATTCGGATAGAGCATGGTCAGAAACCCCCAAACTGATGAAAAAATTATGAAAAAGTTTTAATTTAAATTATTAAAATTAACTTTGAAAGTGGCGCCTTAATAAAACGAGTGGGGGCCACGCCCCCTTTCCTTTCGCCCCTCTTCCCCAGGCCCCTTCGCGCGCCCAGGGGCTTTCTTGAGTTACTTTAATACTTTTAATACTTTTTAATTATGTTAATTTATTATTTAAATCATTTAAAGTATCTAATTAGTTTTTGAAGGGGATTTCAGCCATGGGGGGTATCTGAAGCCATCAGGAAGGTATTTAGGTAGTTTTTGAAGGGGATTTCAGCCATGGGGGTATCTGAAGCCATCAGGAAGGTATTTAGGTAGTTTTTGAAGGGGATTTCAGCCATGGGGGGTATCTGAAGCCATCAGGAAGGTATTTAGGTAGTTTTTGAAGGGGATTTCAGCCATGGGGGGTATCTGAAGCCATCAGGAAGGTATTTAGGTAGTTTTTGAAGGGGATTTCAGCCATGGGGGTATTGATGGAGGTAGGAAAGGATGTGGTGGAGTGGGACATGTGGGGTAGCCCGAAGGCCAGATGGTTGCAGTCGCGAAGCGACTGTAACCATCTGGTATAAAATATGGCAGGTGCTGTGATGAATTTTGGAGAAGCGGAATCTAATTTGGGATGTAAAACTAATTGATTGGTGGTATCGTATTTAATGGCTTGGGATACAAATTTGGAAACGAGGATTTTTGGAACATAGTTAAGGCATTATTTTAAATACAAAAATTTCTATTCTCAACATTGCGAATGATATAATCTTTGATCACTTACCAGAGCATCGTCTGGGAAAACAGGTCTGGAGTTAAAATCCTTGAATTGGTGAAATGAATAAAATTCTTGAATGGAAAACAATGTTTTTTCAGCCGTCCCTAGGTATTATATATTCGCGAGGGAGCGAGCATATAGCGAGTGGGAGACAGAGAGAGAGAGAGAGAGAGAGAGAGAGAGAGAGAGAGAAAGAGAGACGGTGAAAGAGTGAGAGTCAGACAGACCGGGTCTAGAGTTAAAAACGCTATTTCTGTGGCATCGTGTGCATGGGGAGTGAGAGAGAGAGAGAGAGAGAGAGAGAGAGAGAGAGAGAGAGAGAGAGAGAGAGCAAAAGAGGAGGAGACAGCGAGGGAAATGGAGCATATGTACTTATATAAAAACCCTACGATCCCTGGACTGTCACTCCCCCCTTAAAGCATCTCCTAAAATCTGTACGATGCGCAACTAATGCCAATCGACTACTGCCGTCCCATCAGGAGGGCAATTTGCGAGGGAGGCAATAGGGGTTCCAGGATGAGCCCTCCAGGGGGCCCTAGTGGGCGTTGAGGGGCCTCTTTGGCGTCTCTTTAACGTCCCTTTAGGGCTAGAGGGGTTGGGTCTTAAAGGGATTCATTCCCTCTTCTTCTTCTCACCTCTTCCTCCACGCCCTCCATCAGCTCATTCTCCCCGTCTTCGGCATCGTCTAATGGCGCATCGTGGAATGAGGGGTGTAAATTCTCCTTGTCGGCTAGCCGCCGTTGGTTTTCCAGACGTTCGCGGATTTCGGTCTCGCGTTTGACGATGACGAAGATGTGCCCCTGGCGGTTGAGGGAGAAGCGGAAGATGGCGGCTACCTACAAAGAGAAAAATGAGCTTGACGTCATGGGAATTTTTTGGAAATCTAGAGAGCTAGAATACGTCGGGGAGTGGTATTAGAGGGATTTGGAAGCGCCAAGATCGATGCCCGCGTGGACTAGGCCGTGACCGTTATCTGTTGCTACAAAACACGGTCTAGCTTAGTTTTCAAGCTGAGTTTAGATGCTCTACACCTGTATCTTGAAGTGAGCCACAGCTGTCGAATGCCAGTCATCATTAGGGATAATTTTTGACCCTGCTAGTCCCTTTCAAATTGTTTTTTTTGCTAGTTGCAAGATTATAAATGTTGTTTTCTGACTTTTAATGGGCACCGGAACTCAATTTTTTTAAATGACCTGAGTTTAAACAAAAAAAAAAATTGAATAACAAACCTGTTCCGGTGTCCGCCCTTGCAACGGAATCTTCTCACATTGCAGCAGACGATCACCGATTTCAAGACCTCCAGGCTGGAGTATTTTGATTTATGGTTTTCATTTAAACCCTTACATGCTTATACTCGTCCTGAATCGAGTAGACAAAGACACCCGAATGGCGGCTGCCGACGAGCCGGAAACCTAACTGACCCGTGATCGCCGGGTTGGCCCGGACGACGATCTTCCGCAGATCGTCTGTCATCTGGAAAATACGGAATTTGGAAATTTCTCAGCATAACAAAACGGCGAAAATCGAAAATAAAAAATTACATTTGAAATTTCAATTTAAGACGCAGCTCTCGTATCTTTGTACGCGCGTTTCAAAAATCTGATTTTCTATTAAGGAAGGGAAGAATCGGCTGTCTAGGGTACGGTAAGAATACGGTAGTTTTTTTCTACATTCAAGACTACCGTAGTTTTGCAAAAAATGTCTTCGTATCACTACGTAGCAGCCTATTTACCACCCCCAAATTTGGCCAATTGCTAGCGTCCCAAAGTTCTACGGGGGACCCCCTTAAAAAACTGGCCACGCGCGCGCGCCCGGCTGCTGTTGGCCACATCTCGTCTGGGGCCCTTAGCCCAATTGAGAGGCCCGGAATAATTTATAGGCCCTGTGAGCAGAACGAGGCACGTTTTTCGGCGAGGGGAAAACGAGATGGGCAGTCTTGTTGAGTTTAATTAGACGGAAAACATTTTTTATTTGACTAGAAAGCAAAAAGTTGTGAAAATACGCCATTTAAAGCTTGGGCCGAACAGATTAAGCTACACGAAGCTAGGAGCAAGGAGAAAAAATGGGGATCCAAGCAAAAGGGAAGTTCGGGCAGTCGGCAGAAGCCAGGAAAATCAGCTTGAAGGGCTGAGCAAGACGAAAAAACAAGCTAAAGCTGATAAAAGAACAGGAAGCTCAACATAAGGAGCATGAAGCTAGGCTGGGAGGAAGAGGCTCAAAGCAAGAACATAAAGTTTACGGAATTCCAAAGTACCAACTATGTAGCCAGCCGCCGCGTCTCCGGTTACACCAATTTGGAATTCACGTGATGTTTCGGGGGCTCGAACGAGACAAATTTAGGCAAGAAACGGGAAGGGCAAGAGCAGTTGCTGACATCAAGGCTTGAAGAGAGTTCCCTTAAGTGTCTTAAAATACAACGAAAAAACATATTTTAACTCTCCATAAAATCTGATAAAGCCAGCTTTCAAGTTAGGTTAGTTACCTTAATTTTCGGTATCCTGATACGTATCAAAGATACCAATGGTTTATACAACGTTTAGAGCGTTTATTACGACACAAAAATGACTACCGCGAATTCTCGCTGCTTGGGTGCTACAGTACCCCCTAGAGCACGTTGTTTGCGGTATAGCACTCCCTTTATGTACCTCCCAACAATACCCTTCTGCTATTCTGACGCCAATTACCGCCTAATTCCGAATTCTGATGTCCGAATTGGCCTCGCCGATTGTGGGAGAGGCCCGAAATGCATTAGCCTGAGCTGTTGTGTCGACTGAATTCGGCTGAAATTCAGGGTTGGGAATTATAAATTCAAGCCCAGTAGATTGTATCGTTCCGACAATGGCCTACCAACGCAATGGCAAGAGGACATAAATTTTTGAGCGGTGTGGCGGGCAATTAGGGTTGATTGGACCTAATCGTAACCAGAAATCATGGCAAAAACTGGAAAACAGCACCGAAAATTTTTTTTGAGATTTTCTAAAGCAAATTATGCTCCAATTAGGTTACGGTAGCTTCCAAGAAAACTCTGGACGTCATTTTAAAAACCTAAACTGTGGTCCCAGCGCCCCGTTCTCCGGCTTTTAAAGCAACTTTCGAGGAGCGCCTTCGAGTGGTTCCTTGCAGAATACCTAGAAGATGGACACCTCGTGGTTCGCCCCCGAGTTTTCGCCTAATTTATGCGGAAAAGTGATGGGCATAAGCAGTTCCTTGGCGTCACCTGGTGGGAACAAGGGTTCAAATTTTGAGTGGCATTTAAAGGGATGATGTCGCGAGGCAAGATGAGAGAGAGCGAGAGCGAGAGCGGGATCATGAGGTCTGTAACGTAGAAGACTCATTACCAAATAACGAAAAAGCTCTAAGCTATTACGGTATTTTTGAAACTCCAAAAAACCAGCTACAAGGCTGCTTCACAAAAGAAATTTTGAAAATTTAGCAGGGCATGCCTCGGAGCCACCAGTTGCACCAGGAACCGACCGACCACCTCTCGCTCCCCTAGAAGATGAAGTGTCCCAGCCACCCCAGTCGAAAATCCATCTTCTTAAAGCCACAGGGTGCAGAAGAAACCCCCCACATGCGGGAGGAAAAGCCAAAGAAAAATGGAAGAAATTCCGCCGGCCGGCCCCGCAAAGCCGTTCGAATTACGCAGCCATCGACCTCCCCGGGGAACGGATGAAGCTGCCCGCGGCTGCGCTGTCCGGCCAAAAGTTTTGATGGCGGAAAAATTCGGAAGTGGCCAAAGAACGAAATGGTCCCTGGGGATGGCTAGTGGTACGAGAAGGTGCAAGACTCGAGATTTTTACGTAAAAATCTGCTGAGATACAGTAAACTTACAAATCGTAGATGAGATCCGTGAAATCCGATTTTGAGTAAGGCGGAGACTTAACTCAGCAAAACTAACTTGTTAAACCAAGCTTAAGTGTGGCTTAACGTATATAGTTTCGACTTAAGCTGACCTTAGCTTTGGTTATAAGCAGCTTGGCTAGCTTCGGCAAGCTTGGACTTAGCTTAAG